>JARQOC010000002.1:703469466-703730645 GCA_033576535.1 Allobates femoralis | reverse complement strand
GTATACTCTCACTATATATATATATACGTGATTATTTAACAGGGTGTTTTACCTTGAGTTTTGTTTCTCTGGCTATATAGTGGTAGATTCATGTAAGAGGTCTTGTGAACCCTCATAGATAGTGGTATACTCATTGTAAAGCAGAGAGACTATACTCCTAACTGGAGTGATACACTCTCAATTCCAGATTGATTGATCCCCTGACCTAGGAGTGACCTCCTATGCTTCCTATACATTAAATTCTGAGCCCCGTTGGGTCCTGATTTATTTATTTATTTTTGACTGTCTATGCTGATATATAAATTGCTGCAATTAACTTGTTTGATCTGACATTTGTCATATATAATGGTGCCCTTGTCTGGTTTCATTACCAATTTTAAATGGTTTTAACTTCATTTTGTCTGTACACTGTTCCAATAAAATTTTGTATATATTTTGTAGTATCACGGGTGTGCTCCCATACTTTCTAATATGTCATGTCTGTTTCTGCTGTTTTCATGCTGCATTCTGTGACAGTCTCATTGATTTGTTCTGTGTATTTTTGGCATTACAGCGGTGCCTATGTGATGCTGCATCTTGTGACAGTCTCATTGATTTGTACTCTGTAGAGTCAGCATTATGGTGGTGCCTGTGTGATGCTGCATCCTGTGACAGTCTAATAGATTGGTACTCTATAGATTCAGCATTACGGTGGTGCCTATGTGATGCTGCATCCTGTGACAGTCTCATTGACTTGTTCTGTGCAGATTTGGCATTACAGCGGTGCCTGTGTGACGCTGCATCCTGTGACAGTCTCATTGATTTGTACTCTTTAGAGTCAGCATTATGGCGGCGCCTGTGCGCCTACGTGATGCTGCATCCTGTGACAGTGTAATAGATTTGTACTCTATAGATTCAGTGGTGTGCAGCACGCATGCGCTTTTGTGTAGTGGCCTAGTCAAGGCGATGCTCTCTTTGTTCAGTTGTCTCGTTTGCGTGGCGTTGCCTTTTCTGCTGTCCTGCTGCTTCTTTCATTTCCATATCATCTGCGTACATTTTCAGATGGCCCATCTTGGCGTAGATTTTGAGTGATCAACCAAACTTAGTTTAAATTCTCACATTCCAGTTTAACTGCCTTTTGTAATGTCCATAATGTCATATAGATGGCGCTGTTTTTGGGACAAACTTATAGACAGACCGGATTGGGCTTTTATAAAGTAAGATAGATTTGTGAATTATGGTATTGTAATATACAGTATGTATTTTGCGGTCAGTGGGCTCCAACAGTTAATGTCTCCAGTGGCCCTTGGCACCCCAGTCTGACACTGTTCCTGCACAGTACAGATCTATCGGCTGACACTATTTTGATGTTTTTTTCTTCCAGCGCCTCATAAAATAATGTAATAACATTTTCCAGCCAGTATCTTCAGGTCACGCTGCCCTAGATTTCGGCTTCCAGTAACTGAGCTCTCCAACACCTTTCCTTGCAAGTGAAAAACAATTTGACATAAAATTCATAATAAATAGCGCATTGTAATATGATGTATCGACCCACACTATGGTCTTTCTTAAAAACTTTATAGAGTCTCGATACGAGTAGATACATGATAATACAATATATACGGGTACAGAAAAAGATATGTAGGAAAGTGGATGCTGTTGATCTTATTATTTTTGCTGGTTCTGAAGCCTACAGGAAAACTGGGCTTGACTGACCATCACATCCAGCATATTGCCTCTGTCTGCTTATGTGGCACCCTGCTCACGCAGGCAGCCACAGCCTTCACTACTGCATCGCTGGGTTTCCACAGAAGGTACCTACTACATGCAACACCTTCCACCCCAGCACAGTAGGGGGAGCTACACTCACCAACTTTAGGTGAGGTCCCCTATAAATACTACTGCTGGGGAAGGAGTTAGTTGGAGTGTGCAGACACTTGGAGAGCTGCAAAGACGTCCTGGGGATCGGTGCCGCAGTTAGGCCCGAACCAGTGACCCGGAGTGGCCAAGTTTACCCAAGATGTACTGGACTTCGGGGATCCACACCTGCAGGAACACTTTAGGACTGCAGAGAACCCCGGCACACCGTGGAGACTTCAGTCACACGGTCCCCCTGCGTACCCAGCAAGAGGGAGCCAGACACCATAGTGTGGAATCACACAGCGGTGATCAGAGAGGGTAACCCGTGGACCGCGCAGGAGGAGAGAGAGAGGACCAGAGAAAGTGAGGAGGCCAGTCATGTTGCATACAGACAGGGCTTAAGCGACAGCAGGGAACCTGAAGAGGCCTTATACCCACTTGCTGTGGAGACTCACTGTGCACCTGGTCACCAGACAGTGCTCTGGACATCTTTACCTGTGCATACCATCAGTAAAAGGTAAAAGAGACTTTCTTCAGAGTGTGTGCGTTATTCCTCTCCGTCCTCAGCCTCCCGATAGACTGCCTTACTGCTTCTTACCCTGGCCACAAGTCCTACTCCAAGCTGCCCCTTTACTCTACACTGCCCCGGAGGTCCAGCTCCACCTGTAGGGAGCTTTACTATTCTTGCCCAATACCATTGCCCTCCGGAGGACTGTGGTGGCACTGGTGACCCATCACCAGCTATTACAGGTGGCGTCACGTGACAATAACTCTTATCCCCTGTACATAACCACCCTATTGAAGTGTCACCCAGGCCACGGGCTCAGGCACCGCCACCCGTGACATCCCCGCGAACCCCTCCGAGCCTGATACCCGAGTACACCAGGGCCTGGGGCTCAACACTTATACGGTCATTGGTTTTAAACAAGCGAGAACAAGCTGTGGCACTATGGTAGTGTATACCGATGCACACTGAAACATGATACAATGTAACAAAGAGTCAGCTGCTTATTTGAATTTGGAATTGCATTACTGCTAATAAACTATCAAAAATGGAGACATTTTAGCTAGTATATATAGTCATACAGGGAAGGAAATAAGTATTTGATCTCTTGCTGATTTTGTAAGTTTGCCCACTGAAAAAGACATAAACAGAACATAATTTTAAGGGTAGGTTACTTTTAACTGTAATAGATAGAATATCAAAAATAAAATTCAGAAAATCACTGTCTAAATTATATAAATGCATTTGCATTTTGAAAAGACAAATAAGTATTTGATCCCTCTGGCAAACAAGACTTTGTGGAAAAACTCTTGTTGGCAAGCACAGCATTCAGACGTTTCGTGTAGTTGATGATGAGATTTGTGCACATATCAGGAGGAATTTTGGTCCACTCCTCTTTACAGATCATCTCTAAATCATTAAAATTTTGAGGCTGTCGCTTGGCAACTCAGAGCTTCAGCTCCCTCCATACGTTTTCTATGGGATTAAGGTCTGGAGACTGGTTAGGCCACTCCATGACCTTCATGTGCTTCTTTTTGAGCCACTCCTTTGTTGCCTTGGCTGTACAGTTGGGAAAAAACGTATTTAGTCAGCCACCAATTGTGCAAGTTCTCCCACTTATAAAGATGAGGTCGGCCTGTAATTGACATCATAGGTGACCTCAACTATGAGAGACAAAATGAGAAAACAAATCCTGAAAATCACATTGTCTGATGTGGAAATATTTTTTTTTTTTCACATTTTGGTGGAAAATAAGCATTTGGTCAATAACAAAAGTTATCTCAATACTTTGTTATATATCCTTTGTTGGCAATGACAGAGGTCAGACGTTTTCTGTAAGTCTTCACAAGGTTGGCACACACTGGTTGCTGGTATTTGGGCCATTCTCCATGCAGATCTCCTCTAGAGCAGTGATGTGTTGGTTTCGTAGGCAACATGGACTTTCACTCCCCAAAGGTTTTCTATAGGGTTTAGATCTGGAGACTGGCTAGGCCACTCCCGGACCTTGAACTGTTTCTTACAAAGCCACCCTTTGTTGCCCTGGGATGTGCTTGGGATCATTGTCATGCTGAAAGACCCAGCTATGTTTCATATTCAATGCCCTTGCTAATGGAAGGAGGTTTGCAATCAAAATATCATGATACATGTACTCGGATCATTCGTCCTGGTCCCTTGGCAGAAAAACTGCCCCAAAGCAAATTTTGCCACCTCCATGCTTTACAGTAGGTATGGTGTTCTCTGGATGTAACTCAGCATTCTTTTAATCCAAACACGGTGAGTTGTGTTTCTACCAAACATTCTACTTTGGTTTCATCGAACCATGTGACATTCTCCCAATACTCTTCTGATCATCCAAATTGCTCTTTAACAAACTCAGACGAGCCGGACATGTAATGGCTTAAGCAGGAGGACACGTCTGGCACTGCAGGATCTGAGTCCCTGGAGGTGTGGTGTGTTACTGATGGTAGCCTGTGTACTTTGGTCCCAGCTCTCTGCAAGTCATTCACTAGGTCCCCTCGTGTGGTTCTGGGATTTTTGCTCACCGTTCTTGAGATCATTTTGACCCCACGGGTGAGAACTTGCGCAGAGCCCCAAATCGAGGGAGATTATCAGTGGTCTTGTATGTCTTCCATTTTCTAATTATTGCTCCCACAGTTGATTTTTTGGTGAGCTTTTTCTCTGATTTTATGTCCTATTTCGGTGAATCTCTGATGTCTGACTCCTCCACATTGAGAGAGTGCTGCCTATAAGTACCAGCTCCCACCGGCAAACAAAAATAAGCCAAAGTCAGCACGGGCGCTATCTGCGCTCTATAACATGCCTGCGGGTCATATATATGATCTCTACAAATCTCTCATTCCCTCTATCCTTCCTCTATGTAAGCGGAAAAGTTATTTGTGATGCAGATTTTCTAAATAACGCAAAGTTCAGTCTGTTCTGATGTTGTCCGATCTGTGGGGGCATCCTGACCTTCACAGATAAGCTGCTATTGAATTACCATTGCTCTTATTAAGCAATATAATAGTCAAGCAGGCAGATGATGTTTTCTAAGTGTTTTGCATTTTTTATCACCAACTGACAATATTCATTTAATAACTTTTAGCAATGAAGAGTGTTACAAAGACAAGAAGCCGTGTAAATGTGCAGAAAATAGACAACAGCAATTTTCATGTGCCGGAGCGAGCATCGTGTGCGCCTATGTAATGACTGACACTGATGTATAGTGATCATGGTGCTCTGGATAATTACTATATTATGATTACTAAATGGGGCCCTATTCTATCACATCAGACGAATCTAGAACATTACGACTATATATTAGTTGAAATATTTTGTTAATGTTTTAGGCTACAAAATTATTTCACTTTCCAATTTAACTGCCTTTTGTAATTTACATGATGTCCTATAGGTAGTGCTGTTGGTTTTGCCTGATCAACCAAACTTATGGGCTTCTTTACATTCCAGTTTAACTGCCTCTTGTTATTTAGAGGATGTCATACAGGTGGCGCTGTTTTCTTTGACTGAGCAACCAAACTTATGGGCTTCTTCACATTGTAGTTTAATGGCCTTTTGTAATTTACACAATGTCCTACAGGTGGTGCTGTTTTCTTTGACTGATCAACCATTTTTGCCTGATCAACCAAGCTTATGGGCTTCTTTACATTCCAGTTTAACTGCCTTTTGTAATTTACACAATGTCCTATAGGTGGCACAGTTTTTTTCACTGATCTACCAAAATTGCCTGATCCGGTTTAACTGTAATTTTCCACTTTATCTGTAATTTACATAATGCTTCTGACTGATCAACCAAGTTTATGGGCTTCTACATATTCCAGTTTAACTACCTTTTGTAAATTACATGATATCATATAGGTTGCGCTGCTTTCTTTGACTGATGAACCAAACTTGCCTGATCAACCAAGCTTATGGGCTTGTTCACATTCCAGTTTAACTGTCTTTTGTAATTTACATAATGTCCTATAGGTGGCGCAGTTTTCTTTTACTGATCTACCAAACTTGCCCGATCAACCAAGCATTTGGGCTTCTTCACATTACAGTTTAACTGCCCCTTGTAATTTACATGAAGTCCTATAAGTAACGCTGTTTTCTTTAACTGATCAACCAAACTTGACTAATCAAACAAAAAAATGGCCTACTTCACATTCCAGTTTAACTGTAATTTTCCAATGTATCTGTAATTTTACAAGATGGTTCTGACTGATCAACCAAACTTGACTGATCAACCAAGTTTATGGGCTTCTTCACATTCCAGTTTAACTGCCTTTGGTAATTTACACAATATCTTATAGGTGGCGCTGTTTTCAGGACAGGGCTTTTATATAGCGACCATGTCATTGATATCAATGTCATCCATCAGCCCTCGTGTGACCATAAGGACCTCGGGGCCAGAAGAAATGAAGACCTGTGATGAGACTGAAGGAGGAGAATGTGTCAGAAGAGGCAGCATGAGGAGTCTGGTGAGGGCTAGGACAAGTTAGTAAAATGTTTTTTTTAATTTTTTTTACAATTATTTTAACCTTTCCAGCTGTTAAAAAAATCCAGAAAAATGACCGCCAGCTGGTCACCATTTTGTACAAATCAGTTTTCACCAAAATCAGAGCTGTAAAAATAAACAATAGGTTAAGATGTCAATTCGCTCATCTCATAATTAGGGTATGATATTACAAGCTGTGACTGCAAGATGACATAGAGCCTAATGGCTGCAGTATAACAACAGGTAGTTTATTTCATTCTGAAAGAAGGCTAATTTGCATAACAAAGTATATAGTTTGTAAAAATGTTATTATAAGGTGAATACCATGGACCGCAACCGCCAAGATACGTGCCATTGACATTATCATTGACCTTTGCGCCATTAGCAGAGTAAAGTTCATGTTGATTTGCACCAGAACTGAGACTCAGTGTGTTACTGCATCATCCTGGTGTGGGATATTACAATAGCCCCCAAGGCTGTAAAGAGATTTTTCCATGAAAAAAGTTCACTTTAATCAATAGATCATGAAATAATAATAATTTCCACAATTGGATGTTTAAAAAAATGTTCCTGTGCAGACTTATTGTGTCCCTACTATGTACTGTGTAATGGATGTGTCTGACCGTACAGGGACATTGTCTGATCATACCACATCTCCTGTGCTGAGGTAATCTTATATACGTATGTGTCCCTGCTATGTACTGTGTAATGGATGTGTCTGACCGTACAGGACATGACTGATCATACCCCATCTCCTGGGCCATGAAGAACAGAGAAGAGTATGCAGATATTACAGCACAGGAACGATATACAGACATTACAGTACAAACGACAGTGTACAGACATTACAGCATTTGAAAGAGTATAAGACATTACAGCATGGATGAAGTATACAGACATTACAGCACGGGAGAGAGAATATAGACATTACAGCACGGGAAGGAGAATATAGAGACATTACAGCACAGGAGAGAGTATACAGACATTATAGCATGTGAAAGAGTATACAGACATTATAGCATGTGAAAGAGTATACAGACATTGCAGCACAGGGAAGAGTATACAGACATTGCAGCACGGGGAAGAGTAAACATGGCGCACCTGCGCCCTGGTCACCACAGAGGGGTACTGCACCTAATCCACGGGTGAGGTATTCCTGTTTTTAGTAAATGGGAGGTTAAGTTCAGACACCCACAAAAGCACCCAACACATTCGGTCCCAGGGACGGTGGACGGACCCCAAAAGAAGGAGGGCCCAGGTAGTCAATGGGACGGTGGGGAGAGAGGTGGAGGGAGGTAAGTATGTAGTTAGTCAGTCAGGAAGTAGAAAAGGAAAGAGAACAGGAAGTAACCAGGCATTGAGACAGGGAGTGTGGAGACAGTAATACGGAGAGAGGAGAATTTGGAAGCAGTGAAAGAAGAAGGTCCCGGAGGATTTGAGCGGACATGAGGCTGGTCCTGGGTCCTGAGCAGCAGACTGCAGAGAGGCAGAGGAAGCCCTAGGGGCAGGATAGTGAACGATCCACCAGTGTGCCCGATTCTTAAGTGAAGCAGAGGGGCAGGTTGAGGACCAGGAGACCCGTCCTGAATTTATTGAGAAGACTGTAGGCTCCAATCACGGAACCGGAGGCCACGAGATCTAGAGGAGCTATGACCAACTGCCGACACATCTGCCGAGAAAGTAGCCATACTAGGGTCAGGGAACCTGGTACCAGTCGCCTGACAAGACCCGTGGCTGCTGGAGTGGGCACGGTGTGCGGAGGTGCGAGCAGGAGTGAGGCGGACAGGCAGCGCTGAGATGGAAAGCAAACCGAGAGGAAAGGAACATAAAGGGGGTGTCTTGGTCGAGCTATCCCAGTTTTTGAGGACTATCTGGAACGAGAATGTGCAAGGACTGAACCCTGTAACACCAGCACATGAAAAGCTAAGTAAACTGGGTTTAGAACTCAGAACATTGTGTAAGACTGTTCATTTCCCGCCTACGGAGTGGTAGACTGATAAGACACGCAGGCCGCAGGAGCCCTGACAGAGGATCACTATGATCCGCCTACCCTGCCTGAAACAACCTTGCCGGCCCTCTATTGCCCAAACCTCACCCCAGCCGCCCTGGGGAACTGCTCCACCCGTGAGCAGCGACATCACCAAAGTTGCAGTCCTATCATCCCCAGAGGTCCCCACTAGTAGCCGAACACCATGGGTGGTGTCATGACAACCATCCCTAAATCCCAATTCACCACCCCCCAGAAGAACTCGTAACTTGATGCCCACGGCCACGGAGCTGGGTCACGAACCCGTGACATCCCAGAGAGAGAGAGAGAATGGCCCGGTTCTGAGTACCCCACTGGTACAGGGAACTGGGCTGGTGGGGGGCGAGCCGCAGTCCCCTATCATGGGCTGGGCCAGCACAGAACGAGAGAAATGTCCTGCACCCCCTTCGTCCTCTGTGAGTTGGGAGGGTGAGCCGAGAAACTGTGTTACTCCATCCAGAGGTGTGGCCGACGGCAAAAGAGAAGAAACATGCCACGACAGGAGGAGGAACTAGAAAGTTCTAGTGGAAGCCAAGCCGCAGAGAGTGGCACAAACGACAGAAAATTGGGCCCAGTGGGCCAGGTTGGCGCGATGGCAAAAAGAGGCCAGGAGAACCCAGAGCGTGGGGAGGAAGTGGAGGCCAACCGGAGAAGGGCCTGAGCCAGCTGCCCATATTGGAATCGGACTTCCTGCAGGATGAGGTGCGCGAGCTGAGCTGCCAGCTCGTGCGCACAAAGCTAACCACCGTGGGGCAATGGAGTAAGGCCCTGATGGAGAAGGCGACAGTATGGTGGGCTGCTTCGTGCCCCGACCCCAAAACTTCGACGCAGAGGGCGAAGGAAAACGACCCGCTGCCGGGATGGACGATGAACAACGTATGAGCATTGCCCCAGTTGCCAAGCAGACCCTGCTAGGTCCTATCGAGCCCCCTTGCACTGGAGACCCTGGTCAGGCACTGCCAAGTTTGGCTTGGGATGATGCCCTCATCACCTGAGGGGGCTAGCCATTCCGTTGAACCCAGAACTACCACCCCAAGAAGTCTGCGGGGAGCCGATAGTATTTCGCTGGGAGAACTAGCAGCGAAACAGGTTGAACTGCCGTGGAAAAGGGAGTAAGGAGAGTAGGCAGACTGGTTGTACATAATTAAACATGAATATTGTGTAAATGTTTGTTGCATATGGACTATAGATTATGGACGGTGAATGATCTGGACTGGATGTCTATAGTTGGCACATTAAGGCATGCACCCTGTTGGTTTTATACTTTTTGCTTATAATCGTGTCCAAATTAACCTCTTGACCACGAAGAAAAACCCACCCGGTGTGGCTGAAAAACGTTGGTCCATTGCCCTGTTGCCCACCCAGGAACTATGTTGGGGGTTTATTGGTGGTGGGTCTTCCATGAAGAAAAGAAGAGGACTGAAACAATCACTGAGACACCCGGTGAGGGATGCTCGCCGAATTAACCTTTTTGCACTTTTCACTTTTTCTAATTTTATAATTATACCCTTTATATATACTAATAGTCTGTTTTTGTTGAAGCAACGTTTAAGCATAGAACCTCCCGTTCGGGAAGAAGCACACTTGTCAAGTTTTATTGTTGTTATACATGCATGTTATAAAAATGTGAGTTCTATTTGAGACATCTATTTAACCCGTGTAGCCGCATAAGGAAGTGCTAATTTTTGTTAAGGGGGAATGTGACGCCCCTGCAGTCTGGTCATCACAGAGGGGTACTGCACCCAATCCACGGGTGAGGTATTCCTGTTCTCAGTAAACGGGATGGTAAGTCCAGACACCCACAAAAGCAATATAAGAAGGGATTGCCAGAGACCTGTACTTCTATTTATACTTTATTTAAGACGTATTAAAAATGGACAGGACTGAACGCTGGACGCGTTTCGGGAGGCACCCCTTAGTCCTCAGCATACATAAATAAAGTATAATAAAAAATAAAAACTAATAAATAAGAGAGTAATAAATACATGAATAAAGGCAAAAAAAAAAAAATATATAAAATAAAAAACAATAAAATATAAAATTCTCTATACCACATAACAACTTGTATGTATAATCTTTTCCTTTTTTACATATTTCTATATATCATTTATTGTATGTTATGGATCTGACATATGTTCTATTGCTCTGAATCTGGCATCATAAGGGTTAAAATGAATCCTAATTTTATTTGTGTCACATGTAAATAATGGGCAGTTTTTATGTTTAAATACATGTGGAATGTTTTTATTTGTTATGCTGAGGACTAAGGGGGTGCCTCCCCGAAACGCTTCCAGCGTTCAGTCCTGTCCATTTTTAATACGCCTTAAATAAAGGATAAATAGAAGTACAGGTCTCTGGCAATCCCTTCTTACATTACTATTATCAGGATGGACACCAGCCATCCTGCCAGCTGACCGGGATCCTCGAGATATGTGAGTGAACCACTCCCCTTCCCCCTTCTTAACTTCAAAACCCACAAAAGCACCCAACACACCTGGTCCCAGGGATGGTGGACGGACCCAATAGAGGGAGGGCCCAGGTAGTCAGTAGGACAGCGGGGAGAGAGATAGAAGGTGGAAAGTTAGTAGGTAAGCAATCAGGAAAAAGAAAAAGAAAGAACAGGAAGTAAACAGGCAGTGAGTCAGTGAGTGTGGAGACAGTAAGATGGGGAGAGAGGAGAATGTGGAAGCAGTGAAAGAAGAAGGTCCCGGAGGACTTGAGCGGAGATGAGGCTCGTCCTGGGTCTCGGAACAGCAGACTGCAGAGAGGAAGATGGAGCCCTAGGGGCACGGGTAGTGAGCGATCCACCAGTGTGCTCGAATCTGAATTGAAGTGGAGGGGCAGGTTGAGGACCAGGGGACCGGCCCTGAAGGTGGCGAGAGGACTCTATGCTCAAACCACAGAACCGGAGGCCACTAAATCTAGAGGACCTGCGGTCAACTCTCGACACATCCACTGAGAAGGTAGCCGTACTACGGTCAGGGGATCTGGTACTGGTCGCCCGACAAGACCCGTGGCTGCTGGACTGGGGCACTATGTGCAGAGATGCAAGTAGAAGTAAGGCGGACAGGCAGCGCCGAGAGAGAAAGCAACCCGAGAGAAAAGGTACATAAAAGTGGTGACTTGAACAAGCTATCCCGGGTGTTGAGGACTATTTGAACCATGAATGTGCAAGGACAGTACCCTGTAACACCAGCAAGTGAAAAGCGAAGTAAACCGGGTTTAGAACTCAGAATACCATCCCTGGCGGGCGCGTCATGTGCAGACATTACAGCACAACAAAGTGTATACAGACATTACAGCACAGGGAACAGTATACACACATTACAGCACGGGAAAGAGTATACAGTCATTACAGCACGGGAAAGAGTATACAGACATTACAGCACAGAAAAGTGTATACAGACATTACAGCATGGGAAAGAGAATACAAACATCATAGCACAGGAAAAAGTGTACAGACATTACAGCACAGGAAAGAGTATACAGACATTACAGCACAGGAAAGAATATACAGACATTACAGCGTGGGAAAGAGTATACAGACATTACAGCATGGGAAAGAGTATACAGACACTACAGCACTGGAAAGAGTATCCAGACATTACAGTACAGGAAAGAGTATACAGACATTACAGTGTGAGTTCACAAATTATTCTTTCATTGAGGTAAAACATTTTTTTAAAACAGGCAGGGAATGTTTTACCTCACATAAAAAGAATCCTTTATGATCCCTTGCTGTAACGTCTGTATACTTTTTGTATCCTCCCCTCCCAGGAGCTGACCCTGCTCCCGCTGCCTTCACAGTAACCTTTGCACACACACGTTAGATGCTTCAATATAAGAGGTAGTGTTGGAGTCTGTTCAGTGCTGCTCATGTATGTGTGTTATTTCCTGAAACAACAGGAAATCTGAGTCTAAGAAAGCCCCAGTGGCCATTGTGAAAACTGCAAAAATTCTATTTTTTGAAAAAAATAATTGGTCAAATAAAAAAAAAAAATTAAAGACACATTTAAGACAAAAGCCTGATTTAAACATCAGGATACTTCAGGTAAAATGACTGAGCTCGGTAATCTCTACTATGCATTACTATAATCTCCTATAATAGGTGTGAAAAAAATACTGCCAAGACTTGGGAAGAAGTGAGGAAAATTGAATTTTGCCATTTTTCTTTCACCTCCAGGATTCCAGTTTATACTGGAAACACACTGCCGTATAACTCATATGAGGATCGCATCAAAATGCTCGGACTGGCCGGCAATTCTCCTGACCTGAACATATCAGCTACACAGAAATACATGAATCTGTCACTCTTAGGTCAGTAGAGCCGCCGGCCAGTCCAGGCACGTTGAAGCGATCCTCGCACGAGTCATACGGTGGCGTGACTCCAGCTTTATTGTGAGATCCTACAACCTGTTGACTCTGGCTGCTCCCTTTTTAAATATAAGAGAGAGAGGTGGATTTAAAGGAAAAAGCAATGGATTTCGGGATCTCACTTTTCTTGAAAACTACATGACCATGAGCCAACAGGAAAGGAAACACTACAACTTCTAAATCAAAGCAGCAAAGCAGATGATGGTAGGAATGTGTAGATGTCACTCTGGAGTGTGCGTATTCCCAACATGCGGCATAACACAATGGTGACAACGGGTATGGTATGGAATGAGGGCCTGGACGATCGGGAAAGGGGTCACCTTGTGACACTCATCTGAGTCTGCACCCTAAGCTCCCTAATGTCCCTATATGGGTCCTTTCCCTTTGCTGTCACGTGTCAAGGCCCTCACTTGCCCTGGACTCACCCTGGTTAGTGTGGAGGCCGGCATGGGCATTAATGTCACCACTTCAGTAATACAACACAAGGCAAGGGAGACAGACAGAGGGAAAAGACACAAAAAGGATAAAATCCCAAACTCCACAATTGCAGCAAAACACCATAGCTGCAATTGTTATGACTCCTCAACTATTTAAAGAGACCGGCTCTTTCCAAAGTGATCACCATTGAAAGAGATTTTAAGACTTGTGACTCTCAATAGCGGAAGGGAGTGGTTACCAAATACTGCTCCTGGGATTAAGGCTTACAAAGAACAACTAGACAGGAAATAATCCTTAACTTTTGTAGCACCAAAAGAAAGTAAATACATTTAAATACAAGTTATAGACCTGTGATCTAGGAGGCGTTGTAACCTTCAAGTCCCAGACTCGGCAGATGTCTCCGTAGGGTGGGACACATCATGGTAGTAAAATTTCATGGGACTGGACGCAGGTTAATTTTGGACTTTTTTGTTCATAGTGACTATTGGAATGAGGAATATGTGGGAGAAAGTTGTTTCTGGCACAATGCTAGGATTTGTTATGACGGTCCCTTGCTGGGACTCTTCCCATGGGGAGAACGGGCTATGCCTTATATGTAGATTAACAATCTGCTTTTCTTCATGTAGATTTCTCACTGACATAATCCACCCTGAAACTTGGCAGGAGGAGAAGAACGCCGGGCATTACTCACCACAGGAAAGAATAAATTCAAGTTATTTGGCATTTAGATAGGGAGTTCTATCAATGGGCAATAATGAAATAATAATTCTCACTATTTCAAGTGAAAAAAAAAGAAGACAAGTCTGTAGTACTGCTGTACTTGGATGGTTGAACAGACTATATAACACTTGCAAGCAGTAATGATTGATCCTTGTAATAGACCTGTTTAAAGGGAACCTGTCAAGTCGTTTGTACCCCCTAACCCAAAGGTCTCCATCTCTAGGCCTCGAGGACCACACACAGTACAGGTTTTCGGGATTTCCTTACATTTGACAGTTGGTCATTTGATTAACAAGTGTCAAATGTTACGGAAATCCGGAAAACCTGCACCGTGTGCGGTCCTCGAGGCCTGGAGTTTGAGACTCCTGCCCTAACCTATCACTACCTGTTCCTGCACCTTCCTAGCACATCCCTAATCATCCCTGTCTGAGCTAAAACTGTCCTATAATGGTTGTAAAATGACTTTGATAGTTACATGTCCGTACGGTAATTAATGCGCATATTGAAGCCGAGCCAATCACGTGATTAGGCCCATAATGCACCAGACCGATCACGTGATCAGGTCCATAATGCATCGGGCCGGATATGACGTTCTGGCCCAGGCATTACACTGGCAGAGAGGGCGGGAGATTCCAAAAGGAGGAGGGAAAGCAGCAGAAGGGATGACGCCCAGCGGGGCGTGCTTGGGCACCGTGAGGTGGGAATCATGAAGCCCTGGAGCCCGTCTTTCCAGTCTCCTAGATGGCGACCATATGTAAGTTCTAATTCATTTTTCTAAATCGTTATAGGGCCCTTTTAGCTCAGAGAGGGATGGTTAGGGAACAGCTAGGAAGGTGCAGGGACAGCTAGTGATAAGAGAGAGTGCTGGATCCAGGTGACAGGTTCCCTTTAATAGATCATATTGGCTTACACGTTTTTGGCAGCCGCCTCTTACTCTTACCTGAAGATAAGCCATCAATATTGTCATTAATACAAGCCCTTTAGCCTTTTCAAGACCTCATGATTTTTTGTTTTTGCTCTTT
Organism: Allobates femoralis; assembly: GCA_033576535.1. NCBI lineage: Eukaryota > Metazoa > Chordata > Amphibia > Anura > Aromobatidae > Allobates > Allobates femoralis. The sequence goes on along the minus strand of JARQOC010000002.1, from coordinate 703,715,727 downwards.
CATGTTTTTTTTCTCCATTTGTTTTAAGAGATACAACTATTTTATTTTGCCGTTGATAAAGCCCCATGAAGGCTTGTTTTTAGAGAGGTCAGTTGTAGATTTGATTGACACCATCCTCTTTACCACTGAAAAACAGAAAAATAGTCCAAGTGCGGTCAAAGGATGAAACGCCCACTAATTCGCCATTGTGTTTGTGACCCGCCCCAGGGCCGTGGGGTACCCGGTTTCGGGAGTTTTGTAGTTCACGGGGGATGTCACGGGTGGCCTGTGCCCAGACCTGTGGCCCTGGTGGTCGCTGAAAAAGGGGGAAAAAATAAAAATAGAAAGTGTTTGTGACGCCACATATGGTTCCCAGTAATGGTACCGGCGCTGCTTGCAGACCTCCGGGGTGATGATGATGCAGCTAGCTGGTAACGCTCCCCATAGGTGAAGCAGGGTCCCCGGGGTAGTTGTGAAGAATAGGGATTTTACACAGGGAGGAGGGTCATCAGGCGGAGACACTGGCAAACAGTCTCTGTTGAGGGAACAAGTGTGCAGCTCCTCAGGCGCAGGCAAATGAGACACATCACACAATCTTAACTCTGCATTGGTTTTACTGACAACTTCAGGCAGCAATTAGTTTTTGCAGATCACGGGTACTGTTGGCCTGGGTAGTCAGGACCTGGACATCTCACTAGGGACCCTCGGTGGTGTGCCTGCTGTTCCTTTTCTTGTCCCTAACTGCGATCTCCCTTTCTTTCTCCCTTTAGCGCTCCCGCACGCAGAACCCTCAACTGGCTCCCACGGATACTTTCTGGAAGGTTCCTCTCCTGGACCCTCTATGGGACCTTATGGGGTGTACGCCGGGTTTCGGCCACGACTCCCCTGAGAAGCTTGTGGCTCTCTGGTTTGGCGGCTCGGGGATAAATGCCCGCACCGCTCTCGGAGCCAGTTCTCCATTCCTGGACTGGGCCCCTCCAGCCAGTGATAGTACCGGACCAAATTCGGGTGCACCACAACACCCTAGGATCCCCTTTCTGTCTGGGCCACCTCTCCTGAGGTGCCCTCCGGTGCACTCCTCTCAGGGTTCTCTCTAACCCATTTCTCATTAACTCCCCTTCCCGCTCTTCCACTACCCACCTAAGCTCCTCCCACCGGGACTGGTTCCTAAGCAACGGGTTAACACATTGGTCCCCTGGTCTAAGGTGTGTGGATGCGTGCAATGAGGGTCCCTTATGTGACATCCCATCTCCCATGGCCACAGGGATACCACACACTCTCTTGTGGGTGCAGTACTCCTACGTGGCGTCCCAACCAATGGGGAGCCACATTTGAACATTGTTTTTTATGATATACAATTATGTGGTAATAATGACCTGGCCACATGATTCTTCAGGTCAGTATGATTATCATGATGCCAAACTTGCATTTTTGTGTTGGAAAGTGCGGTGATTGAACATTGAAAGTTATTTTTTCTTTTCAATGTTTAACGTATGGTTTAAAGAATTTAATATTTTGATAGTGAACAGTTACGGACATGACAATAGCAAATATATATATATTTTATTAAATTTCTTTATTATTGAAGAAGGACAGTGGGTTGGTTTATATCTTATACATATTTTTAAAATTTTTCTTAGAAGTCTTTAATTATTAATATTCTAACTTGGGAATTTGAAGGGAATCTGTCAGCTCGTTTTTACCCCCAAACCTATCACTACCTGTCCCTGCACCTTCCTAGCACATCCCTAACCATCCCTGTCTGACCTAAAACTGTCCTATAATGATTGATACTTACATCTCGGTATGGTAATTGGTTGTGATGAGCGAGTAGTGAAATATTCGCATTCGCTATACTCGTAACGAGTAGTTTTTAATGCTCGCATATTCGTCCGAATAGTGAGTCCAGTGTTAGTTAATTAGTGATAGGCTCCGCCCTCACACATCCGGCTATAAAACAAATCCTTCTGGAACAGAGCGGGAGGGTGGGCTTTTTTAATGTCTAAAACACCTTGCTGTGCCCCCCAGAGAGAGACCAACATTCAATCTGCTCACCCTGAGGTGCCAGCTCAACAAATTGTGTCAGATTGATAACGATGGACACATCACTCACGAGCACCAGTGATGCTCGCCGAGTAACGAGTATCGTGAATATCGTACTATCTGTGCGAATAGCGAATAGTAACGATTACACTCACTCATCACTAGTAATTAGTCTTCGTGACTGAAAAAGTATTCACACTGGGCGTTCTCCACAGCTGCATTCTCCCCTCTCACTGCTGTATCACGCCCCGGTGGGCAGTCTCCATGGCTCCATTCTCGCCCATCGATGCTGGGATCATGCCCGGTAAGCACGATCATTCAGTCAGGAGCGCGCTCCCGATTCAAAATTATTGTTCCTCCTTCCGGTGATGATGCGCCGGCCACGCATGATTTCCATTCCTGCGCATTGTGGGGAGGTGTATTGGTGTACAGGCCGACTCTGGAGCACGTGCAGTGCGCATTCCAAAGCCAGGACGTGCACTCGATAGTCTCCCACAATGCATCACACTGGATAAAACGCACAGCCGGCATAGCTAAAGATGTCAGAGAGCCAAGAGCTCGATCTGTGCCTGCGCTGCCTCTACCGGAGGAGGTGGCGCATGCACAGATGGAGATTTTAGCTGTCCAAGATCTTCATCTGTAGCCTCCGCAGCTATTTGCAGGTATCCTGAAGTATCAATACCCACCAAAGACACCCCCAGATCCAGGGCAGCAAGCATTGCCCCACTTCTGACATCCACCCTGCCTCCTGCCTGCAGCATTGCCGCCGACAATGACATCCACCACCGCGATCCTGCCTTGTGTGACCCTATAGCTCCACCACCATCGTAACCCCTCCCCACTGTAAGATACACTGCACATGCACATGAGATGCACCAGAATATAGGATGGACCCCCTAATTTAAATCCTTTTTTTTCCCTAATTTCTTCCTCTAAATTTGGGGGTGCATCTTATAAAGTGAAAAACACGGTATATGACCAAGGGCAGGGGGCTTATATTTAAAGTGTCATTACAGCAGTGAAAAAAATAAACTGCTGGAGTGGTGCAAATCTATGTACCGTAATTATTAGGCAATTTATATTTTTGATGATTAATTTTAATATTGATCCAAAAGGTTGTTAAACCTGAAACCTTAATATTTAAGAATATTTTTAATATTTTTTAGGAGAATATTCTTGTGAATTATTGGACAACTAAATAAAAAGCGTACCTTTGCATATATGTTTATTTACATTGAGAATAATACTCAAATATATATTTCTGACATTTGAAAAATAAATCTCAGCGACCAATACAATATCATTAATGGCCACTTTACACGCGGCAACAGGTAGATAGAAAACGGCAGGTGTCGGAGACAACTGTACCTTTTACCTTCAAAACACCTTGATGTGGCTGTGTCTAAATCAGGTATCTGCAAGATGTTTTGAAGGTAAAAGGTACAATTGTCTCCGACACCTGCCGGTTTCTATCTACCTGTTGCCGCGTGTAAAGTGGCCATAATAGATATACAGTCCTGCTCATCATTATTGTGACCCATAAAATTTAAGGACATAATGTGGAATATCTCCTGAAAAAGATGAATCAAGCGAAACATCTTGTTTGTGTAGAGAAACTCGTGTTAAATACAAGAGAACAAATGATAAACAACAATTTAAAACAAAAAACAATAGTGAGTGAAAAATAAGAAAAACCTAAACCTTGCTGTGACACTGGGATTGGCCCTTGTACATTAAATTAGTATGGAAACACATTGTGACTCGCCTGTGGTTAATCACAATAAAAATCACCAGTGATAAATTCCCGGTGTCCATGTGACATGAATTAGCCAATGAATTAGCCTTTAGTGTTTTAAAAAGCCACATGTTAGGCCCCATTGTCACAATGGTGAAGACAAAGAGGCTGTCTGAGGATATCAGAACTGCTATGATTAGCAAAGACAAGACTTCCAAACGTAAAAAATATATAATATAAAATAATTTCACCAAGAATATTAAGTACGGTAGTTCTTTCGCTAAAAATGTAATTAGATAGTTTTTATTTTTAATTCTAATTTACATATGTATTTTTTTAATATGTGTGCAAGACCAACTGAACAATTCTGTGATCTCTGTGATGTCACGTACTCCACCCATTATGGGTTGGTATAAAGGGAGTTTAACATCATTCACTCAATGTATTGTAATTAAGACCACATTTGAGGTCGAAACATGTAAATACGCCGATTTTTAAATATGTTGCTATAAAATGTAATAGTTTTATCTTTTCTGGACTTTGCTGGCCCTGCACCTTTTCCTGGCTCCGTCTGCTAACACCTGCGTTCCGTCAAGTCAAATGGTAAACTCGACTTTTTCTTTTCATAAAAAGATTTCCAAAGTGTATAAGGCCATCTCCAAACACCTTGGTATCCCAGTTTCAACAGTGTGCAATGTTATTAAGAAGTTTGCCAAGCATGAAACCATCAAAAACCTCCCTGGACGTGGGGGAAAGAGGAAGATTGACAAGAGATGTCTTCGAAGGTTGGTGTGAATGGTGGAAAAAACACCATGTTAAACATTCAAAAACCTGAAGGCCAACCTGGAACAGTCTGAGGTCATCGTTTTGACAAGTACCATATGCCACACACTAAACCAAGCAAAGCTTTATGGGCGAAGGTCAAGGAAGAAACCATTGCTGAAGAAAAGACATAAAAATCCACTGTTATTTGTCATAGACAATCCATAATCCTTCCGGGAAAATGAGTAGGGTGACTCTGTGCAAGGAGTAGGACAACCGAGAGGATGATGATGAAGTTCGAGATCCCACTTGGAATCAACCCTGAGTCACTCAGCTGAGTACCTCAGTAGAGGAGGTGGAGGAAGAGGAAGACAATGAGGTTAGGTTTCGGCTTTCCGCACAGAGACTGAGTGCTGCAACCACGACAAGCACTGCACCCTGACCCACAACTCTGGCTCTGGTCAGCAGCTCGCCAGTCACAACTTGGAGGTTTTGTCACGCCCGGCAGCCAGCTTTCTTTTAGAACACAGCGCTGCTGGAGGTTTCCTGAGGGATAAGCTCATCAGGCTGTCCCCTGAAAGTGTAGACCACCTACCTTTCATCAAGATGAACAAGTCATGGATCTCCAAGGACTTTTCCACCCCAGTGGCAGACTAGGCGATGTTGTACTTCTCAGTGTGCTGCATTCATCTCGCCATGATACAATTTTTATTCTGAGTCAATTGATGCCACTTTGGCGATATCGGGCCCTAATTTTTTGAAATGTAGAGACTCTTCTATAAGTATCCTTTTTGCTTGTTTAGCAGGGTTCTCTGAGCTCGCTTTTTGCGCTCCTGCGTCTGGCTGCCACAAAATGATTTCATATATAATGTTTTATATGTGTTTTCCCAGCTGTGATGTAAGTTTCTATTTCCCTGCTGTATAACAAGTATCCACACATTTATACCTTCCCCATTACTAGAGCCGGTGTAGTTTTGCCTGTTTTGGGTTGTAACAGTCCCTGGGAGGGAGGAGGTGCTTAGTTAAATGAAGAGGGGAGTAATGGAGGACACCTGAGGACAGGGCACATGTGCTGCTCTGTGCAGGCACAGCTAAAGGAACCATGATCTCAGCTCCTAGGCTACCTAGGCTTTCAGGGTCCAGTGGGAAACTAAAAACTATGTGATTTAGACAATCAACGGTGAAGCACTGATTCCACATCTTCAACAGCATAGAAAGATCAGAAGATAACTATTGTAGCCAAGCATGTGTCTTCACAGGATCTGCGCTGCCACAGTGTTGGACAGTGTATAGAGTGAATCTTAGGCAGTATCGAAAGTTTCATGCTTCAAGAAGGCTGTGTCCCAGGACAAGGATTTTATATAGTAGGAAGCCTCTCTACCACTGAGCAGAGAAGTAAAACTCCTATTAGACTGGCTGGACCATGTGTTTGGTGGTAGTTGCACATACCTGGAGTTTGCAGTAAAAGATAAAGGTAAAGACTGTCTCCTGCTGTATAATTCCTCAGCTACACCTATCACAACTACCCTCATCATCTCCCTGGGGCCAGCCCTAGTTGGGAAGGACTTTCCATCTGCACTGCTATACCATCTAACCTCAGGGATCATTTGCAGTGCTAGCCACAGCAGGCTAATTATCCTAACTGCCATCACAAATCAAACTTTATCCCTTCAAATACCCATTTACATGAATAGTTAGGACCACCGTTACCATGAACCGAACTACCACACCTACTGTGAACTAAACTCTAGCCCAGCTACTGAGTACCCTGACCTTTGCGACTGGCAAAGATGCCTACACATGTCACTCATCCCCCTGTTACTAATGAATGTTTACACCTTTAAATGATACGTCTGGTTCTAGACCCTGTGCCATGCATGCAGGCTGCGCAATTATACAATTTTTATTCTGAGTCAATTGATGCCACTTTCGTGGTATCTGGCCCAATTTTATTTAAATGTGAGACTCTTTTTGGGGTCTCCTTCTTGTCTGTTTCTTGAATTTAGCAGGGCTTTCTGAGCATGATGCCTACACGTGTCACTCATTCCCCTGTAAATAATCAATATTTAACCTTCAAATGCTAGGCCAGGCCCTGTTCGAGCCCTTTGTGGCATGCATGCAGGCTGCGCCATTACACAATTTTTATTCTTAGTCAATTGATATCACTTTGGTGGTATCTGGTCCAAATATTTTTATAATGAGGAGATTCTTCTTGGGATCTCCTTCTTGTCTGTTTTATGAATATAGAAGGGCTCTCTGAGCACCGCACATGTCACTCATCCCCCTGTTCCTGATCAATATTGAAGCTTGAAATACTGGGCCAGGCCTTGTCACATGCATCCATAATGCACAATGATAAAAATGTTAACTCTGGGGAATAGATGGCACTTTTTCTGATGTCTGTCCCTAATTTTAGCTGTTTTGGCAAGTTTTGTGCCCTTTTTAGGGTGTTTTCTATGCCCTTGGTTTTGCCTCCCATTGATTTCAATGGGATTCAGAATTTCAATGAACATTTCGGCGAACATATTCCTATTCAGGAACCAAACCGAACCCAAACTTCAAAAGGTTTGCTCATCTCTAGGCAAGAATCAACTGAGCGGAGCTTAGAAGAAGAAATGTATACTGTAGTGTAATACAGAGGCTATAGAAGCCAAATTGTAAAAAAAAAAAAAAAAAAAAAGCTCAATTGCAAAAATAATTTTTAGAGAAAATTACATGCATTTATGTAAAAAAAATACTGCCCATCCTAGGTTAAACTTGCTAATCTCAATGCTAATTCTGATGCTGTCCTATGTGGTTACCTTTCTCTGAGACGCAAACTCAGCTGTTGATGCGGCATATGGCATCAATCACATTGAACCCAACCCTCCTGAATAATAATAATAATACATATCAATGACGGCTCCATGTAACTTGGCACGGCCAGAATACAATCAACAATCAGACAGAACTTCCCTTTCCTGACATTGGAAACTCCTATAAAGACTTCCTACTGTTTCTTATTTTATTGCTGTTGAATTTTACAAGACGTCAGACATTGTTTTTAGGACTCTACATAGTTTGGCGTATTGTCAAACGCACCGTTCCTATTTAGCCTCACAAGCCAAAATGTGAGGCTTAAATATTGTGTGAGACGTGCAGATATATCGCAGTACCCAATAAAATAAATTTGCATCTACTCTGTTGATTTTCTAGTTATTTTCGGAGTTTTAGGAAAATTTATGAACATTTTTTGTTCTACTAAAATGTTGTATCAACTTTTTCACATTTTGTTTCTACTAAAAGCTATAACCAAAGGTAAAATCTTCTTATTTCAGGCAAATCCAATGCCTCCTCTCTCGCTCCACCTCCTCATCTCGCCCCCTAACTGTCAGTGTCTCCCAACGTTCAGTTCTTGGACTCCTGCTCTTCTCCATCTACACCTTTGGCCTGGGACAGCTCATAGAGTACCAAGGCTTTCAGTATCATCTCTATGCTGATGACATCGCAGATCTGCCTCTATGGACCTGACATCACCTCCTTATTAATCAAAATCCCACAATGTCTGTCCACTATTTCATCCTCTTTTCTGTTTGATTCCTTCATCTCACTCTACCATTCCACCAGACCTATCCATCAAAGTCAATGGCTGCTCACTCACCCCATTCTTGCATGCTTGCTTCCTCGGGTAATCCTCGATTCTGCTCTCTCCTTCAAGCCCTATATCCAAGCCCCTTCCCCCTCCTGCTAATTCCACTCAAAAATATTTCCAGGATACACACATTCCTTAACCAAAAATGCAAAAACACTAGTGCATGCCCTCATCCTCTCCTGCCTCGACTAATGCAACTTTCTGCACTATGGCATCCATTCTAACACTCTTGCACACCTCCAATCTATCCTAAACTATGCTGGCCGACTAATCCTCCTGACTCCCCACTATTTGCCAGTGTCTCCTCTCTGCCAATCCCTTCAATGGCTTCCCATTGTCCAAAGACTCCAGTTCAAAACCCTAACAAAGACATACAAAGCCATCCACAACCTGTCCCCTTCAATCATCTGTGGCAAGTCTCCTGGTCCTCACCTAATGTATGCTCACCTATCCCTTCTAGACTAAGCTCTAGTGGGCAGGATCCTCTCTCCTAACCTACTATATCATCACCCATTCCTTGTAGACTGTGAGCCCTCACACGCAGGGTCCTCTCCCCTCCCCTGCTGTATCCTCACCCATCCCCTGTAGACACGGTCCTCTCTCCTCACCTAATATATCCTCACCCATCCCTTGTAGACTAAGCCCTCGTGGGCAGGGTCTTCTCTCCTCACCCTACTGCATCCTCCCACCCTTGTAGATTGTGAGCCCTCGCAGCAGGGTCCTTTCTACTTACCTTCTGTACCCTCACTTATCCCTTGTAGATTGTGAGCCCTTGTGTGAGGGTCCTCTCTCTACCTACTGTATCCTCACCTATCCCTTGTAGATTGTGAGCCCTCGAGGCAGGGTCCTCTCTCCTCACCTTCTGTACCTCACTATCCCTTGTAGACTGTGAGCCCTGTGTGTAGGGTCCTCTCTCCTCACCTACTGTATCCTCACCCATCCACTTGTAGATGTGAGCCCTCCAGGCAGGGTCCTCTCTCCTCACCTACTGAATCCTCACCTATTCAGTTGTAGATCTACGAGCCCCAACAACAGGGCAGAGTCCTCTCTCCTCACCTACTGAATCCTCACCCATTCCTTGCAGATGTGAACCCTCACAGCAGGGTCCTCTCTCCTCACCTACTGTATCCTCACTCAACTCTTACAGACTGTGAACCCTTGCGGGCAGGGTCCTCTCTCCTCACCTACTGTATCCTCACCCATCTCTTGTAGGGCTGTGAGCCACGCAGGCAGGGTCCTCTCTCACTACTGTATCTCCCATCCTTGGGACTGAGCCCATGGCAGGGTCTCTCTGGGCCCCCACTTCAGGCAGGGTTTCTCTCCTCCTGTACCTGTGTGTGCTTGTATGTTCATGATGATTGTACTTGTTATTATGTACACCGCTTTTCACATGTCAAGTGCCATGAAAAAATGGCGCTATAATAATAAAAAATAATAATAAAGCAAATGTCAAATTTTTAACTGCTGCAATTCTTGGTGCTCTTTTATTGACAGATTGGGTCATGTAGGGTACGCCATTAACTAACATGGAATTGTAGATAAATAAGGCTCAGAGTCCTAAAATGTACTGTAACTAACATTAAAAATCAAGATTCTCCAGTTGAGCCCAAGACCTAGTGTTACATGGAAGCACGGCATGTATTAACTTTTCAAAATTACAAAAATGTATCCGGCTCCACTTCTAGACAGTAGAGATGTATTCTAGATCCCCAAGAACATTGATGATGTCCATTGTATCACGATGAAAAAAAAATAAAATCCCCAATAACCCAGGCAAGTAGTAATGTAACCTGTTGGAAATACATCTAGTTCTCGTAGCTTTAGCTTCATCTCAGATTGTGCCTCTTACCTCCCAGGATCATACCGGCCTGGCAGCATTTCCTCAGCCGACACGATGGACAATTCTTTCTTCTGATTTTATCCACAATGCAGTCATTCCGTCCAGCGCATAAGTAATTGTGCTGTCCTGCAGTGACGGAGAGAAGAAATGCAGAATGATTTGTATAGGTAGTATTAGTATTTATGGCATTTGTAGTTACTGTATATTATAGTTAATAAGATAATATACATATTAAAGAAAATCTATCAACGGCTTTTGCTACCTTGATGTAGGCAAAGAGACTCCTGGGACTTAGATTACTGGGTGAAGCTGTTCTGACACAATCAAAGGTTTTTGTTTTAGCAATACTGCAGAGCTGAGAAAGCTGTCCCCGCCCACACCAAGCTCTGTGGGTACAATGTCTATAGACAGTGATCTGATAATCACAGAATGGGGCGTAGTGTCAGCTAGTCACAACAATGATTGGACCAACTTCTTCCTAAGGAGGACCAATGATTAATAAATGAACTTTGAAATGCATAGAGAATAATTGGTTTGAATCCTTCATTGCTGTTTCTTGTTTTTTTTCTATTTCCATCAGCAGCAAAGACTATCTATCACCCCAGTCTCATATTAATTTTTTGTTACACAGAATTCTAGGTCTGTGGGTCCGGCAGCTGATTGATCCAGATTTCTTTGTTGCCGGTTAATGCAATTCCAATAGGTGACCAGTTCCGTAACTTCATCAAACACCTTAATCCTCCCTTGGATAAGACCCTATTGTGCTTGCTGTCCTACCCCATTTTTTTATATATAACTGGACATTAAGAAGAGTCCTCTCTTATTATCAAGAGGATCCGTGTGCAACACAGAGAAACAATTGTAGGATCAGCCAAAGGGCTCGGACACACTGGCGTGAAACTCGGACGACTGCTGTGCGAGTCAAAATCGCATTGTTGTCGGACCAATGTTACTCAATGTCTGAGAACACATTTCTGAGTGTCTGACGATTTTTTCCTCGCCCGACACTCCGATGACGAGTCAGTCGCAACATGCTGCAATTTCGTGCTAGTGTCAGACGAGACTCGCGAATGGAAGTTTACGGGTCCCACAAAAATGTGTATCTGTTGATAATCTGTCTCATATCTATCATGTATCTATTGCAATAGTCTGTCAGTCTGTCATGTTTTTGTCTAGTCCAGCAGATAATAAAGGTTGTTGCAATGTTCAAAAAAGCTCTACATATAGCAGCGTTTCTCCACTTCTGAGACCATGAATAACTAAGGTCATGTTTTTTCCCTGTCAGGTTCTGTCCGGTGTTTTGCAGGATGCACCAGGCAGAACCTGACAGCCCCGCACAAACAGAACCGGATCACATATTTGCTGATCCTAGTTTGTGCCGGAATCATTCCTGCACGCGTCTGCCGCTGTCCAGTGCTAACATTTCAGCATAGCGGCCGGAGGGGAGCTAGCCGCGGTGCTGAAATTTCAGCCGCGGCTTTTTCAGCTGCGCTGTCCAGGTGCTGAACAAGCGCGGCTTCAATCACAGAGCCGCCGCCCGTTCAGCACCCGGCTTCCGGGAACCAGATCGTTTTTCTAGACTCCCATGTTATGGGCGCCGGATCACCCTGGATCCGGTTTTGGTGTATTTTTGCCCCGGACACAAAAAATGCTGCAAGCTCCTGCCGGACAGACAGCAAACCGGATGGCAAATAACTGCCAGCCGGCCTCATCCGGCACCATAGGGATACAATAGGGGCAAAATTGGATCCGGGGCTGTCCGGACCCGAAAAATCACGGTGTGAAGCCAACCTCACTCCGCACACTTATTATGAGCAGATACGACTCCTGGAGCGTTTTCCTTTCTGATCCAATTCCAGCTCAATGTAGAACAAGCTGCAATCTGCAGAGTAATTGAGTTCAGGGCTGCGCTAAGCTGTTGGTCGGCAATAAGAAGAAGATGATTTGTCGTACTCGCAGACTTTAAGGAAATTTTCGAGCATAATAATATTGCAATCTAGAATATTGCTAGGGATTTATGATGCCAGAATATGTTTCTAGACAAGTTTGCAAAGGACTATAGCTCAATAAATGTAAAACTAAAATCGTTAAGGGTCTTAGACAATGGCGACACAGACCAAATTTCCAATAATTGAGCTGTGTGAGGGCCGGTATTTTATGTGTTGAGCTGACTAGTAGACAACTGAAAGTCTATCCGGTTTTTCAAGGAGGAGGAGTGTGACCCTCTTTACTCCCGCCAATTGTCCTCACAGTTCAAGTGATGTCCCGCTAAATAACTCCCCCAATGAGTTCTGGAAATTCCAGATTCCTTCATCACAGACTAGTGAAAGAGAAGATGCTCCCGCCATATATGCTGGTCTACAGAGGCAGAATTCACCAGAGCTGTGGTGCCATATCAGTCAACTTAGTGAGGCAAAGGCAACGACTGGGCTCTCGCCTTACACATTCCTATTTCATTTTTAGGTAATGCAAATGTGTTGAAAACTTTCTGGACTATCGAGACAATCGTATTGGAGTCACTTGAAGTGTCTGGACTATTGGTAGAAGTGAGAGGATGACCACTGCTGGATGGTGTGCTAGAGTGGTGTAACTTGAAGCCAATGAGCCCTGATGCAAAAGCTCCAAAATGGCCCCTAATTTTTGCATTAGTCTTTTTCTATAGGCCATAGAGACTTTTGGGGCCCCTATGCTCCAAAGTCCAGGTGCAATTGCATCCCCTTTAGATACACCCCTGGTGTGATCCCTCATGCCACGTATTTGGAGCAGGAACCATATTCCATTGAAGTCTCTATGAAACACTATATGGATTCTCAAGTCACTAGTCATTATTAATAGGGTGACCCACCAACTCATTTTTCAGGCTCTGTTCCCAATATCAGTCTCCTTTCTTTGTGGTATTATATACTACATATAGCTATATGTTCTGATTTTATTTATTGTTATCTAGTTGTATATTTTGCTTCTCCTTTATTATTATTTAAAGGGAATCTGTCAGCAGGATTTTGCTAACTCATCTGAGAGCAGCATGATGTAGGCAAAGAGGCCCTGAGTCCAACGATGCATCACTTAGTTTACTTGATTCAGCGGCTCTGACACAATCAGAGTTGTTAGATTTAGGGTACCTTTACACGCCGCTACCGGCAGGTGGCTACAACCGGATACATGCGAGAAATGTATCTTGCATCGGCAATTCAACCCGTGGTAGCGGCGTGTGAAGACGGTAGTAGCCACCCGGCAGTAGCGGCACCTGTTTCCGAGCACTGCCCTGAAACAGGTGGCTACACAGCCGATTGTAGCGACCTGTATCGGAGTGTAAAGAAGCAACAGAAGGGATGTGTCGACACCAGGCAATGTACCTGGTATGTAGCTGGGGCGTGACACAGCCTCCGGGATACCGCCCCCCTTCAGCGATCATTGGAGGAAGCTCCTGCATGACGATTGGTAGTCGCTGCATAGGGAGGCATATTTAAGGAGCTGACCAGTCACAATACACAATTGCTCGAGCGTCATGTATTAAACAGCCTCCTGCGATGCCTGCCCAATCATGATGTTATTGCTTTGTCCTATCAGCGTACGGACGTCTCGTACTCCACAATTGTGGCACGCCTATGTGCTGTCCCTGCTGCACCAGGTTCGCCCATATTAGCTTGTTGTAGCGGTGTGTAAATGAGGTAAGGTGCTCAGCAGTAGGTAACTTGAGACACCCGGCGGTGTATCTAGAGATAGATGTAACCTACTGTAGCGCACCTTGTTGCGGAGTGTAAAGGTGGTGCGATTACCGTTTGTAACCGTTTGTGCGTGCTCGTGCACGTGAAGTAGCTGGTTGTAGCCACCCACCAGTAGCGGCGTGTAAAGGTACCCTTAGGCATCCATCAGAACTGGGGAGCTGTTCCTGCCCACATCAGGCTCTGTATGTACATTGTCTATAAACTGTGAGCTAGTAATCAAAGGAGGGGCTGTGCCAAACTAGATGACTGCTAGCTAACCTAGTTCAGCTATGATAATCTTACGAAGCCAAAACAAATATTGCAGGTAAACAACGGCACACAGTGTCATAAGAGATATATTTTGCGAAATCTGTGTGTTAACCCCTGCAGCATGCTGTCTTCAGATTACATAGCAAAAACCTGCCGAGAGATGCTGATTATTAAAGGAAATCTTTCTGTATCCTTTCACAGTCTTGTCCTCATGGCGCTGATGCTGCATTTTAGTATTTCTTTCTATCTGGTTACTCCCTGTCTTTGGCAGGTCACACAAGCTATTTGCTACACTTTGCTTTTGAACTCTAGGACTCTGTTTTGATACTGACATATCATGGGTGCAACCTGTGCAGCCCTAGAGGGGCCCAAGATTTAAGGGGGCTCCTACCACCTCCAAATCAGGTGTAATTGTGCATTATAATGACCCATTGGATTGCAAAGGGCCCTCATATTGTTCTTAGGCTACTTTCACACTATGATTTTTTAAAATCCGATGCTGTCCGATATAAATCGGACAGCATCGGATTCCTCTGATGCCTGGAATCGGATGCCAAATAGGCATCCGATTCTGACAGAAAATAGGATGCCTGCCCTCCTGTCAGATCGCTCCCTAGCTGTCACTGTCTCTCCCCCGGTCCTCTCCTCTTGGCCCCCGGTCCTCCTCTCTGCACCCCCGGTCCTCCCCTCTTGGCCCCCGGTCCTACCCTCTTGGCCCCCGGTCCTCCCCTCTTGGCCCCCGGTCCTCCTCTCTGCACCCCCGGTCCTCCTCTCTGCACCCCCTGTCCTCCCCTCTTGGCCCCCGGTCCTCCCCTCTTGGCCCCCGGTCCTCCTCTCTGCACCCCCGGTCCTCCCTTCTTGGCCCCCGGTCCTCCTATGTGTCCTCCGGTTCCCCCCATGTGTCCTCCGGGTCCCCCCATGTGTCCTCCGGGTCCCCCCATGTGTCCTCCCCCTCTCCAATCTTTTCTCACCTGTCCACGACTCCTGCACGGTCCCGCGCGTCTCCCGGTATCTTGCTGTTCTGTCTTCTGTGCTGCTAGGACCTCTCGTGATGTCACAATCACATGACTGCTAGTAACCAATAGCCGGCAGTCATGTGATTGTGACATCACGGCAGGTCCTGGCAGCACAGAAGACAGAACAGCAAGATACCGGAAGACACCTGGAGACACCGGAGACGCCGGGCGCCTCGTGGACAGGTGAGTATAGATTTTTTTTTTTTAACCCTTTGTTTCACTTAGGAGCTATTTTAGTGTACTGAGCATGCTCAGTACACTAAAATCGGTCCGAGGAGACATCAGATGTTTCCTCGGACCCTGCTCCATAGGGCCCCATGTCAAATTGATCGGGTCAGATCGGATGTGCACTAAATGCCATCCGATTTGGTCCGGTCCGAGTTTGTCCGATTTTATTTTCGGTGCAAAAATCGGATCAGGCTCCGATTTTAGCACCGATAATAAAATCGGACAGAATCGGATCGGACCAAATCGGATGGCATTTAGTGCACATCCGATTCGGTCTGATGCCCATAGGGCTGCATGGGGCCCAAAATCGGTCCGATGCTGTCCGATTTTTATCGGACAGCATCGGAACTGATAAAATCGTTATGTGAAAGCAGCCTTAATCAGGGGCCCATTTCTCTCTGTGTCTGTCAGTGACTAGTACTGTAAGTAACTAGGAAAACAATGCATAATACAAAAGTAGAAACACATTGATGGAAACAGAAAATAATCGTCTTTTCCACTTCCTTACAATAGGTAAAACTAGGGGAATACAGAGAAAAGAATTAGCAACACAACTTTCCTATGAAGTGTTGGCTTATAACATCACTTTCTTCCCATTTGCAGCCAACAGTGATCAATGACAGATCTCCCCTCTTACTACTAATTGTACCGTAGAGGAGAGGGATGATGGCAGTTTCCCCTATCCAGGAAAGCCCTAAGGGGCCCGTTACACGGTGCCACCTTGCCGCCGATGTCAGCGGGGAATCACGGGTGCGTGAATGCCCGCCAACATCGTCGGTGAGATGTCACACGTGTCAACTCGCCGGCGTACTCGCCGGAAAGTAGTGTCGGCGACCACTCGCTGGATTCGCCAGGAACCCAGTGACTGGTAACCAGCAATGTTAAACATTGTGGATCGCCGTGTTACACAGTTCGATCATGCCTGATCGCCCTGTTCAGATCGCCAGGTTTCACAACACTGCTGTGAAACCTGGCGATCATTCTGAGGCGATATTTCGCCTCATTATCGCTGCGTCACACTAGGCGACGCATCGGCGATGTCGGCGGCGATAGGCCACGCCCCTGCATTGCCGGCGATGTCACCTAGTGTGACAGTACCCTAAGTAAAGCTGGAGCAAAGTGACCCATGACTCAGCTTTGAAGGACCAATCAGAGGTTAAAAGTGCAGCGATTAGTGGGGCAGATTGTAAGGTCAAATGTTTAAGGGGTGGTTTTGGGGGGTGGTCAGCAGTTAGTATGGGAATACATATGGTGAGGTGATGGGTGAGATCTACAACTAGCACGTAGGCACTACTAGAGAAGGTCCTGCCCTACTGACTATGATAACAAAAGTGGTCATGGAGACATTTCGGCAAGCGATGGAGAGGATGGTCTTGGAGTTGGTGGCAAAATTGTAGTTTGGGGGGTTGTACATCTGGTGGATGGCAACCATCATTTTGGTTAATTGCCTGGTGGATTTTGGGGCTCTTCGGGTGGGGTCCCTTGGAGTTGGTGATGTTGCTTTATGGTTTTTTTGCAATACTGATGCCCCCAAACCTGTAGTTATAGCAGGGGATTTCATTTATTAAGTGGTTTCTGCCAGGTTTTGGAGCTACAAGAACCTCCTCACCTTCAAGTTAATTTTATTGTATGTTGTGTTATGATAAAGACCAATTTGGCCAAATTCATCCAAAATGGTGTCTTGTCTGTTTGTGGGAAAACAGGAGGGTCGGGGACAGAAAGGGAAGGGTAGAGTTTTCAGTAAGGAGAAGCCACTACAATACTGTAGTCATGGATTTCTCCTCCCTTGTTTACTACTGTTGTAGACCCTACGGAGAGGTCCTCTCCAGCCCAAGATTCTCCACTCTTCAGTCTTCAGTTGGACTGTAAATACTAGTTGGTGGACCTGAGGAGCCAACTATTGCTTTAAGGCCTGGACCTAGTAATATTTTCAGAGGTCACTTCATCTACACAAGCCATTATTTAGCTTCCTGCACAGAAGACATGGAGGAGAACAAGGATAACAACCTCCATAGATGGAGTTACAGATGGTCACAAAGAAACGTCATGAATTTATGAGCTATAGAATATGGCCTTCTCTCCACCCGTGAGTGCCGCCTCAACCATGTCCAAGAGATGCAACCAATATGACCGCAATCACAGTGAACTTTTCCTTCAGTAAAACCTCTTTTTCTACCATATCTGCATCCAGAGGAATGTTCTTAGTCACAATCATCCTTGAAAATCACAGAGAGTTTCGCTTTTCGAAGAACTCAAGGTGCAGATTACATGTAACATATTTAGAGATCTGTGTCATAACTACATTACACTTTTTAAAAAGGAAATAGCCAAGGACATGAATTTTGGAAGATATTTTGAGGTATGTTGCATTTAGCGTATATAGAGGCAGCACACACAATCAATCCTCACTATTGAGGTTGCCTGGCTTATAAATCCAATCTTCATATGGTTAAAACAATGAAGAGGAGACTAAATAATTAGGCAGTCCATGGTTTTCTTCTGGTAGTGTCCCTTAAAATTACACAATACAATTGTGACATATATACATATACATATATATATGTATATATACAGTTGGTACGGAAAGTATTCAGACCCCTTTACATTTTTCACTCTTTGTTTCATTGCAGCTCGGTAAATTATAAAAAGTTCATTTTGTTCTCATTAATGTACACTCTGCTCCCCATCTTGACTGAAATGTAGAAATTTTTGCAAATTTATTAAATAAGAGAAACTAAAATATTACATGGTCATAAGTATTCAGACCCTCATATTTAAGTCACATGCTGTCCATTTCCTTATGATCCTCCTTGAGATGGTTCTACTCCTTTATTGGAGTCCATCTGTGTTTAATTAAGTGATTGCTGAGGGAGCTGCTTTCTCTTCCCTTTTCCAAATTTGCTCTGTGTTTAATTAAACTGATAGGACTTAATTTGGAAAGGCACACACCTGTCTATATAAGACCACACTGCTCACAGTGCATGCCAGACCAAATGAGAATCATGAGGTCAAAGGAACTGCCCAAGGAGCTAAGAGACAGAATTGTGGCAAAGCACAGATCTGGCCAAGGTTACAAAAGAATCTCTGCATTACTCAAGGTTCCTAATTCTTAAATGGAACCACCAGACGTCTTCCTAGACCTGGTGGTCCAGCCAAACTGAGCAATTGTGGGGGCAGAGCCTTGGTTAGAGAGGTAAAAAAAGAACCCCAAGATCACAGTGATGGAGCTCCAGAGATGCAGTAGGGAGATGGGAGAAAGTTCCACAAAGTCAACTATCACTGCAGCCCTCCACCACTCGGGCTTTTATGGCAGAGTGGAAGCCTCTCCTCAGTGCAAAACATATGAAAGCCCACATAGAGTTTGCTAAAAAGGAAAGGACTCCCAGACTATGAGAAATAAGATTCTCTGGTCTGATGAGATGAAGATAGAACATTTTGGTGATAATTGTAAGCAGTATGTGTGGAGAAAACCAGGCCCTGCTCATCACCTGCCCAATACAATCCCAACAGTGAAACATGGTGGTGGCAGCATCATGCTATGGGGGTGTTTTTCAGCTGCAGGGACAGGACGACTAGTTGCAATTGAAGGAAACATGAATGCAGCCAAGTACAGAGATATCCTGGATGAAAGCCTCTTCCCTAGTGCGCTGGACCTCAGATTTGGCTGAAGGTTCACCTTCCAACAAGACAATGACCCTGAGCACACAGCTAAAATAACAAAGGAGCGGCTTCACAACAACTCTGTGACCATTCCTGACTGGCCCAGCCAGAGCCCGGACCTAAATCCAACTGAGCATCTCCGGAGAGACCTGAAAATGGCTCCACCAACGTTCACCATCCAACCTGATGGAACTGGAGAGGATCTGCAAGGAAGAATGGCAGAAGATCCACAAATCCAGGGGAGAAAAACTGCATCATCCCCAAGAAGACTCATGGCTGTAGGAGCTCAAAAGGTGCAAATACTCAATAGTGAGGAAAGGGTCTGAATACTTATGCACATGTCATATTTCAGTTTTTCTTTTTTAATAAATGTGTAAAAATTTCTACATTTCTGTTTTTATCAGTCAGGATGGGGAGCAGAGTGCACAGTAATGAGAAAAAATGAACTTTTTTGAATTTACCAAATGGCTGCAATTAAAGGAAGTGAAAAATGTAAAGGGGCCTGAATACTTTCTGTTCCCACTGTATGTATATGTATACACAGGTACATCTCAATTAATTATTCAATCATTACAAAAGTTAATTTATTTCAGTAATTCAATACATAAAGTGAAACACATATATTATATAGAGTCATTACACACAGAGGGATCTATTTCAAGTGTTTATTTCTGTTAATGTTGATGATTATGGATTACAGACAATTAAAGCCCAAAGGTCATTATCTCAGAAAATTAAAGTAGGGAGGATGAAGGGTTAAAAACTGCGCTGCCGTATTCCATGAGGCATTAAAGAGTGAATATAATATTGATCTATTAGTCAATGTGTTTCAGGGCTCCCAGAAACATGGCAATATGATATTGATTTTTGATCATTTTCTAATTCATTGAAATGCTCTATTATATATATGTAATATTTTTATTTTTCTACTACTGTGATAGAACCTGGCACCTGGTAAAATGGTGTTTTTCCTTGCAACATCACCACAGGGAAACTATAACAGTGCAACAAGCCCACCATGCTTGGTTATTATGCTTGGTTATTATGCTTGGTCTTATGCTTGGTCTGGGTTGCCCTTTGCAACCTGTCTCTGTTCAAAAATTATAAGAAGATCCCCCTATTTCTTGGTCATTGTAAACAAGTCAACTTTTTAATGGGAGTATAAAAATGGCTGATTGAGATTCATAGAGAAAAGGGTTTTCAGGACTTAAGATATTGATGACCAATCCAGGTTGGTGGAGGCCCAACAACCGACACCAGTACTGATCATCTGTCTTCAGCAGCTTAACACCACAGCCTTGTTCATAGTCTAGTGGCCATTCCCAGGTACTGCAGGTCAACTCCTATTGGACTAGATTTATGCTGAGCTGCAATGCCCAAAAATGGCCACTACACAGTGAGTGGTGCTGTGGTGTTTCAATCTATTTTAATATCCAGTAACCAAATCCTCAAAGAAGCTGAATGATGAGGGTATCCGATGTCTGACTTATCCTAAAGATAAGACACCAATATCCTAATCCCATAAAGGCCAATGTAGGATCTTACAATCATGTAATCAAATTCTTACCTTCTATGGCTCTCTTAAAGAACACCTTACAACTACCACAGGTGAGGACCCCATAATGACATCCCGATGCCTCATCTCCACAGATTAAACAGATCTTCTGGGGTAACGAGTCAATGCCGTAGTGTGACATTTGATCGGGATCTTCGGACCTTTGGATATAAAAAATAGACATAATATGTGACTATGGGATACAATATGAAAGTGCTCCTGTATGTATCAATGTGTAAACTAACTTCTGAAGCCTTCGTCCTGTAGAAGCCAACAACTTTAAAACATATTAAGACATGCTGCTTTTATAGGGAACCTATCATGTCGTTTTTTGGTTTTAAACCACCCCAATGTTCTTTAGATTATGCTCTGGGCGTCACTAACCTGATTTAAAAAAATCTATGTATTTATCATAAAAAAAACACTTTAGATGCTTAGATGTTCGAATTAGGTACCTGCACAAAGTCATCAGGGTGGATACAGCCACTATCAGTCACATGAATCCACATTCAGTCATGCAGAGTAGTCACACACTCTTCTTGCATTGTAATATATTAACATCAGTTAAGGGCCTTCAGAAGTTCACATAAACTGTAGAAGGACCTGTGATAATCACAATCATGTGACCATAATGGGGGAACTAAGGAGGCCTAAACTGAAAGACCCTTTGCGCTTAGTTCCGCACATTACGGACACATGGTCGTGACATCACCACAGGTCCCGCAGTGATATCAGTCAATTACAATGCAGGAGGAATGACGAATGAACTTGAGTGAGAATAATCAAAAGCACCTGCCCCATGACTGAAGCCAGGTATGTGTGTGCAGTCACCCCAGCGTATAAAGGCTTATTTTAAGATAGATGCGTGGAATTTTGTTTGTATAAAATCATGTTAGTGATGCAGATTGCAACATATAAAACACATTGGGGGCGGTTTAATAACACAAACTGACATGACAGGTTCCCTTCAAGTCTATTGAGAGTCACATGTCTAAGGGGTTGTCAACAATTACTGTCATGGAGAACCTTGGCAGAAAAGCAGGAAAGGAACCTGGGCCCCTGTACTGCCCCTCAGGCTAGGGGAACCCTGACTTTCCTTGACTCAGGGGTACCCTTGATGGTAGAGAAGCCTGAGTCTCCGACCTGTCCCTTTCTCCTGTCCAGCCCTGAGATAATCCCCCAACTCCCTCCCCAGGTGAACCGTAATGGAACCAACAGTCCCACATCAGCAAAAGGCCCAGTCACACATAACGGCGCACCAGCGATCCCGATAACGATGTGCAGAGATCGCTGGTGCGTCGTTTTTCACATCGCTGGTAAGATATCAAACAGGTATTTCACCAGCGATGTGAAAAACGACGCACTAGCGATTCAGAATTATATCGAGGTCGTTGGGAATTGTCACTCCATAGCGTAGCATTGAGATCGTTGGTCATTGTCCCTGTCAAACACAATGATGTAGTGCTCCCAGCGGGAGACCAACGACGTAGAAGTGACCCAGAGCAGTGTGTAATGATTAACGATCTCACAGCAGGGGCCTGATCGTTGGTGCGTGTCACACATAGCGAGATCGCTAACGGGATCACTGTTGCTTCACAAAATCTGACGCAACAGCGATCTCATTAGCGATCTCGTTATGTGTGACAGGGCCTAAACAATCAGGCAGATACAATGTGTGTGTAGGGAGAACTCAAATACAAATAGGGAATGAAAAAACAACAAGGTATACTTCACCAGACACCAAGCAACAATTAGAGTTTCAACAGCAACTCCAACACAGGACTGGTATGCAAGAGGCATGCAAATGCTATAGTCGGCACCCGTGAATGTTCTGAGCTGTACTTAAGGGAGAAGGCGTTCCAGCAGTCTCAACCTCCAATTGACACTAATCAAAAGGTTAATTCCTGCAAAGCTGAACATCAGCGAACTAACCTCCGCCAACGCTCTAACTCAGTCTTATATATAGAAAGTTGGCGTGCACTCCTTGTGTGGTTTGGAGGTGCTATTTCTAGGGGTCATTAGACCCTGTATATAGTGTCAATGTAGAGAACAAATGCACTCTCAGAAAGCAATTTTTGCTGGTGAAAAAGTTGTGTTCTTTTTATTTTGGTGCTGTACACATTGGGCTTGCGACCTGGGGTGACGTTTCGGCTATAATCCAATAGCCTTTATCAAAAGTCGCTGTTGAGTTGCACTTAGGTCTTATGGTACCTTTACACGCCGCCACAACAGGATGGATACCAACGGCTACTTCACGTGCACGAGCACGCCCAAACGGTTACCAACGGGAACCGCACCATCTTTACACGCCGCCACAAGGTGCGCTACGCTACGCTACATCTACAGCTAGCTACATCGCCGGGTGTCGCAAGTAGCCATCTGTAGCTCAGCGTACCTCATTTACACACCGCTACAACAAGCTAATATGGGCGGAACTGCTGCAGCAGGGACAGCACATAGGCGTGCCACAATTGTGGATTACGAGACGTCCGTACGCTGATAGGACAAAGTAAGAAACCCATGATTGGCCAGGCATCGCAGGAGGCTGTTTAATACATGACGCTCGAGCAATTGTGTAGTGTGACTGGTCAGCTCCTTAAATATGCCTCCCTATGCAGCGACTACCAATCGTAACGCAGGAGCTTCCACCAATGATCGCTGAAGGGGGGTGGTAACACGGAGCCTGGGTGACGCCTTAGCTACATTGCAGCTACATCGCCGGGTGTCCACAGTTCCCTTCTGTGGGTTCTTTACACGCCGATACAGCTCGCTACAATCGGTGATGTAGCCATCTGTTTATGGGCAGTGCACGGATACAGATGTATCTGTAGCCGGCTGTGTCGTCCCGTCTTCAGACGCCGCTACTACGGGCGATATTGGCGCCACAAGCTACATTTGTAGCCTGTAGCGGGTTGTATGCATCCTGTTGTGGCGGCGTGTAAAGGTACCATTAGTGCTGTGTGACCATGGTGTCCAAAGTGGCTATACACATATTGCAGTGTGCTCCAATTGGAGCTGGTTAGCCTGCTGGGGTATGGTGAGTGCCCCTGTGTGCTGGACAGGTATTATATTGGAGGGTTCTCCTCTGATGTTGCCAGCCACAGCGCGGGAGGCGCCGGCAACATCAGAGGAGAACCCTCCAATATAATACCTGTCCAGCACACAGGGGCACTCACCATACCCCAGCAGGCTAACCAGCTCCAATTGGAGCACACTGCAATATGTGTATAGCCACTTTGGACACCATGGTCACACAGCACTAAGACCTAAGTGCAACTCAACAGCGACTTTTGATAAAGGCTATTGGATTATAGCCGAAACGTCACCCCAGGTTGCAAGCCCAATGTGTACAGCACCAAAATAAAAAGAACACAACTTTTTCACCAGCAAAAATTGCTTTCTGAGAGTGCATTTGTTCTCTACATTGACACTAACGCTCTAACTCAGGCTGAGCAACAATGAGGCTTAAGGCTGCACATCAGACTCCCCAGTGTGAACAGGGTCTGAAGCCAGCACGACAAGAACATTTTTCTTTACTATAGACTAGTCAGTGGCCTCTAGTTTGGCTTCATACCAAATTATGATTTTTCATCAATACTGCAGTATTGGTAGTAGGTAAAAGCCGCCTAAACGTTTTTAAAAATATATAAAATATATATATATATATATATATATATATATATATGTTAGAATAAACTACCTTTTTGCAACTTCTCAACTTGATGATAGAGAAATTAAAAAAGATAAATATATTTGAAATAGTCACATCAGCAAAACTCCAATCTATGAAAATCTAGAATGAATAAACCCATATAGCATTTTGTCAAGTCTCATTATCCAGGGTCCCTGTGTTCTGCACAGCGATTGTTATCAAATGCGAAAAGTCAAGAACAATACTTGGAATCACATCAGATCATGTGGCAGAGTGACCCGGTCTTCATTTCCTCCAGAATAGCAGTAAAACGCACAAGGACCTCAGCAACAGCTAAACCAGAAAGCAAACCTCGGACTCAGAATCTATTTCTAGTGTCTAGCACTATAAAATATAAAAAGTAAGCAGCAAGCAGAGTGCAATACCCCAAGAGGGTGCAATACCCCAAGAGGGTGCAATACTCCAAGAGGGTGCAATACGCCAAGAGGGTGCAATACTCCAAGCTGTGTGAAATACTCCAAGCACAGTACAATACTCCAAGTGAGCTGCAATACTCCAAGATGGTGCAATATTCCAAGCAGGGTGCAATACTCCAAGCAGAGTGCAATACTCCAAGTGGGGGGCAACACTCCAAGTGGGGTGAAATCCTCCAAGCTGTGTGAATTACTCCAAGCACAGTACAATACTCCAAGTGAACTGCAATACTCCAAGAGGGTGCAATACTCCAAGAGGGTGCAATACTCCAAGCAGGGTGCAATACACCAAGTGGGGGGCAACACTCTAAGTGGGGTGAACTCCTCCAAGCAGGGTGCAATACACCAAGCAGGGAGCAATAGAGCAAGCAGAGCGCAATACACCAAGCAGGGAGCAATACTCCTTAAGGGTTCAATTCACCAATTAGGCTACCATACTCCAAGCAGGGAGCAATAGAGCAAGCAGAGCGCAATACACCAAGCAGGGTGCAATTCTCCAAGCAGGGCGCAATACACCAACCACAGTGCAATTCAGCAAGCAGGGTGCAATACTCCAAGCAGGGTACAATACACCAAGCAGGGTGCAATACTCCAAGCAGAGTGCAATACACCAACCAAAGTGCAATTCATCAAGCAGGGTGCAATACTCCAAGCAGGGTACAATACTCGAAGCAGGGTGCAATATTGTAAGCTATGTGCAATACTCCAAGCAGAGTGCAATACTCCAGTGGGGGGCAATACTCCAGGGGAGTGTAATACACCAAGCATGGTGCAATACTTCAAAGGTGCAATCCTCCAAACAGTGCAATTCTCCAAGCAGGGGTCAATACTCCATGGGGTAGAAAAAGACCATCCCATAATAAGACGTTTGCATGAAATAAAACTTCACAGTTATTTATTCACTAAAACCAGCAGGTAATCGGACAGAGATGTTTAGAAAAACCATGGTCAAAAATCCATATGTAACTGCTATCATTTCCTAGTTCCTCTGGTGAAACTCTTTTTATTTATGTATTTATTTTATTTATACTTTCCCCCTATCCTCTGTAAACTGCAAAAAAGAGATTTGCTCCATCTGTCAATCACAATGAGTGATCACTTAGTCTCTTCTGAGGGCGGGGGCAGCTCTCCCAGCTCTGCTACATTCCTCAAACTAAATGCTTTGATTTTGACAGGGTGGCTGCAGCCAGTAATCTATGTGACACATCATTGGATTCAGGGTTTCTTTGCCTACATTATGTTGCTGTCAGATGAGGTAGCAAAAACCTGCTGACAGATTCCCTTTCATAGGAAGAAAAACCTGCTGACAGATTCCCTTTAATGGAGAGAGTATTAACTAGTGGTATACTGCATAAATGGAAACGCACAGTGACGGATATATAAATATAAAATTACATCAAAGAACATGAACATAGATTTAAGCCACATGTTGTATACTGTAAAGAAAAAGAGACATTGAACTCCTATTGTTTGATCACTGCACCTTCCCAAATAAACAGCAGTCAATAAGTGTTATTTACCCCGACATGCTGCAAATACAGTGTACAGCCCTTACACAGCTCTATGAAAAATAAAAGGTCTTTAAATTAATAAGAAAAAGTAAATTTGCACTTCAGTAAGAACTCCAGCACCATCTTTAGGTAGCTCCTCAAAGTCATAATCGCTTTCCAACAAGCTTTTTAATATGACTAAGGGATTTGTGCCAGATCAGAACCCCTGACTACTGACGCTGCGTTTCAGGGTACCTGCCCCTCATCAGTGTAGTGTGTGGGATATTCTGATCTGGCTGTGCGAGTGGGCTAAGACAAGGTCTGGGGAACTTGCTATCTACCTTAGGGGGCCGTCACACGCTGCGACATCTTTAGCGATATTGTAAGCGATCACGTGCACGCGCAATCGCTTACAATATCGCTCACATCGCTGGTGAGATGTCACACAGACAGACTCACCAGCGATGCGGAGCCGCGATCTCGCTCGTTACTATGGTACACATCGGGTTACTAGGCGCCGCGCGTCGCTTAGTTACCCGACGTGTACCATAGTTACCATCTCCCAGCATAGGCGCGGTCGCTGGGAGATGGATCATCGTGGTGTCACACACCACGATGATGCAGATCGTTGCATCGTTCATCGCTAGATCTGAGAACCGGAGCTCAGATCAGCGATGTCACGATCAAGCGATTTCACATCGTAAATCGCTTGATTACATGCAACGATATCTTGCCCGATATCGCTTAAGCGATCAAAAAGGAGATCGCTTAAACGATATCGGGCAAGATATCGTTCCGTGTGACGGCCCCCTTATAGAGAGGAGTTTTCCTGCAACCATAAGAAGACAGTTAAGCAGGTGAGGAGATTGTAGCCACATTCCCCCTCTAGGAAATATGCAAATTTGCACTTCAGTAAGGAAGTGGAATAACTCCAGTGCCACCTTTGCATATTTCCTAGAGGAGGGATGTGGCTGCAATCTCTTCACCTACTTAACTGTCTTCTTATGGTTGCAGGCAAACTCCTCTCCATAAGGGGGCCGTCACACGATGCGACATCTTTAGCGATATTGTAAGCGATCACGTGCACGCGCGATCGCTTACAATATCGCTCACATCGCTGGTGAGATGTCACACAGACAGACTCACCAGCGATGCGGAGCCGCGATCTCGCTCGTTACTATGGTACACATCGGGTAACTAGGCGCCGCGCGTCGCTTAGTTACCCGACGTGTACCATAGTTACCATCTCCCAGCATAGGCGCGGTCGCTGGGAGATGGATCATCGTGGTGTTATACACCACGATGATGCAGATCGTTGCATCGTTCATCGCTAGATCTGAGAACCGAACCTCAGATCAGCGATGTCACGATCAAGCGATTTAACATCTTAAATCGCTTGATTACATGCAACGATCTCTTGCCCGATATCGCTTAAGCGATCAAAAAGGAGATCGCTTAAACGATATCGGGCAAGATATCGTTCCGTGTGACGGCCGCCTAAGGTAGATGGCAAGTTCCCAGACCTTGTCTTAGCCCACTCGCACAGCCAGATCAGAATATCCCACACACAACACTCATGAGGGGGCAGTTACCCCGAAACGCAGCGTCTGTAGTTAAAGGTTCTGATGTGGCACAAATCCCTTAGTCATATTAAAAAGCTTGCTGGAAAGCAATTATAACTTTGAGGAGCTACTTAAAGGTGGCACTGGAGTTATTCCACTTCCTTACTGAAGTGCAAATTTGCATACTTCCTAGAGGAAGGATGTGGCTACAACCACCTCACCTACTTAACTGTCTTCTTATGGTTGTAAGAAAAAGTAGTAATTTTTTTTTAAGTCAAGATTAAAAAATAGCTAGCACTATAATGGACCTGACCCAGAGATTCATGTTGTCAGGTCATTTTACTGCACATTTAGTGACATAAAAATTAATCTTACAAAAAAAAAACAATGACAGAATTGAACATTTCTATCCCGATCTCACCACAATTATAATTTTTATTTTGTTTGTAAATAGAAGGAGTTATTCAAAATTGCTGGGAAAGAAACACATGGCCATCGCCGCGCCTGCGACATGAACATAGGGTGCTGATGTGCTGTCATGACACACAGGGGTTCGGTGATTAAACCAATGCCTGTCATTATGATTCTCCATGGCTGGTGTTCATAGGAGATCATGATTTTAGCTATACACGGCAGTGCTGATGCACTTCTATGTATAGCGTAGGTGATAAAACGATCACAGGTTTTAACTGTATTTAATAGTCCGTAAGGGGACAATTAAATACACTTAAAAGTGAGCAAAAAGTTTTTAAATACATATATAAAACACAAAAGTTTAAAAGTCACGAGTTTTCCGTCGTTCTCACGACGTCGTTGGTTGTGACACGTCGATCTTACAAGCGATAAGTGGTCTGATCGTCTGATCGCAGATATGACAAACCGGACCCCACATCAGACGATGTTGATCAGGCAATCTGCTTGTACAGTGTTACACCGCGATAACGATCTCTTTAACGATTTTGCCTATTCACAACATCGTTCGCTGGTTGTGCGAACAATACCTGCACGCAACATCGTTGATGCGTCCTAAACATTATTTATACATGTGACACCTCACCAACGATGTTGTCCACGAGCGCACACGCCCGAGATCGTAGGTGAAATCGCTCACAAAATCGTAGAGTGTCATGGCCCATTTACATCGGTGGGGGCCTGCATCATTGATTGATAGAACTCAATGGGAGTCATCGGTCCTAGTGGGAAAGGCTGTGTGGCCAAGGTCACTGGTAGTAGTGGTCTATGAGACCTCCACAAATCTAACATTTGCCAATGTATCCTTTATTACCTTTCCCATTGAGAAGAATGGTACCAGATGACCATCTTTGAGGAGGAACACGATTTTGAGATTCTCTGGAAATGTTATGCTATATGTGTCTATGTGTTGTTACCCAGTAGTTGTGAGAACTCTTGCATCCCGCTAAGGTTTTTAATTAATGAATACGATTTGCCACTGCTGAGACATTACGACTAGTGATGAGCGAGCATTACCAAGCTGGGGGCCCGGAACTCACAACGAGCAGTTGGACACTTGGATGGGCACAACTCATGTTCTGATTATAATTGAACTGAATGAGAAACTCGAACGTTTTTCTGTTAGATCCTGGAAAAATGCTTGACTTTCTCATTGACTTCCATTATACTTGGTACATGTGTAACACCCATCCGAGCGTCCGACTGCTTGTTGTGAGTATCGAACCCTCGAACATGACAGTGCTCGCTCATCACTAGTCATGACGTCAGCACAGATCACCAGTGCAACTGATCCCAGTGGCTGTGTCGGATGGGCACGATTCATGTACTAAGTGTATCAATTACTGAGCCCAGCAGCTCTGCAGATGTTACTGCATACAGTGTGATGCGGCATCAAATACAATGGAAGTCAATTGTGCCAGAACCGTTTTTTTTCGGAACAAGAATTCGAGTTTTTGTACTGGACACAAAATTGCAGCTTGCTTCGATTTTCTGTCCAGCGCAAAAATCTGAACAAATCGGAACCTCCCGGATTCGACGCAATCCAGTGCTCCCTAACATGGGAGTCTATGGTGCCGGATCCGACAGAAAATCTGGCCGCGATTTTGAAATTTCAGCAAGAGACAGCTCCTGAATCTGTGATCTGCCGACTGTTCTGTCCGGGGCTGTTAGGTTATGTCCAGTACTTCCTACAAAAACCGGACAGAACCAGACAGCTCAAAATGGTGGTGTGAAGCCAGCCTAACAGATAACATGAGCGACTGAGCTGAATGATTGGCTGTAGCAGTACTGTATGCTGTAGTCCAGTAAGGCTACTTTTACACCAGCATTTTTTCAAATCAGACAAAGATCCGGTTTTTGCAGCAAAAACCTGATTCTGAAAGGATCTGGGTTTTGCCCTTAACCGCATGGTACCGGATGGCACCATATCGGTATTATACTGGATCCGTTTGGCGGATCCAGAAAAAAACAGATGGGTAACATCTGGTATTATCGGGTCTTTTAACAGATCCGTTATATTAAGAAACGCTAACAGCGTTGAAATGGCTGCTAGGGGAAGGTTTTTGCAGGATTCCGGGTATGCTCAACAGAAAAGTCGGAGCAGTTCTATCTTGATCCAAAAAAAGGGATCTGGCACAATTGACTTACAATTTATTTGATGCCGGATAATACTGGATCCAGTGAGAAGGGGATTTTTAACTTGTACAAAAAACGTAACAAGTAGCATTTTTTTAAACTCATTAAAAACCGCATCCGATCGGATCATGTAGCAACATGAAGCTACTGGACACCACTGAAAATGAATGAGCAAAAAACGATTCCTTACAGGATCAGGTTGTTGCAGAAAAACTGGATCTGTGCCTGATTTGAAAAACCGCTGGTGTGAATGTAGCCTACAGAGAACATCAGTCTGGGGGTGGGTGAGTGACATCTGATTTTATTATCTTAACCAAGCACTGGTCAACAGGAGCCAGAATGGATGGTATAACCCTATAATCTATATAGATATCATGGATGACAAAAAAGAGCCCTGCTGCCCTTGTAAAGGAGGTTTTATCATTCTAATATTTATAAAAATTATATTAATAAAAGAATAATCAGCCCAACTATTGTGAAATAATAGAAAAGAAATATTTAAAACAAGATATAAAACTTATATGAATTAAAATGAATATTATATTATAATATATGATATTTCTAATAATCTTGGTAAATATTTGGGAATGTTTCCCTGAAAAATGCCCATAGGCAGCCCTAACCCGAACCCCTAACCCTAACCTGAACCCCTAGCCCTAACACCCAACCCTAACCCCTAAGCTTAACCATAACTCTAAAACCTAACCCTAACACCTAACCTTAACCACAACTCTAAAACCTAACACCTAACCCTAACCTGAATCCCTATCACCTAACACCTAACTCTAACCTGAACCCCTATCACCTAACACCTAACCCTAACCTGAACCCCTATCACCTGACACCTAACCTTAACCACAACTCTAAAACCTAACCCTAACGTGAACCTCTATCACCTAACACCTAACCACCACCCCCTAACCTTAACCCTAACCCTAAAACCTAACTCTAACCCATAAACCTAACCCCAAACCTGTGGGCATTTTTCTGGTCACCTTTGGGAACACAATTTATTATATTAAAAATAGTTTAATATGACTAGTTTTTAGTTACCTGATATACTGGACATATGGTAGATCAATCTGGGGTAGGTAGGTCTCTCTCACCCCTCCTGCCTGGTAGCTATGCTTTTGCTGCCCGTTAAGGTTTAAAGTCTGGTAGACCCCTTGATTTTGGTTAGAAGAAGAAGTAGGTACAACATGGACTTTGCTTTCAGCCGGTTTATCCCTGTTGGGTCTATAGGGTTCGTAGACGGTTGGAGACTCAGTTTTGCAAAGGATAAAATCCAAAGACTGGTCATCTTCAGGGGTGGCCGGATCCGAGGAGGATAATTTATAATCCTGGAGCAGAGATCTTTCTTCTGTGGGATGAAATAATAAGACCTCAGGACCTTCCTGCTTGACCTGAGCATCCTTAGGGTGTAAACTGGAGCTCTGTGATGTGTATGGAGTCAACTGTTGGGGTGGGATTGGGGTAGAAGACCTTTGGTCATGACCATCTCCTTTCAGCAACTCAGTTTCTTGAGTAGATAGATATAATACATTCATATCCAAGTTTGGCAAAGTTATGAGGTTTACTTCAGGTGCCAGGATTGGATGTCTACTGGGCAGGACTCCTGAGACACCGCTTTTCACAGATGCCCGGATCCCAGTAAAGTCCTCCAGGATTGTTTTGTCTTGAGTTATCTTCTTTCCAGATTTTGTGGCTTCTGTCCAAACTTTGATATCTACCATACCACTTTTGGAGTCAGCAGGAGTCTTCACATCTGCAATGCCATGTATCTCAGGAACACTACAGTCAGACCACAGGTGGTGGTGGCTTGTTGTAGAAGTGTCCAGGATGCAGTCCAGGACATTATCCAGCTCATTGTTATCAGGAGATGGCCCTCCTCTCTTCTCATGGGAGTCTTCTGGTTTCTCATATAGAAGACTATCTAATAACAAGTCTTCCTGCAAAAAGTCCATGTGGCTCCTGGACCCTCTGGCCAGGTATCTAATGTCCTCCTTCCCTGGACCAGGAGTTACCTCAGGACTCTGCTTACTTGTATCCTCCATGTCAGCAAGTAATCAATCATAAAGTCTGAGAATGCCACTTTTCAGGTAGATCCTCCTTGCAGAGTCCTCCACTGCCCCTCTCCTGGCAGATCCTCCAGTGCCCCTCTCCTGGCAGATCCTCCAGTGCCCCTCTCCTGGCAGAGTCCTCCAGTGCCCCTCTCCTGGCAGATCCTCCAGTCACAGTGCCCCTCTCCTTGCAGAGTCCTCCAGTGCCCCTCTCCTGGCAGATCCTCCAGTCACAGTGCCCCTCTCCTGGCAGAGTCCTCCAGTGCCCCTCTCCTGGCAGATCCTCCAGTCACAGTGCCCCTCTCCTGGCAGAGTCCTCCAGTGCCCCTCTCCTGGCAGATCCTCCAGTCACAGTGCCCCTCTCCTGGCAGAGTCCTCCAGTGCCCCTCTCCTGGCAGATCCTCTAGTCACAGTGCCCCTCTCCTGGCAGAGTCCTCCAGTGCCCCTCTCCTGGCAGAGTCCTCCAGTGCCCCTTTCTGTGAGGACACTTGTTTGCTTTCCTTCCTCTGTAGCTCTCCAGATATAACTTGTCTTGCCTGTTGCTTGTGCAGTACTTTCTCCTGTGACTGCTGGGCACATCTGCTCTTCTTTCCTTCCTCTGCTTGTTATGTAGATGGGGTTCTGCACAGACTTATTGCAATGCTTGTTATGTCGATGGGTTCTGCACAGACTTCTTGCAATGCTGTCTGCTTCTTGTGCTGGACACTTTCTCTGCTTTTGGGCACTTACAGCTGATACTGCTTTCTTCTCATTGTGCAGAAGTCTGGCACTAAGCTTGTGCCTCCCCAAAACTGCATTGCTCTCTGTGTGCAGTAGATTAAGGATTACAGGCACTGATCTCAGTGCAGGAGACTGGCACCAAGGCTTGATTAGAGGAGAGGTCACTGTCTGGATGTCTCTCTCCCAAAGTCTCTGCACCCTCTGCAGACTGCTTGGCTCTTGGGTTTTCTTTTCATGACTACTTTTTTTTATTTTTTTATATTCTTCAGACTTTAATGATTGGAGCAGCACTGGCAGTGGTCCTCTTCATAAAACCATTAACCTCCTGATATCACCCTTCTCTCTGCTGGCAGCAGGTGGCACAAGGGGCTCTCACTCCTCCTGGCAATGACACTGAGTAAGTATCACATCATCACTGTTCCATTCATATGTATTAAAGGGACCTACAACTATAGTGTCTGAATGCAAACACATGATGTTTGCTATTCTTCATTCTTGTTGAAAGGAGTGGGCAGAGTGGGCATCTGCCCAGGGCACCATTGAGAGGTCGTCATTTAAGGCTTTAGGAAAAAAATGCTTTGTCTTGAAATGTTTTTTGTACAACTAATTGGAGCCCAGGGAAGAAAAATGGTAAAAAAATTACAAGGGGGTAAGACAGGTTAATTAATCGAGTGCCTGTCCATCTGACAACTGCTATGTGTTACGAATGGGTAGATGGTATTCTGAAACTTTGGGTAACAAGTTCCTCCCCTGGATGAGTTAGACGCAGAGTGGTAATATAAATGAATGGATGACCATTAGTGATGAGTGATGCTCGGTACTTTCTACAAGTAGGGATGGGAAAACCCGATCTGTAAGGCTATGTTCACACAGTGCGTTTTTAAAGCGTTTTTGATGCATGGTTTTATGTTAATGTGTGCAAATATATATATAGGGAGAGAGCGAGAGAGATTCACGCTCAGTGAGGGGGGCTGTAAAAATAAAGGAAATAATGATATCAGCTCATACTTACCGTGTCCACACACTTGTACTTCCGGGGCCGCTCATTAACTTATTCACTTGCGAGGGGCGCCACAGCCAATCACAGCTGCTGTCACAGAGATAGGGCATCTGTGATTGGCTGTTGGTAGATTCTAAAATGCATGAGCTGTTTCCAAGCTACTCTAACAGCCAATCACAGACACCCACTCTCTGTGACAGCATCTATTACTGGCTGTTGCGCCCCTCACCAGTGAATAATCAGGAGGTTAATGAGCGGCCCCGGAAGTACAAGCACACGGACCCGGTAAGCATAACGCTCATGTTTAATCAATGTTTTCTCTCTTTTTACAGCCCTCCAGCCCTCGTTTCATAACCTTATAGTCCGGATTCGGAGTTCGGACTCAAGTTTCGGTCAAGTTGGGTCCCAAACTCGGACTTTAAAAAAATCCGGCCAGGAGCGCCAAACTCGAACATCGGTGGGTTCGCCCATTACTAGTAATAAGCATTTTGACACTAGGATGGGCTTAACTCGTTTACTGATAATGGAAGTCAATGGGGAACTTGAATATTTTTTGGGCCGTTGACGTCCATTATATTCAGTAAATAAGTTGAGCTCGTCTGAGCATCAAAATGCTCATTATGAGTAGTGAGCACCCAAGCATAGCAGTGCTCGCTCATCACTACTGTCCATGTAATATATGGAAAGATGGGTTACTCAATAATAGAGCCATTATTTTTGGAGTAATTTTGGAGTCCCCAGAAGTGGTCCTCCCTGTGACTGTTATACAGTGGTGTGAAAAAGTGTTCACCCCTCCTTGATTTCTCATTCTTTTACATTTTTTTTTACACTTACCGTAAATGTTTTTAGATCACCAAACATATATAAATATTAGACACACACATAACACAAGTAAACACAAAATGCAGTTTATAAATGAAAGTCTTTATTATTAAGGGAAAATGAAATCCAAACCTACAGGGCCCTGTGTGAAAAAGTGATTACCCCCCTCCCATCCCTAAAGCATAAATTAACTGTGGTTTATCACATATTTGGTAGGATGTGGTTAATTTCTCTAACCACACCCGGTCCTGATTACTGTAAACATTTTAGTATGAGAAACATGTAAAAGAATAAGAAATCAGGAAGGTGCAAACACTTTCCTCCCCCCCATGGTATGCTATGTCATCGCTACTCAGCATGGGACGTATAAGTCGTTGTGTGTGTGTGCCCATAATTAACCCCTTCACAACAGGGTGATCAGGGCTGCCACTAGGAATTTCGGGGCCCCTTACTGCCAAAATTTTAGGGCCCCCGAGACACCTCTCAGCGTCCAACCGCCTCCGCCTCCACCCATGCTCCACCTCCACCGATGCTCCTCCTCCACCCATGCTCCGCCTCCACCCAAAAATATATTATATTAATAGTGAAAAGCACCAAAAATTACCTCAATTTATGTGCAAAGCTGTCCCAACCAGCAATCCAGATGGTTCCTTAGAATAGAGTAAAAAAAGGAAAAACAGCACACAAAAATAGAAAAAAGTTGACTTTATTGCCCAATGTGTGGCCACGCCATTATTGCCCAATGGCGTGGCCACACATTGGGCAATAAAGTCCACTTTTTTCTATATTTTTGTGCTATTGTTCCTTTTTTTACACTCTCTCTTATATATTACACACACACACACACACACACACTTAAGACTGCTGGTACACAATAGCTGTACAAACAATAGAGAATACACAGTAAAGACGACTGCTAGCTGTATACACAGTAGAGATGGCTGTGGGCTGCATAGACAATGGAGACTGCTGCTGGCTGTACACAATAAAGAATAAACAATAGAAACTGCAGCTGGCCGTATACACAATGGAGATGGCTGCGGGACAAAT
Source organism: Allobates femoralis (assembly GCA_033576535.1). NCBI lineage: Eukaryota > Metazoa > Chordata > Amphibia > Anura > Aromobatidae > Allobates > Allobates femoralis. The sequence continues at coordinate 703,679,865 of JARQOC010000002.1, read as the reverse complement.
GCACAATGGAGGTGGCTGCTGGCTTATTAGTATATGACTCTGCAGCGCCCATCAGCCACACGCAGGTTATCTGATAGGAGAACCACACAGTGCAGAACTTATGAGGCTCCCGGAGCCTCTAACCTCAAGGCCACATTGTCAGACATCAACATACACTACGCAGACTCTGAGCTAAAATCCGCATGAGTGGTGGCAGATGTGTGTGACTTACTGAGTGGTAGCTGGTGGAGGCTGTCGGACGCCTTGTCCTCGTGTGACAGGTGGAGGATGGTAGCGTCCCTCTTCTTACACTCCTCGGCTGTGTGGCACCCATTGGTGCTCTGGATTTTGCGGGCCCCGGTGTGATTCGCGGAGGTGAACGCCTCTTCAAACGACAGCTTGTTGCCGAACAGCGATGTTGTCAGCTCCGGTCGGGACGGCAGAATGTCTGTCAACAAAGCAGAACATGGGGTCACCCCTGAACATATCACTGACCCCGCTGAGCAGGGAAGTAACTACAACAGGTTCAGAGGCCGCAATCACACGCATGCAGTTCTGTTCCGTACACCATGTACAGACTCCGCGCTGCACACCCTGTACATTCTCAGCTCTGCTCTGTACAACCTCGGCTCCGCTCCGTACACCTCTTACACACACGGCTCCACTCCGTACACACTCTGCATCGGTCCGTACACCTCGTACACACTCGGCTCCACTCTGTACACCTCGTACACACTCGGCATCGGTCCGTACACTTCGTACACACTCGGCTCCGCTCCGTGCACCTCATACACACGCGGCTCCTCTCTGTACATCTCGTACACACACGGTTCCTCTCCATACACCTCTTACACACTCGGCTCCTCTCCGTACACCTTGTACACACATGGCTCCTCTCCGTACACATTGTGCACACACGGCTCCACACGGCTCCACTCTGTACACCTCAAACACACTCAGCTCCGCTCCGTAAACCTTGTACACACACACGCTTCGCTCCGTACACCTTATACACACACGGCTCCACTCTGTACACCTCATACACACTCGGCTCCGCTCCGTACACCTTGTATACACACGGCTTCGCTCCGTACACCTTATACACACACGGCTCCACTCTGTACACCTTGTACACACTCGTCTCCACTCTGTACACCTCGTACACATTCGGCTCTGCTACATCCACACTGTAAATCCCTCCTGACACCACAGATAAACGTTACCTCATCCAGCACCATGACAACCAGCACAGCAGTGTCCTGCATACACGGAGGAGCTGATCATGTGATCCCTGACACTGCCCCTCCATGTGACATCATCACAGGTCCTGTAGCACACGTCTATACATGAGCACCCATGTCTAAGTAAGCACAGTGTCCCATGTCTACATATCGTACACACGTCTATATAGTGCACACATGTCTACATGGGCACCAATATGCCTGTCCCCCAACTGTGCTGCACCTCTGTGCATGCTTCCCCCTTCACCTGTGCCTGCAATTGCCAGTGCCTGTCCTCCACCTCTGTGCATGCCCCCCCTCCCTGTTCCCCACCTCATGAGGCCAGGTGAGTGGGTAGTGGCGTCTGCCTGCTCCCTCTCCAAGCCTCTCTTTCACTCTTGTCCAGGGTCACGGTGGGTGGATGGGCAGGGGTGAGGGCTGGGCCCTGGCTGTAGTGGGTGGGTCTGGGTGGTCCCCTGTGCAGTGCCAGTGAGGCCTGGGGACTGGGATGGGCGGTCCGGGCCCCACACATTAATATACATACTGTCACACTGACTGACTCACACATACACAGAGGGAGAGTGGGTGTACTGGGGCGGGGCCCCTGCAATGTCTGAGGGTGGCTGGTGTGTGTGTTTACTGAGTCACCCTGTTGGGCGCTGCTGGAGCTGCTCAAGTTGAGAGAGTCAGCAGTATGTTATGTATACAGGCTGTGCTGCTGCAGCTGCAGCCAGCCTGTGTCTAGTGAATCATCATTTGACTGCTCTCTGACCAGTGGCTGTGCCGCTCTCTGGCAAAGAGTCGCGTGCTGGCCAAAGGGGGGCCGGCCTACTTGCTCCCAACAGCCACACACCCTCTAGCTCGCCTGGGCCCCTTACGGCAGTTCAGATAGCCATGCCCCTTCCAATAATTGGCGGGCCCCTTAATCATTAAGACCTGTAAGGGTCTAATAACGTCCATGAGGGCGATTTTCTGTTTTTTTTCTTCCCTTCTTCCAAGAGCCATACCTTTTTTATTTTTCCATCAATATAGACATATGAGGGCTTCTTTTTTGAATGAAATAATTTATTTTACCATATGGTGTATGGGAAACAAATTTCAAGTGCGGTGATGTTCAGTCTCTTCCTAGATGCTGCGAATCCCAAGCGTTCTATCAGCTTCTTAGATAATTGAATAGCTTGTACTCACACCACCAGGCATCCACATACAGTTTAACTCAGCCAGCACCAAACTGTAGAGAAAACCTGGAGAAACAATGCTGTTTTATTCCAAAATCATGTATTAGTTACAATGCAGCAGCAGGTAAAAAGGAGTAATCTGTACAGGGTAGTACACATGCGTCTTGAATAATGACTTCTGCTGACTAAAACTGGGAAGAAGGGAGGAGCAGACTAATATGGAGCTGAGCTACAGGAGGGACATAGGGACAATCTTAATTCTAATTCTGAAATTTGCTGATAGGAGGAAAATACCTAATGCAAGAATATACATCTAACAGGTTGTTCCCATTCGTGGGACACAACAGTTGAAATTGCAAAAAAAAAAGTGGAAGTATACATTTGTTTTTTGGGTTTTTTATTCACCATGTTCACTAGATGGTAAAACTGACTTATCAGTATGATGCCTCGGGTCAGTACAAGTTCGTAGATTCCAAACATGTATACTTTTAATGTTAACTAAGTGGTGGAAAAGAATTCAGAATTTTTAAAGAAAAAGAATATTTTTTAAAACTTTTTTTTATTTATTCTGTATTTCACTTGGCCCACTAGAGGGCCTCAGTGTTGCACAGTGTGATCACTTCTATAATTTGATGAGCTGCAGCACATCTGACTATAGGAGAAATTAGCAGTTTCTGCCAGTGATGTCACTGGGAGATCGCAGGCAGGAAGTGATTGCAGGCAGCTTCCTGGACCATCACAGGCCCCCGGGCTGTCAAGGCAACAGACAGAGGTCCAGTGATCGCATCACGGGACCTCCGATCACGACTGGGAACACTGATAGCTACACATCTCAGCTGATGAGATCAGCTGAGATGTGTGGTTGAGGATGGGAGCTCTGTGTGTGAGCTTGCATCAAGGGGTGGGACACTGCCAAGGATGTATATATATATCCTTGATCGTGAAGGGGTTAAATTATAGAGACCAGTACATATGTATCAGAGTAGCCTCCATGAGACAATTATGTATCAGACTCAGCTTTCTCTTTGCCTGAATGTGTTTATTACATTATTGTCTCAAACTTTCAAAGGCATTTCTTGGACGCATTGTAACATTGTGTTGACTCAGCTTACCTCGTGGCATTAACATATATACATCCTATTGTCTGAAGATCAGCACACAGCCTCAAAGTCTGTATACCTCTTAGATTTCACATTCCAATGTTCTTACATTAGTTCTTAAAGGAAAACTGTCAGGTCAAAAATCCATATGTAACTGCTATCATTTTCTAATTCCTTTCTCTAAGCTATCTCTATGTATGTATTTCTATTATTTATATTTCCCTCCTATCCTCTGTAAACTTCAAATAAAGAGATTCATTCCATCTGTCAATCAAAGTGAATGATCCACTTAGCTCTCTACTGTCCACTCTCCATACAATGAATATGCATGTCACATATTCACATTACATCACAGCACAGGAGATCAGTGGGGGGGGGGTGCTGTATCCTCCTCTCTACTCTCTTTGCTGCAAAACCAAGAGATCAGATCAACACAGGATATCTCACAGATTGGGAGGGATTCCTTTTTACAGAAACAAATGGAGTCTAGATCAGATAAGGCAGACCTGTAGCTTTCTCTATCCATGTCCTGAACAGAACAGTAGCTCCAGAAGTGAAACCACACAGCATTGAGAGCAGAGGGAGGAGAGAGCTGCTGAGAGGGAGTGCATAATTACATGACAGTTTATACAGCAGTTTGACTAATCCCTGCAGGGTGTGAAGATACTGATAACATGGAAACTACAAAGGATAGAATAATGATTTTACATGTTTTTAAAAGGTCTGTCCAGGCCTTATTGAAGGGTAATATCAGTATCATATTGAAAAATGACCTGGCAGTGTCCCTTTAAACTATATATGTTCTTATCTAAAATAAACTGTGGTCTGTCTCTCTGCATTTCTCTAGAACAAACACTTTTGAGATTGGATTCTAGATAGAACAAAATGGTTCACGTTATAAAATAGAGTATATAAAAAGAGGATGTCTTGAGACATATCCTTTGATTATACTATACTAGCTGGGTGCCCGATGCACATGCATCGGGATTCTAGAAGGGCGAGTCTCTGACTCGCAATGGCCGCTCCGCGGCCAATGCTTCGAGCTACTAAGGCAACTCGCCATGCCCGCTGCGCGAGCATAGCGAGTCGCCTTACAACTGCTCGCAATGGCCGCTGCGCGGCCAATGCTTCGGGCGTATCCACATGACGACGCTGACTCGCATTGCGAGTTGACTCAGAAGGGCAAAAAACCCATTCGCAATTATATAATAGATGGTACGACTATTCTATAAGCTTTAAGATATATAAATAATTACCATAGAAAAAGTAGCACCTGTATCTTTAATTCTGTTTTGTGGATCTCAAAGAGAATAAAGAAAGCATAGAAAATAGTAAAAATCCCAATGTGAAATGTCTGTATAGTCCTTACCGCTCCTCTAAATTGTGCCAATACTGAACACTTAAGCTAATTTGTCAGTAACAAGCGGCGGGCACAGACTTGGCAGCCGAGGATCCAATATTAGAGATGATGCTAATTAAACTCAAGTTGTAAAACTAATTTGGTGTAAAAACTGGTTCATTTAGTTCATGTAGCCAAACACGCAGATTGCTGACGAGCCATTAGGAGTGCGAGTATACAAGATCTGCATTACTAAGGATCCCACGATCCCACTGGTGAGGATCTGAGTTTACTGTAAATGGGCTGATAACTATTTATCAGTGACTTGTATAGTCAGCACCAGTGTATCATCTATAAATAATGTGCAGGATATGGCATATTATAAGAAAAACAGAAAATGATTGGCATCAAATCATCTGTGCATTTCCGAGATCGGGGCCCTGAAACCCTGAGAACAAGGCTCGACCACCGCTATACTCATTGTCTTTGGGACCATCAGTAATAGCCAAGCGCTGTACTCCGCTATTTACAGCAGTGCTTTTAAGAATGGATGGAGCATGAGCACCTTCAGCTCCGTTCAAGATGGAGCTTCAGAGCCTGGATTCGTGTTCTAGAGCTCAGATCTCAGGAGTTCTGGAGTAAGCAGCAGAAACAAGCAGTTGGTGATCAGTAAGTTATCACCTATTTTATTTGGAATAACCCTTTAATGTTTATGTAGACATCCCAAAATATTGTAATGTTTCAACTCAGGTAAGAGTCTTCCAGAGATTGGGTTGGAACTCGTGCCCTGTGTGGAATGTGTTCGTCAACATTAATTATACGTGGATGATGTCACGCCAGTCTTTTCCAGTATTCTGGGATATCTTTCCCTTTGTAACATTGTGGGACTAGTCCACAGGGGATCAGGTGAATCCCCTCGCAGACCCCTGGGCAGGAATGGGCCCTATACACTCCCCCTATGTGAGCAGTAGCTGGCACCATTCACTTGGTTCATGGGGTGATCTGGTTGGTGGGTCAAAGCTATTGAGCATGTGAGGGCTAATACTGTGTATAATGAGACTATTTTGGGGCTCCTCCTGTTTATAGGAGGACTGTGTGGTGCTCATACTGTTTATAGGGGGACTGGGTAGGGGCTCATACTGAATTTTGGGGGCTGAGTGAGAGGTCATGCAGTATATAAGGCTGTGTGAGTGCTCATGCTGTATGTAGGAGGACTGTATGGAGGCTCGTACTGTATATAGGGGCTGTAGAGGGCTCATATTGTATGTAGATGCCTGTGTGGGGCTATATGGGGTGTTATGCTGTATATAGGGAACTGTGGTGAGGTTCATACTGTGTAGAGGCCTGTTTGGGGGCTCATATTGTATTTGGGGGCTATATATGGTGTCATGCTGTATAAAGGGTCTGTGTTGGGGGGTAATACAGTGTATAGGAGGCTGTGTGGAGCTCATATTGTATGTAGGGGCCTGTGTTGAGGCTCATTCTACATATAGGGGATGCTGGGTGTGGGCTTATACTGTATATAAAGGGATGTCAGCTTACTTATTTCTGCTCAGTATTGTGATACAATTAATATTATTGTAAAATAATACTTACAATTAATATGTTCCCATTAATATTGAACGTGAATTAATTTCAACATATTGTTTCAACCCTCCACAACACTCACTTTCTTTCATGTGGCCACTCTGTAAATGTAATTGCCCACCCCTGCTCTATAGGATTCACCTTCTGGAGGGATCCACTGCCATCAGCCATTTGTTTAACGTTCATCAGCTGTAACATGAAACCCGCTGACATGTGGAGTGAAGAACATCGATTATTTGTCACAGTGGCACTTGTTGGACATGATATATTGGGCAGCAAATGAACAACCAGGAGTTGAAATGTTGGAAGCAGGAAAAATGGACAATTATAAGGACGTTCGTTACTAATAAATGTTAAATTGTGATGTCTAGATGATAGATCTCCAAATTGGCAGGTCTTGTAGGGAGTTTAGCGTTTAAATATTGCCCAAAAATGACAACCGGTAACAGAATCATAGAAGCCCAAAGCTCATGGATGCTCATTGGTGGTGAGGTCTCGCTGGTCTGCTCTGATCCTACAGAAGAGCATCAGAATTGGATTGTATAGCATTGTCTTTTACCTTTTGTTGATGGCTGGTGCCGGAGTGTCACTAATCTAGAGAAGGGATGGGAAAATAATATACTATGGGAAGAAGACGAGACGGCGGAGATGACACGATGTCCTGCTGAGAAAGCTTAGGTCCTAATATCCATGAGGACAGACACATACTTAGATACTGTATACACCAAGTTGCCCCTTTTATAGTAACAGTATTCTCTAATGGCAGTGGTCTCATGTCAGGGTAATGCACTATTTTGATTTGGACCATAATGGGAAAGTCCTAAATGTAGAAGCCCCCTATGATATTAATTTTTCTGGTTTCCCCATTCTTCTCACCCAAGCCTTTTTTTTTTCTTTTTAAATCACTGGCTTCAGATCTCTCCCTTGATAAGTGAATAATCAGGATAAGGTGTACAGACCTCCTGACGAAGATTGCAGAACGCAGGGGCGGACCTACAGTGGTGCAGCTGGTTCAGCTGCACCAGGGCCCCGACCGGCTAGGGGGCCCCTCAAGCCTGCAGGGGGGCCCCCAGCCGACCTACGTAACCCGATGTCAGAGGAGAGGAGGGTCAGGCAAGGGAAGCATGAAGCTTTCTGCTTCCCTTGCCTCATCCCGCCCCTCCTCTCCTCTGCTGCACTCTGCATGCACTCGGCGGCGCAGCTCAGCAGGTAGGAGAGCCACAACAACAATGACCGCCCCCCCACGCACCTCGTCGACAGCCGCCAGCACCCCGCTCCTCAACGACGGCCGCCAGCACCAAAAGCCCTCCCCCCCCCCGCACCTCAACATGGCTGCACCAGGGCCTTCTATGCTCAAGGTCCGCCACTGGCAGAACGTCAAGGTGTTTCACTGCTTTGAGTACAGCTACTACCGTAGTCTGTTGCTGGCATTTGGCAGAACTACATATTTTTATCTGACTTTAATTTATAGGTTGTGATACTTTTACATCTATTTTGTTTAAATTTGTTTTGTTAAGGTTTTTTGGGGCTTTTTGTCTGCATTTGGGATTCTTTGCACTTGCGTAACAAATCCTTGTGATTATAAAATATTATTTTTATTCTTTATTTTTTATCATTTATTTTTTTATTAGATTATTGTTTTAATATTCAATGATATAGTCAATTTTATTTACATTATGTAGGGTTAGATTTTGTAGTATTAATGAATGTGTTATTCTGGCCTATAAAGGGTAAGTCTTAACCCTGCTGTTCTGATCGTATTTACTATACACTTGTAATGTTTTGGGTCAATATGACCTGACCTATAAAAATGTTGATTTTTAGCTACTGTAAGGGCTTTATTTGAATACCTAACTGTATGTGAACATGGATGATCATAAACAAATGAAAAATGAAATTAAAAATTAATTTTTATTGACTTTTTTTCAGAAGAAAATTACACGGGCTGTTTGCAATTAGGTTCACTTTATAGCATTCTGCACACAAATAACAAACATGCTTTAGATTTCTATTACTAGAACATGAAATCTAACTAAACATAACTTTGTATTAACATATTTAATAAACCAAGAAATGAAAAATAATGAAAACTTCAGTTTTTATTTTTTATCTCTAAAAAAGGGTGAACAGGTTCATGCATTTTTAACAAAATAATTAAACACATGTCCTTTCCATAGATATTTTGCACCCCCAGCACATGTCAGATTTATTTTATTGTCACAAAACGATGGACAGAAGTCTCCATCTCTTCCTTTTTGGCTGGTAGCTGTGCTGGTAGAGACTGTGCAGTCTCTATCTTGAGCATGCTGCTGGACACTCTTCACAATGGCTGCTGCTCCTTCACATCTGGGGTTTACTTTTCTGGCCTAACTAAGGATTTTCCTAATTCTTCAGTAAAAATTCTTCTTTTATGCAGCTTATTTCCTTTCCAATTGGGGTTAATTTCTCTCCGTAAACCAAATGTGTTGTTTGCCGAAACATCAGAATGTTGTAAAATATTATCAATGGCCAACGATTAGTTTTGCGTTTGCATGTGTATGTTGATATTGCCTGATCTAGTGCAGGGGCGGGGAACCATTTTTCTGCCGAGGACCATTTGGAAATTTCTACAATCCTTCGGGGGCCGTACAACATTATCAACTTGAAAATGACCCGCTATATTTGGTTAAACAATCAACTCACCCCTACTGTGGTGGCTGGAGCGCTTCTCTTTGACGTGGGTGATATTGGTCATGTTGCTTCTCAACTCCTTTCCTAGCTTGCTAGACGCCCTAGACCATCACAGAAAGGCCAAGAGCGTAGACCTCACTGGGGAGGCTGAGGCTGGGGCATAGAGATCACTGGAGAGCTGGATTTAAAGGGCAGACAGTCGGCAAAACACGTCTGCCAGCCTGAGCACGCGGTCCCCAGGAATCTGCCCGGGGGCCGCAAAAAAGTCATCGAAGTCTGCATTCGGTCCGGGTCCTGAGGTTCCCCACCCCTAATCTAGTGTATCAACTGCCCTTTGTGTGGCATTATAATCTAATATAATGTCTGGCTTTCTGCCTTCTTGATTACTTATTACATTGTCATAGTGCATTGTGGTCATTAGAATTACATGTTTATTTTTTAGGGGAACATAAACACAACTGTTGTATCTCCAGTAAGGTAAAAAGTAGAACTATACATATCTCTTTTAACTAAGGAAACTTGCGGCAGTTCTGGCTTGTTTTATCCTTATAGTACCCAGCATGGTAAGTTGTCTTTTTCGCAACATCTGGCCCAGTTGGTAGGATGTGAAAAAGTTGCCACATGTGACATTTAGTCCTTTTTAGTCCATGTGTCAAATTGTTGGCAGCGGATCATTCAGGATACACTGAAAGCGTGTTGACAACAGAACTTATCTTTAATTAGCAGCAAACAGATACAGATGTGAAGGGCTTTGTGGACACAGGAATATACATCTTAGGCCGGCTTCACACCACAACACCATCAGGTCCGGGGCTGTCCGGGGTGAACTGACAGCCTGGATCCAATTTTGTTCTAATGCAGCCCTATGGGGCCGGATGGAGCCGGATGGCAGCTATGTGCCATCCACTTTCCATCTGTCCGGGAGGATCCGGGACAATTTGGATTTTTCTCCTGGACACAAAAATGTTGCTTGCATTCAGCACCAGGGAGCTGTCCCCTGTGAAGTGGTTCTGCACTATTTCAGCAGGGACAGCTCCCTCAGCTGCGCTCTGCAGAATCCGGCTACAAACATGACCAAACGAATGAGGCATTATTAACCCTCCGTTCTATGTGTCGGAGCTGTCAGGCTGTGTCCGGTGCCTCCTGGAAAGCACCGGACACAGCGCTGAAAGGGCAAAAAACGTGGTGTGAAGCCTGCCTTCATTGTCCCTTTGCAGCATCAGCAAGCTGCTGTGCTTCTCTTCACATGCACAGACACAGGAAACTGGTTACAGTCACATTGTATTTCCTGTGTGTGAGCCTCTGGGAGTGTTCTTTTTTTTTAAACTAACTTTACTGACAATGCACAAACCTAGCAATACAACAACTCCAATCCTGCATGTGTAAGTGTTGTATTGCTAGGTTTGTGCATTGTCAGTAAAGTTAGTTTTCAAAAAAAAAAAAAAAAAAACACTCCCAGAGGCTCACACACAGAAAATACCATGTGACTGTAACAAGTTTTGATTTTAGTCGGGCATCTTTTTGTAGGAGTGGTTGCAGTTTCTGTGCGGCTCCTCTTAGCACCTCCAGACTTGGATTGTAGGTGACTACGAGAGGAACTCTGTTGTTTTCTTCTCTAGTTTTGTAATGTACGAGATGATTCCTTGATATTCTGGTGGCTCTTGTAATCTGGTTCTCGTTTGCTCTTGGATTGTAGCCCTGGTTCAAAAAGGTCTTTCTGAGGTCCTCAAGGTGATTGTCTCTATCTGTAGGGTTGGAACATATTTCGTTGTATCTGATGGCCTGGCTATACACAGAGTTATTTAATGTGTTTTGGATGAAAACTGTCCCATCAGAGATATGTTGGACGGTCAATTGGTTTCCGGTACAGGGATGTATTTCATTGTTCTGTAGCTTAATGATGGTGTCCAGAAAGCTGATTTCAGTGTGGGAGTAGTTGAGTGTTAAGTTGATGGTGGGATGAAACTGATTAAAGTGTTCGTGGAACGTCTTCAGCTGTTGCTCAGACTCCGTCCAGATGATTAAAAAAAAAAAGTATCAACTACTGAGGACTCTCAGATTCTAATATTTTTCTATCTACTGGCTAACACGGTATAAACATTTTTTACCTTAACAAACTTTTAGTTGAGTCACCATAAGATTTGTATACTCCTGCTAAAAGAAGTAAACCAATATAAGCATTTAGAGCTGTCACATCTACCGTATATACTCGCGTATAAGCCGAGTTTTTCAGCCCAAAATTTGGGCTGAAAAGTCCCCCCTCGGCTTATACGCGAGTATACAGTATAAGTATACAGCAGCAGCCCCCGGAGGTATACAGGCCCCCCCATCATGTTCCAGGGCCCCCCCCCTGCGCGGCAAACCTGTAAAGTAAAATCATACTTATCACTGTCCTGTCGCGCTGTCCCGCCGCTTGCCGACATCACGATCCCGGGCTTCATTCCGCGTCTTCCGCCTTCCTGTGGTCGCGGGCAATGACGTCATTGCCCGCGACCACAGGAAGCCGGAAGACGCGGAATGAAGCCCGGGATCGTGATGTCGGCAAGCGGCGGGACAGTGCGACAGGACAGTGATAAGTATGATTTTACTTTACAGGTTTGCCGCGCAAGGGGAAGGGGCCCTGGATCATGATGGGGGGGCCTGTATACCTCCGGGGGCTGCTGCTGTATACACCCCTGGGGCTGCTGCTGTATACACCCCTGGGGCTGCTGCTGTATTCACCCCTGGGGCTATTGCTGTATACAGCCCTGGGGCTGCTGCTGTATACACCCCTGGGGCTGCTGCTGTATACACCACTGGGGCTGCTGTATACTACCTAAGGGCTGCTGTATATACCTCTGGGACTGCTGTATACACCACTAGAGCTGCTGTATATACCTCTGGGGCTGTATATACCTCTGGGGCTGCTGTATACGACCTCTGGGGCTGCTGTATACTACCACTGGGGCTGCTGTATACTACCACTGGGGTTGCTGTATACTACCACTGGGGCTGCTGTATAGTACCACTGGGGCTGTATATACCTCTGGGGCTGCTGTATACTACCACTGGGGCTGCTGTATACACCTCTGGGGCTGCTGTATACTAACCACATGGGGTCCTGCTGCTGTATATACCTCTGGGGCTGCTGTATACACCACTAGGGCTGCTGTATATACCTCTGGGGCTGCTGTATACTACCTCTGGGCTGCTGTATACTACCACTGGGCTGCTATATACTACCACTGCGGTTGCTGTATACTACCACTGGGGCTGCTGTATAGTACCACTGGGGCTGTATATACCTCTGGGGCTGCTGTATACCCCCACTGGGGCTGCTGTATACACCTCTGGGGCTGCTGTATACTAACCACTGGGGCTGCTGCTGTATATACCACTGGGGCTGCTGTATATACCTCTGGGGCTGCTGTATACAACACTGCTGGGGGCTGTATACCTGTGCTGGGGTCCACCCTCGGCTTATACACGAGTCAATAGGTTTTCCCAGGTTTTGGGGGCAAAAGTAGGGGGGTCGGCTTATACACGGGTCAGCTTATACACGAGTATATACGGTAATTTGTTCCATTTATCACCATAAACTCGTTGTCCCTCAATGTTTGTCATTTGTATTATAATATTTATGATAGTCATATCTAGGAAGAATGCAAATGCTGATCCTATATCAGATATTCTTGATATAGCGTACCTAGTAGGACCAGGAGTAGCCTTTATGATATTTTCAGAGGACAATCTACCAGAATGACTAGGCTGCAAGTTCCAAATTACATCGTTGTTTTCAGAATGGATTGCTTCCATCCAACTAGTTGTCTGGGTATCATGTTCCTTTTCATATTCCACTTCAGAATCAGAATTTTCAGCATTGCTTTCCCCATCATTCATGTGGTCCTCCTCTTCGGATACATTTTCCTGTGGGATATCATCTTCTGAATCAGAGGCTTTGATAAGCTCTTCCAATTCAGCGTCAGTCAATAGACATTTTCAAAACATTTGGAAATTATGCAGTCACAACTGGCACGGGGTAGAGTCAACACTATGTAATAAAAAAAGAACGAACTATATAAATAAATGACAATAAAAGAGAGAAAAAAGCTATAACCAGTTTCACAACAAAGAGAGCCCCGATGCGAAAGCTCCAATGGAGCCCCCAATTATAGCAAATCTTTAATAGTATTAGTCTTTTTCTATAGGCCAAAGGGACTTTTGGGGCCCAGGTGCAATTGCAACCCTGCACCTATTGTAGTTCACCCCTGTACATCAGTGAGAATACACCCCCTCCTTGACAAACATTCAGTCTACACAAGCCTAAAGGTACTGCTTCCTGCTAACTTCCCACCCACCACTTTTCTCTACCCGCCGTCCCACTGACTGCCTGAGCCATCCCACTTTTGGGTTCACCCGCTGTCACTAGGACCGGGTGTGTTAGATGTGTTTGCGGGGGTCTGGACTTACCAAGAAGAGAATACCACACCAGTGGATTGGGTGCAGTACCCCTCTGTGGCGACCAGACCCAGGGGTGCCACATGAGCAACCATTGATTGATGGATAGGTTTGTTGGGGGGGGATAAGTGAAAAAGAGGAAAGATGATGAATTCCATTTTGTTCTTGTTGAGTTTTAGAAATCGAGCAGGAAAAAAAGAATGAAATAGCAGACAAACGCATTCATTTTTCCATTGCGTCTCCCCATTCTTTCTCTTTTTTCCATCTCTCTATTCAGGTCTCTTCTTTGATGAGAGGTTTATCAGGTTAATGGCTACAGTGTACCTGGAGACTTTCACCAACTTGTAGTGGGACTATCCTTATTCAGTTTTCAACTTTTGTGTGCATGGCTAGCGTTAAAGTACTAGTATATTTAGAGATTCTGGAAGTGGACTGAGATACAGGCTGATTTGCTGCTAAGGGAAAAAAAGAAGAAAAAAAAACCCCTTTATATCTGATTCTCTAGCGAGTGTGACTGCGAGCTTTGTGTGACAGAGCAAGTGTGACAGAAGTAAGTGTGTGACTTGTGATTCAGTGAGGAGGTGTTTGGGAATCCTGCAACAAATACCTGTGTGAATTGCTGACTGTTTGTTTTTGTTTTTTTTCACCTTTTAATTTTATTGGGCTTTCTTATCTTTCTTTTCTCTCTACAAGTTTATAGTCTCTTATTTTACTACCTGTAAGTTAAAGGGTTAACTACTTGCACTTAAAACCTGTGGTGTAGCTATACTTACAAGGGGTTAATTAAGGGTGGGGGTGCATAATTAAGGGTTTATAAGAAGCAGCTGGTTGGGGCTTCCAGTCCTTTGGAAGTGCACTGAGATACAGGCTGATTTGCTGCTAAGGGAAAAAAAGAAGAAAAAAAACCCCCTTTATATCTGATTCTCTAGCGAGTGTGACCGCGAGCTTTGTGTGACAGAGTGTAAGTGCGACAGAAGTAAGTGTGTGACTTGTGATTCAGTGACTTTGGATTAAGGGAGTTTGGAAGGGAGGACTTACTGAATTGCTGGTTGTATTTTATTAATACTTTGCATTTCTTTTTACTTATCATTTCTGTCTGGTGCAATCCCCATTAGGAAATGAGCTCCATGATTGGCAATGCCATCCAGTGTACATCTTGCCACATGTATGCATTCCTTGACCAGCCGGCCGAGGGTGCATACTGCTGTGTGAGATGTGAGTACGTTGTGCATTTGGAAGCCCAGATACTGGATCTAAATGAACGACTGACAACGCTGAGATCCATAGACAATATGGAAAGGAGTCTGCTGCTCACTGAACAGCTGCTCAATGGGATAGATGTGGGGGAGGATGGTACTATGGAGCCTCAGGACCATGAGGTAGCTAGCTGGGTGACAGTTAGAAGGCGGGGTAGAGGGAAGGGTGCCAGGGAGGCTAGCCCTGATCTGGCACACCCCAATAAATTTGCTATGTTGGCAGATGAGGGGGGTGTGAGTTCAGGTACAGCACTGCTGCAGCAGGGCATGACCTCTGAAAGCCAGAGGAGTGTCTGCTCCAGTAAGGGGGAAAACAGGAGAGTAGGGCAGGCCAGACAGGTGCTGGTAGTGGGGGACTCAATTATTAGGGGAATAGATAGGGCAATCTGTCACAAAGACAGGGATCGTCGAACAGTGTGCTGCCTACCTGGCGCTCGAGTCCGGCACATCGCTGATCGGGTTGACAGATTACTGGGAGGGGCTGGTGAGGACCCAGCGGTCATGGTGCACATTGGCACAAATGACAAAGTTAGAGGTAGGTGGAAGGTCCTTAAAGATGATTTCAGGGAATTAGGCTGCAAGCTTAAGGCAAGGACCTCCAAGGTAGTATTCTCTGAAATACTGCCTGTACCACGTGCCACACCAGAGAGGCAACGGGAGATTAGGGAGATAAATAAGTGGCTCAGGAATTGGTGTAGGAAGGAGGGGTTTGGGTTCCTGGAGAACTGGGCCGACTTCTCTGTTGGCTACAGGTTCTATGCTAGGGACGGGCTGCACCTCAATGGGGAGGGGGCAGCTGTGCTGGGGGAGAAAATGGCTAGAAGGTTGGAGGAGTGTTTAAACTAGGGATTGGGGGGGGGGGTATTCATTGTATAGGAGGGGAAGATAGTGTAAACAGTAACCTGGGCACAAGTAATAAAATTGGGGGTGGCATGGGGGGTGGGCTTAGAACAGTCAATCTAGTAGGAAGGAATAGAGGTAAAGAGAGATGCATAAAGTGCATGTTCACTAATGCCAGAAGCCTCACCAACAAAATGGAGGAATTAGAATTGATTTTGTTGGAAAATAATTATGACATGGTGGGGATTTCGGAGACTTGGCTGGACGAGAGTCATGACTGGGCTGTTAATTTACAGGGCTATTGTCTGTTCAGAAATGACCGTACAAATAGGCGAGGAGGAGGTGTATGTTTATACGTAAAATCATCCTTAAAACCCATCCTGCGTAATAATATAGGTGAATCTAATGGAAATGTAGAGTCTCTGTGGGTGGAGATAAGGGGAGGGGGAAAAAATAATAAATTACTGATAGGGGTTTGTTATAAGTCCCCAACAATAATGGAAGGGAGGAGACTATCCTCATAAAGCAAATAGATGAATCAGCGACTCAGGGAGAAGTCATTATTATGGGGGACTTCAACTACCCTGAAATACATTGGGGAACAGAAACCTGCAGTTCTAGCAAAGGTAATAAGTTTTTGAAAACTATAAGAGACAATTACCTTTCACAACTGGTTCAGGACCCAACAAGAAGGGGGGCACTGCTGGACCTAATATTAACCAACAGGCCAGACCGCATATCAAATATACGGGTTGGAGGTCACTTGGGTAATAGTGATCATAACTTAATAAGCTTTCAAGTATCCTTTACTAAGACGTGTA
Organism: Allobates femoralis; assembly: GCA_033576535.1. Classification (NCBI taxonomy): domain Eukaryota; kingdom Metazoa; phylum Chordata; class Amphibia; order Anura; family Aromobatidae; genus Allobates; species Allobates femoralis. The sequence goes on along the minus strand of JARQOC010000002.1, from coordinate 703,663,438 downwards.
GTAGAGGGGCCACAAGGACACTAAACTTCAGGAAGGCAAATTTCCAACGGTTGAGAGATGATCTTAGTGCAATAAACTGGGACGATGTCCTGAGACATAAAAGTACACAAAGCAAATGGGAGACGTTTATTAGCATCCTGAATAGGACCTGTGCACAATATATACCCTATGGGAATAAGCATGCTAGAAATAGGAGGAAACCACTATGGCTAAATAAAGCGGTAAGAAGTGCAATATGTGACAAAAAGAAAGCATTTAGGGAATTAAAGCAAGTAGGTAGTGATGAAGCATTAAATAAATACAGAAAATTAAATAACATTTGTAAAAAGCAAATCAAGGCAGCAAAGATTGAGACAGAGAGACTCATTGCCAGAGAAAGTAAAAAGAATCCCAAAATATTTTTTAACTACATAAATAGTAAGAAACTAAAAAATGATGGTGTTGGCCCTTTAAAAATAGTCTGGGTGAAATGGTGGATGAGGATGAGGAAAAAGCAAATATGCTAAATGACTTTTTTTCAACAGTATTTACACAAGAAAATCCCATGACAGACAATATGATCAGTGATAACAAAAATTCTCAATTAAACGTCACCTGCTTAACCCAAAAGGAAGTACGGCATCGTCTAAAAATCACTAAAATTGACAAATCCCCGGGCCCAGATGGGATACACCCCAGAGTGCTGCAGGAATTAAGTACTGTCATAGATAGACCATTATTTTTAATATTTAAAGATTCCATAATATCAGGGTCTGTACCACAGGACTGGCGTATAGCAAATGTGGTGCCAATATTCAAAAAGGGGACAAAAACTGAACTTGGAAATTATAGGCCAGTAAGCTTAACCTCTACTGTGGGTAAAATCCTAGAGGGTTTTCTAAGAGATGCTATACTGGAGTATCTGAACAAAAATAACCTCATGATCCATTATCAACATGGTTTTACGAGGGACCGTTCCTGTCAAACTAATCTAATAAGCTTCTATGAAGAAGTAAGTTCTGGACTAGACCAAGGAAATGCAGTGGATGTGGTGTATATGGACTTTTCAAAAGCTTTTGATACGGTGCCACACAAAAGGTTGATACATAAAATGAGGGCAATGGGGATAGGGGAAAATATGTGTAAGTGGGTTAAGAACTGGCTTAGTGATAGGAAACAAAGGGTGGTTATTAATGGAACACACTCAGAATGGGTCACAGTTAACAGTGGGGTACCACAGGGGTCAGTGTTGGGCCCGCTTCTATTTAATATATTTATTAATGACCTTGTAGGGGGCATACAGAGTAGAATCTCAATATTTGCAGATGACACTAAACTCTGCAGGGTAATCAATACAGAGGAGGACAATTTTATATTACAGGAGGATTTATGTAAACTAGAAGCTTGGGCTGCTAAATGGCAAATGCGCTTTAATGGGGATAAATGTAAAGTCATGCACTTGGGCAGAGGAAACAAAGGGTATAATTATGTGCTTAATTATAAAACACTGGGCAAAACTATCACTGAAAAAGACCTGGGTGTATGGGTAGATGACAAACTCACATTTAGTGGCCAGTGTCAGGCAGCTGCTGCAAAGGCAAATAAAATAATGGGATGTATTAAAAGAGGCATAGATGCTCATGAGGAGAACATAATTTTACCTCTATACAAGTCACTAGTGCGACCACACTTAGAATACTGTGTACAATTCTGGTCTCCGGTGTATAAGAAAGACATAGCTGAACTAGAGCGGGTCCAGAGAAGAGCGACAAAAGTTATTAGAGGACTAAGGGGTCTGCAATACCAAGACAGGTTATTAAACTTGGGGTTATTTAGCTTGGAAAAACGAAGGCTTAGGGGTGATCTTATAATAATGTACAAATATATGAGGGGGCAGTACAGAGACCTTTCTAATGATCTCTTTACTCTTAGGCCTGAGACTGGGACAAGGGGGCATCCTCTACGTCTGGAGGGAAGAAGGTTTAATCATAATCACAGACGCGGATTCTTTACTGTAAGAGCAGTGAGACTATGGAACTCTCTGCCACATGATGTTGTAATGAGTGAGTCACTACTAACATTTAAGAGGGGCCTGGATGCCTTTCTTGAAAACTATAATATTACCAGTTATACATACTAGATTCTTTGATAGGGCGTTGATCCAGGGAATTAGTCTGATTGCCGTATCTGGAGTCGGGAAGGAATTTTTTCCCCCAATGTGGAGATTAGTGTTGCCACATGGGTTTTTTTTTGCCTTCCTCTGGATCAACATGTTAGGCTATGGGTTGAACTAGATGGACTTAAAGTCTTCCTTCAACCTTAAAAACTATGTTACTATGTTACTATGTTAAAACTCTTAAATGATGCAAAACTAATCAGATAAAGTAGTTCATTTATCTGGGTGTGCAGATTGCTCCTCAATCGTAAGGAGCTCGGTATCATTATTGATTCATCTGTTGAACTATATATTGTTATCATTTAGTCCAATGTCTTCCATATGGCGGGATATTCTGGTGATTTGCTGCACTTCTGATTGGAAAATGTTTTAATTCCTTAAGAACATGGCATAATTTGTGCCTTAAAGAAGTTGTACCAAGTTTTTATACTGTGCCCTATAGATATTACTGACCCAGCGATCATATGTTAGAATCGTAGCTGGTAAGGGAATGGAGGGAAGGTGGCCTGCTGGCACTGTCCACAGGGGAGCGTCATTCTCAATGGTATCAGCATCCATGAGTCGGACCTAGAGTAGACCAGGGAGCTGCTTTCCATTTGTATCCTGCAGGTCACTTTAGGCATGAGGCAAACAGGACAGTGATGTGCAAAAAAGTGCCCGGAACGTGCGCGCTCACATCAAATTGCCAGCAATAAGGCAGCGATATTGCTACGTGTGACGGTACCTTAAGATTTCTGTAGAAATTCTACAGGACGATGGGCAAGGAGACAGTAAGTTGGGGGTTACAACAGCTCCAGTGGTGATGAGGTAGCAGCGGGGTCATTGCAGGCTGTAGTTTTCTTGTAGCGATTGGTTAACAATTTCCGTTTGAAACTTCCAAATGTGGTTGGGCACAGAATTCCAGGGGATGAGGGATATTCAAGAGAAGTCTTGGAGGTGATTGGGTGAAGAATGAATAGGTGTGGAGGAGAGAAGGAGGTCTTGGTAGGACCGGAGATTACATGTTGGAAGATATCAGGAGATTGGTTTGGTGATATAGTATATGCAGGAAACAGATTATGGCAGCTTTTTAGGTCAATGTTAGTAATTTTAATTGGATATGCTGGAGAACTGGGAACTAGGGATGGGCGAATCTACTCGCTAGGACTCGTTACTCGGCGAGTAGTAAGGGACTCGCAGGACTCGGTACTCTGCGAGTTTCCCAGTGATTACTCGCACGAGTCCAATGCAAATCAATATCAATCCTAGTTTTGTCAGAAACGCTAACAACACTAGGATTGCCATTGTTTGCATTAGACTCGGCTACTGTGCCAGTGATAGCAGGGAAACTCGCAAAGTAACTGCTGTTTCTTTGCGAGCCGAGTCCAGCTGTCTTCTCTGTGCAGCTCCAGGGTCCTAGAGCCCGCCTGCTCACAGAGATGATGTAGCAGTGCTGAGATTGTTCTCAGTCTGCTCATTCCCTGTGCATAGACATCTATATTTATGCACAGGGGATGTAGCAGAGAGGACATCGCGTTTTGGACTACGTTGGACGGAAGAGGATTTTTTTAATTAAAGATGGAGTCTCTAATGGCTTTTTTTTTTTATTTCAAATAAAAAATTTTCTCTGTGTTGTGTTTTTTTAACCCTTTATTGGAGATTCTTAGTGGCTGGGTCAAACGTGGTCTGACATTAAGAATCTCGGGCTTAATACCAGCTTGTATAACAAAGCTGGTATTAACCCCTTTATTACCCAGCGTGCCACTGCCACCAGGGCCGCTGGAAGAGCGGGGTTCAGCGCCAGAGGATGGCGCTTCAATGAACGCGCCATCTTCTGGGGCGGCTGCGGGCTGCAATTTGCAGCGGGGGGTGCCCAGAAAGCTTGGGCATCCCTGCGCTGCGGATTCCAGCCCCCAGCTGCTTAGCTGTACCTGGCTAGACATAGAAATTGCGCGGAGCCCCACGCATTTTTTTTATTATTTAATGAATTTCAGAGTCAGAGTCTCAGAGTCAGAGTCTCAGAGTCAGAGTCAGAGTCTCAGAGTCAGAGTCTCAGAGTCGGAGTCGCCTCAGAGTCGGAGTCGCCTCAGAGTCGGAGTCGCCTCGGAGTCGGAGTCGTCTCGGAGTCGGAGTCGGAGTCGTCTCGGAGTCGGAGTCGTCTCGGAGTCGGAGTCGAGTCGGAGTCGGAGTCGTCTCGGAGTAGGAGTCATCTCGGAGTCGAGTCGGAGTCGTCTCGAAGTCGGAGTCGTCTCGGAGTCGGAGTCAAAAAAATGTGTGGGGCTCCGCGCAATTTCTATGTCTAGCCAGGTACAGCTAAGCAGCTGGGGGCTGGAATCCGCAGCGCAGGGATGCCCAAGCTTTCTGGGCACCCCCCGCTGCAAATTGCAGCCCGCAGCCGCCCCAGAAGATGGCGCGTTCATTGAAGCGCCATCCTCTGGCGCTGAACCCCGCTCTTCCAGCGGCCCTGGTGGCGGTGGCACGCTGGGTAATAGAGGTTAGGGCCAGTTTTGTATTATCAGCTGGCCCTAAGCCCGAAATTTATGGCGGTCACGCCAATATTAGACATGACCGCCATGAATTTCTATTAAATTGTTTTAAAAAAAACACAACACAGAGAAATTTTTTTATTAGAAACAAAAAAAAAAGCCATTAGAGACTCCATCTTTAATTAAAAAAATCCTCTTCCGTCCGACGCAGTCCAAAACGCGATGTCCTCTCTGCTACATCCCCTGTGCATAGATATAGATGTTTATGCACAGGGAATGAGCAGACTGAGAACAATCTCAGCTCTGCTACATCATCTCTGTGCACAGACATTCATGTCTGTACACAGGGAATGAGCAGACTGAGAACAATCTCAGCACTGCTACATCAGGCAGCAGGCAGGCTCTAGGACCCTGGAGCTGGCAGCCAGCACACAGAGCAGACAGGACTCTTATCTGTGCGAGTTTCCCAGCGATTACAGTTGCAAAGTAAACGAGTCCAATGCAAATAAATGACAAAACTAGGATTGCTTCAGGCTGAAGCTTCCGAGACACATCTGCGATTTGTAAATCTCACACTACTCGCTATTACTCGCTTCCCCATTCATTAACATTGGACTCGCTAGACTCGCAACGAGTAGCGAGTCCTGTGCTCGGACTCGCTAGAGTCAAGCGATTCCGAGTAATTTAGGATTCGCCCATCATTACTGGGAACCAGTGATGGTATTTGCAGAGGGAAGAAGCGAGGAGAGAGGTGGATTAGTTGGGTAGCAGAGTTGAGGATGGACTGGAAAAGTGTAGAAGTGTAAGCAGGGAGACCCTAGAGGAGGATGTTGAAGTAGTTGAGGTGGGAGAAGATGAGGGCTTGCTTTGGTATTTTCCTAGTTCAAATTTTGAGAAAAGGACCAATTCTAAAAAGTTAAATCGGACTCTTAGGCTGCTTTCACACCACGATTTTTGCATTTCCGATGCTGTCCGAAAAAAATCGGACAGCATCGGACCGATTTTCGGATCCTATGGATCCCTATGGGGATCGGACCGAATCGGATGTGCACTAAATGCCATCCGATTTGGTCCGATCCGATTCTGCCCGATTTTGGCCGATTTTTTTCAGGAGAAAAAAATCGTTGCCTGCAACGATTTTTTCATCCGATTACAAAATCTGACAGAGTCGGATCGGACCAAATCGGATGGCATTTAGTGCACATCCGATCTGACCCGATCCCTAACATGGGGCCCTATGGAGAAAGGTCCGAGGAAACATGTGATGTCTCCTCGGACCCCATTTTACTGTACTGAGCAAGCTCAGTACAGTAAAACTGCTCCTGGGAGCACAAGGGTTAAAAAGAAAAAAAAAAAAGTTTATTCTCACCTCTCCCCGAGCCCCCGCCGTCTTCCGCCATCTTCCTCTAGGCTCCCGGTGGCTCCCGCAGGCTGCCGCAGGCTCCGGTGTCAGCAGAGGTGTACCTCTGCTGTACAGGACCTGCGGTGATGTCACAGTCATGTGACCGCGGGTTCACCATGGTGAACCCGCGGTCACGTGACTGTGACATCACCGCAGGTCCTGTGTACAGCAGAGGTACACCTCTGCTGACACCGGCAGCCTGCGGGAGCCACCGGGAGCCACCGGGAGCCTAGAGGAAGATGGCGGAAGACGGCGGGGGCTCGGGAGAGGTGAGAATAAACTTTTTTTTTTTTTCTTTTTTTGCAGCCTCGGCGCCGATTTTATGCCGGAATCGGGTGCCTATTTGGCACCCGATTCCAGGCATCAGAAGGGAGCCGATGCTGTCCGAATTATATCGGACAGCTCGGCTCCCTAAAAATCGTGGTGTGAACGCACCCTTAGTTGAACATCTTCTATCTCACTTTTTTTTAATCATTAGACACCCTCTACTCTATACTTGGCCATAAACTTGAGATAATTGTTGGCCAAACATTCGTTCTGCATGAAGCAGCCTTTCCAAACCCCACTATTAATATGAGCACTCGTTTCAATTGTGCTTTAATATGTTTTCATAGGAGTAAAAGGAGAAAGCTGAAATTCTCTCCTGGTCATCATCTATCGGGGGAGGGTCAGAGGTCCTCATACACATAAGATAGTTGGCTGGTCCATATGGAGTCTGCCAGTTCGGCTGACTTTTAGCTAATGTGTCTTAATCTTACTGCTTTTTGTATTGGTTTTAATAGTGGTATGTGACTTCTGTCTACTTTGGTGACTCAATGGAACTGTAACCCCACCGAACAGACGTTCACTCTCCAACATCAGATATAACATTACCTATTAAAACCCAAACTGTAATGCCTGCAGCTTATTAACTTTTTGATGTCTGATTACAAAGACAAACTTTGAGGTTCTTAGTTAAAATGTTATTCTTGGAAACCTGACTCATATCTTAATAGATCAAATTATTAATTGTATTATTTCTTGAAGTTCCATTAAATGACACAATATTCTATGTGCCGCGTTCCCAAACTCCTCAATACATACACAGTGAGACTTGTGAGAGAGCTTTTCACTATGACACGGCCATAAAATTATCCACCGAACAATAACATGATTATGCAGTTTGATGTGTTTCGAGAAGTCCTCGTCAGGCTGAGCACCAATTATGTAAAACTATTTGTAGGCTTGAAGTTGACATCCATTGTCATTCACATGATGGCCTTGCCTTGTAGACAACTCCAATCACATATAGATAAATTCCGCACTTTCAGCTCATGCTGTGAATAATCACACAAATACCGGCTCGAAATGCGTCTTTTTTGCCACTCTCCCCTGATATGTAACCTTCCCCTCAGCCTTCAAACATGCCTTCATCACACCCATCCTCAAAAAACCCTCCCTCGACCCCACAACTGTCTCCAACTACCGCCCTATATCTCTCCTCCCTTCCGCCTCTAAACTATTTGAACAGCATGTCCACTCTGAGCTGTCCTCTCACCTCTCCTCCTGCTCCCTCTTTGACCGCCTGCAATTTGGCTTCCAACCCTTCCACTCCACTGAAACAGCCCTGACCAAAGTCACGAACGACCTACTGACTGCCAAAAGCAAGCTCCACTAATCTGTCCTCCTCCTCGACCTGTCAGTCGCCTTCGACACTGTTGACCACTCCCTTCTACTTCAGATCCTGGAATCTCTTGGCATCACGGACCTTGCCCTCTCTTGGACCTCCTCATACTTAACGGACCGGACCTTCAGCGTTACCCACTCCCACACATCCTCCTCTCTATCTGTCGGGGTCCCCCAGGGCTCGGTTCTTGGACCGTTACTGTTCTCAATCTACACTCTCGGCCTAGGGCAACTCATTGAGTCCCATGGCCTCCAGTACCACCTCTACGCTGACGGCACCCAAATCTACCTGTCTGGTCCTGACATCGCCTCCCTTCTATCCAGAATTCCACACTGCCTGTCCGCCATCTCATCCTTCTTCTCTGCTCGCTTCCTTAAGCTGAACATGGACAAAACCGAGTTCATAGTCTTCCCCCCACGACGTTCCCCTCACTACCTGACCTATCCATTGTCGTCAACAACTGCTCTCTCTCCCCAGTCCAGCCACGCCAAGTGCCTCGGGGTTATCCTTGACTCTTCCCTCTCCTTCAAGCCCCACATCCAGGCCCTCGCCACCTCCTGCCGACTCCAGCTCAAAAATATCTGTAGGATCCGCACTTTCCTTGACCATGACACTGCTAAAACCCTTATTCACGCTCTCATCAGCTCCCACCTCGAGTACTGCAACCTCCTGCTCACCGGCCTCCCCAATACCTCCCTTGCACCTCTCCAATCTATCCTGAACTCCGCTGCCCGCCTAATCTGTCTCCCCGCTACTCCCCTGTCTCCCCCCTCTGCCAAGCCCTTCACTGGCTCCCTATTTCCTGGAGATCCCGGTTTAAAACATTAATCATGACACACAAAGCCATTCACAACCTGTCCCCTCCATACATCTCTGACATGGTCTTCCGATACCTACCCTCACGCAACCTGTGATCCTCCCAAGAGCTCCTCCTCTACTCCCCTCTCATCTCCTCTTCACACAACTGCATTCAGGATTTCTCCCGTGCTTCACCCATACCCTGGAACTCACTGCCCCAACACATCAGACATTCTCCTACCCTGGGAACCTTCAAAAGAATCCTGAAGACCCACCTATTCCGCCAAGCCTACAACCTGCAATGAGACCCGGTCCACCACACCGCCTCACGACTGGAATTTCTCCCTCCCACTGTATCCCCACCCGCCCCTCGTAGACTGTGAGCCCTCGAGGACAGGATTTCTCCCCTCTTGTATCTGTACAACTAAATGGTCCACATTTATTGTTACTTGTATTGTTACTATGTTACTTGTCTTAGTCTGCCCCTTTTAGCATGTAAAGCACCATGGAATATAATGGCGCTATATAAATAAATAATAATAGTAACAATAATAAATATGTTCTATTTTTTTTTATGTTTCAATTATTTTAATTTGGATATTTCTATAAAAGTTTTTTTTTTCACACTAGAAAACAAGTGCTGGATTTTTACTAACTCTCAATGATTGTTCCAGTACAGTATTTGATAGAAAATAACAGGAAATCAAAATGTTCTTCAGAAACCTGTTCTTAGTAAAAACTTTATTTTCTCCTTTATTCAGTGCATTAATTTGGGGTCAGATTTAAAATGTCATTGAGGCATAGTCCTTCCCTTGATATGGACAGGTAACAGGTAAGGCCAGTGTCACACCACGGCAAGATTAGGTACGGGGCTGTCCGGTGTGAACCTGACAGCCCCGGACCCAATTTTGCAGTAATGCAGCCCTATGGGGCTAGATGGAGACGGATGGCAGCTATGTGTCATCCGGTTTCCATCTGTCCAGGAGGATCCAGGACCATTCGGATTTTTCTCCTGGACAAAAAAACATTGCTTGCAGCATTTTTGTGTCCGGGCGAAAAATCGGATCCTCCCGAAACTGGAGCAATCCGGTGCCCCATAACATGGGGGTCTATGGCGCTGGATCGCGCCAGATCCGACATAAAATCAGTGCTGGAGTTTAGCAGTGAGTGCTGATAAACTTCAGCACCATGAGCTGTCCCCTGCAGATATTTCAGGACCGCGGCTAGCTCCCCGCTAGCCGCAATCTTGAAGTTCCAGCAGCTGCATTCGGCTGCATCCGGCTGCAAATCGGAGCGGAGGGCATTTTTAACAAAAAACTGAAAAGTGGGGCGTGCAATATTATTCGGCCTCTTTACTTTCAGTGCAGCAAACTCACTCCAGAAGTTCAGTGAAGATCTCTGAATGATCCAATGTTGTCCTAAATGACTGGTAATGATAAATAGAATCCACCTGTGTGTAATCAAGTCTCTGTATATGTGGCGCACCGCAACGAGTGCGTCACAGGAGGGTATTGCAGCCATAAATGCAGCCGCAATATTCTCTGACACAGCAGTGATCCGGTTAACTTTGAGATCCAACCCTGCATGCATCACCTAGAACAGAGGGCCAACCCAGGGTCCTGGTGGGCGGAGTGTTAGGGAAGTGTGTAGGGAGTACAGACACTTAGTCAGTAGTAGTCTGCAGAGCCTAGGGAAGAGAGAACTTGAACTTGGAGTAGGAGCGGGGGCTCTGCACCCCGTGCAGCCCCCGGGCCGTCACCGGTCGGGTGTCAGCACCTGAGGCCTTACCAACCGGGATCGGGCATCATCAACCACGGGTTCCAAAATACCCCCCGTGCCCAACTCACAGCCGGTTCACTGGTACCGAAGCTGGCAGCAGTTCACCTCTGCTACGCGAACCAGAAGCGTGGAGGAGCAGCTTCACAGGAGCACCCCACCACCAGCCAACTTCCAGTCGTCTAACCAGCGGTGTACCCACCGAGGGATCCAAGGCTCCCCAAAACATCCATAACGTACATCTTGGATAGGGCATTGAAGCAGCCTCCCCGTACCCGATCTGGTATTCCTGGGCGACAATGGCGAAACACTTAGCTAGAATGGAGGAACACTTGCGGATCTCTAAGGGACACCATCACTGCTGAGTCCACCCGGTCCACTACCCGTAAACTGTATACCATGTACTGTCTGCTGGTTACAGTAAAGACCCGTTGCAGAGACTTTCTGTGTCCGTGCTTCCTTATGAACTGTCCGTCCGCACTACAAGGTAACCGCAGCTGCCGCACAACATCTTAAGCAGCTCCAGCCTCCGGGGATCACCGCTCAGCCTGTGGGGAGCGTTCCATCTTGCTGCTGTCGATCCCCCGGAGGTTCCGCAGCGTCGGTAACGATTACCGAAACTACTCATAGGTGGCGTCACAAATAAATTAACCCCTTTAATCTGTTCCTACAAGACGTCTTCAACTTTTGATCTGCACTCTACCAGGCCCGGCTACTGGCAGGCGCGGCCCACCCGTGACAAGGAGGAAGGAGCTACAGCCTGTCTAAACCGGATTCCACGGGCTTGCGGTGAGTCAGAAAATGGCGTCACGAACAGGATACGAGCAGGCCCGTTCCCTAACGGGTATAATGTGCTTAAAAATGACTTTAATGTCTACAATTTGGACTTTGTTCGTCCCTAAAAGAACTTTCCCGCCTTTTCACCGTGGGCCAAGATGGCGCCCAAGATGGCGTTCCCGCCATAAGGACCCGCCACGTGCAAGCCCAGGGGTGAGCCACCGCCCCTCTTCGTGGGAGGGCTAAAGGCAAAGGCGCCAAACTCTTTGTCCGCTCTGATTGCTTGAATCAACCATGGGGGCGGACCCCAAAGACTTTTCCCATAATTGGACTACAAGAAGCCCACAGGAAATGGGAGTGTCGCAGACCTTTCTTCACCAGCTCTCTACCAGAACGGTTACCGGTTGAACGGGTGTGGTTCCCTCTAAAGAAGGGAATGGCCAGCACAAGACTCCAAGACCTAATGCGGGAGGTCGAGGCGGAGGCCAGAGCAGCCATAGGCCATCCCGGTCCGGGTTCTGCCCTTACCATTGACGGCAGCCCCGACTTTTGGCTAGAGGCTTTACAAGACCTCTGGGTGCGGTTACTTGAGACTGTGGAATGGACGATTCGCAGCTGGAGTGCGACCCTAGGCAGAAGACTCTATCATGCGATGCAGCAGAGCCGACCGGGTACAGCTACTCCAGGCCCAGACGACGTCGCCAGTTTCTCAACCGCCTCACCGTCGCCCACCACCTGCCCTGCTTCGTCACCGGAGCCCATAGACTGTATCATTCCCGTGGAGGCCACAGCTCAGCTCGTTCCAGCGGTTGAAACCGCAGCCGACCCCGTTCCTGAGCCGGAGCTTCCAATACGCTCCACCGAAGAACTCGACATATACCTGGTTCCATTTACGGAACCCGCGACTAGTTTCCACACTACCGCGACTGTCGCCTGTTTCTCCCCTGATCTGGAGGCCTCCTCTGCAATTACAGAGGCCTACCTGGTGACCGGGATTGAAACACTACTTACCGCTGCTACAGAAGAAGAGGCAGGCAGCCTGGAAGACGACCCCGAGGAGAACTCTGCAGCACAGCCACCCATCGACCCAGAGGATTCCATTCCATCATCTCCGTCAGCCGAGCAGCCCGACGTAGTCATCGAGGGAGAGATTGAGGATGACGACGAGACCTACAGCGCCGCTGAAGACCTCTACACCGGGTTCGCCTGGGGAGACACCAAGAATCCTTCTGCTGGGCGACCTGCTCGGGTACACTGGTCGGGTGCCGCCGCAGCAACATCTTCTCCGGTTCCGTTCAAGCGGGCTCTGCTCCAGACTGCCCACCAGACTCAAGCCGTTCAACAACCAGCACGCCGTAGTGACTGTATCCACACGCCGCACCCCTCCGACGAAGAGGTACGTCGCATCCGAAGGGAGGAGTGGCACGCTCGGCTGCGCGCCAACATGAAGGCCCGCGCTGAAGCCCGCCGCCAACCTGCATTGCCTGATGAGTTCCGTAAAACCGGACGGGTGAGCACCTTTAACTTATCCACCGGGTGGGGATTCGTAAGGGAGGAGGGTGTGAATACTGAAGTATTCGTGGGGCGCCGTGATGTGGAGTCGCACCTACTGCGAGGGCATCCTAACCGAGACTTATATAGAGGGGACATTGTAACCTACGAGCGATATGTATGCTGTGACGGGTGGTTCGCTATATGAGTCCGGAACCCTGCCCTCCATAAGTGACTTTGTTGATTGAACTTTTTGCCAAGAGACTTCTTCCTGTTTGCAAATAACACCGCGACTTGGCGGCCACAGCCTGAACTTTAACCTAAGGACAGCTGACCGCCCGCCGGGTCTGCAATGTGTTAACCTGTTTATTTTACTTGCCTCACTTTTATGCAAACTAATGACCTGTCATTAATAAAAGTGTATTACCTGTTATAAAATATAAAAACCTCTGTAATGTGGGTAGTGTGACACTTGGGGACAAGCGTATTAAACCAAGGGGGAGTGTGGCGCCCCGCAACGAGTGCGTCACAGGAGGGTATTGCAGCCATAAATTCAGCCGCAATATTCTCTGACACAGCAGTGATCCGGTTAACTTTGAGATCCAACCCTGCATGCATCACCTAGAACAGAGGGCCAACCCAGGGTCCTGTTGGGCGGAGTGTTAGGGAAGTGTGTAGGGAGTACAGACACTTATTCAGTAGTAGTCTGCAGAGCCTAGAGAAGAGAGAACTTGAACTTGGAGTAGGAGCGGGGGCTCTGCACCCCGTGCAGCCCCCGGGCCGTCACCGGTCGGGTGTCAGCACCTGAGGCCTTACCAACCGGGATCGGGCATCATCAACCACGGGTTCCAAAATACCCCCCCGTGCCCAACTCGCAGCTGGTTCACTGGTACCGAAGCTGGCAGCAGTTCACCTCTGCTACGCGAACCAGAAGCGTGGAGGAGCAGCTTCACAGGAGCACCCCACTACCAGCCAACTTCCAGTCGTCTAACCAGCGGTGTACCCACCGAGGGATCCAAGGCTCCACAAAACATCCATAACGTACATCTTGGATAGGGCATTGAAGCAGCCTCCCCGTACCCGATCTGGTATTCCTGGGCGACAATGGCGAAACACTTAGCTAGAATGGAGGAACACTTGCGGATCTCTAAGGGACACCATCACTGCTGAGTCCACCCGGTCCACTACCCGTAAACTGTATACCATGTACTGCCTGCTGGTTACAGTAAAGACCCGTTGCAGAGACTTTCTGTGTCCGTGCTTCCTTATGAACTGTCCGTCCGCACTACAAGGTAACCGCAGCTGCCGCACAACATCTTAAGCAGCTCCAGCCTCCAGGGATCACCGCTCAGCCTGTGGGGAGCGTTCCATCTTGCTGCTGTCCATCCCCCGGAGGTTCCGCAGCGTCGGTAACGATTACCGAAACTACTCATAGGTGGCGTCACGAATAAATTAACCCCTTTAATCTGTTCCTACAAGACGTCTTCAACTTTTGATCTGCCCTCTACCGGGCCCGGCTACCGGCAGGCGCGGCCCACCCGTGACAAGGAGGAAGGAGCTACAGCCTGTCTAAACCGGAGTCCACGGGCTTGCGGTGAGTCATATAATTGCACCTGCTCTGTGATAGTCTCAGGGTTCTGTTTCAAGTGCAGAGAGCATCATGAAGACCAAGGAACACACCAGGCAGGTCCTAAATACTGTTGTGGCAAAGTTTAAAGCCGGATTTAGATACAAAAAGATTTACCAAGTTTTAAACATCTCAAGGAGCACTGTGCAAGCGATCATATTGAAATGGAAGGAGTATCAGACCACTGCAAATCTACCAAGACCCGGCCGTCCCTCTAAACTTTCATCTTGAACAAGGAGAAGACTGATGAGAGATGCAGCCAAAAGGCCGATGATCACTCTGGATGAACTGCAGAGATCTACAGCTGAGGTGGGAGAGTCTGTCCATAGGACAACAAACAGTGGTACACTGCACAAATCTGGCCTTTATGGAAGAGTGGCAAGAAGAAAGCCATTTCTCAAAGATATCCATAAAAAGTCTTGTTTGAAGTTAGCCACAAGCCACCGGGGAGACACCAAACATGTGGAATAAGGTACTCTGGTCAGATGAAGCCAAAATTGAACTTTTTGGGCACAATGCAAAATGATATGTTTGGCGTAAAAGCAACACAGCTCATCACCCTCAAAACACCATCCCCACTGTCACACATGGTGGTGGCAGCATCATGGTTTGGGCTTTTCTTCAGCAGGGACAGGGAAGATGGTTAAAATTGATGGGAAGATGGACGGAGCCAAATACAGGACCATTCTGGAAGAAAACCTGCTGCAGTCTGCAAAAGACCTGAGACTGGGACGGAGATTTATCTTCCAACAAGACAATGATCCCAAACATAAAGCGAAATCTACAATGGAATGGTTCAAAACTAAACGTATCCAGGTGTTAGAATGGCCAAGTCACATCCAGACCTGAATCCAATGGAGAATCTGTGGAAAGAGCTGAAAACTGCTGTTCACAAACGCTCTCCATCCAACCTCACTGAGCTCCAGCTGTTCTGCAAGGAACAATGGGCAAGAATTTCAGTCTCTCCATGTGCAAAACTGATGGAGACAAACCCCAAGAGACTGCAGCTGTAATCGCAGCAAAAGGTGGCGCTACAAAGTATTAACTCAAGGGGGACGAATAATATTGCACGCCCCATTTTTCAGTTTTTTATTTGTTAAGAAAGTTTAAAATATCCAATAAATTTTGTTCCACTTCACGATTGTGTCCCACTTGTTGTTGATTCTTCACAAAAAAAAATTGAATTTATATCTTTATGTTTGAAGCCTGAAATGTGGCAAAAGGTTAAAAAGTTCAAGGGGCCGAATACTTTCATAAGGCACTGTACGTATATATATATAAATATATATGTATATATATATGTATACATATCTATTATATAATTGCGAATGGGTTTTTTGCCCCTTCTGAGACCACACGCGCTGCGAGTCAGCGTGGTCATGTGGATACGCCCGAAGCATTGGCCGCGCAGCGGCCATTGCGAGCAGTTCTAAGGCGACTCGCTATGCCCGCGCAGCGGGCATGGCGAGTCGCCTTAGCAGCGCGAAGCATTGGCCGCGAAGCGGCCATTGCGAGTCAGAGACTCGCTCTTCTAGAATCCCGATGCATGTGCTTCGGGCACCCAGCTAGTATATATATATATATATATATATATTTCCTCAAACCTCACAACTGTGCTCCCTTTCATTTTGAAAATGTACAGTCTTTGTTATCGTTTATTAATATTTATGAGATAATCTGTTCATGAAACTCTATAACGACTATTAGAGCAAAGAGTACGCGTAATATGTTATTCTGGGCAGTTTTGGAGCTTTATTGTCACAACTATTAGGTGAATTTATCTGCTTGTTTGAAGCTCATCTCATTACTCCAAGAAGGTGCTGACATCTTTAGGGGATGTATCAATAATGATGCATTGAGCAAATCAAATGTTTCCTCCTGGCTGGCAATTAAACTCAGGCCCGCCGTGCGCCCCATACTCGGACCAGAGCAAGTTAAGGAATCTTTCATTCATTATGAGATATCCTTAAAGAGGTTTTCTCATGAACAAATAATGAGGAGATGAGATAGAAAAATGAATGAGTGTCATAAAGGGAGGCTCACACTTAAAGGGTTTTTCCCACAAACAAAGTTAATTTTAATCAGTAGATCTTGGAATACCGTAATAATAATAATAATTTCAACAATTGGTTGGGATTAAAACAAATATTCCTGTGTTGAGATAATCTTATATAATTCATGATCACCTGCCGCGCTATCTGTATCTTCTTCTGTGTCCTCTTCATAGACGACCTTTCACTGGATTTTTTTAACATTTACAATTTGTACCTCCTGCAATTACAGAAGTCCCATTGATCCTGTGACATTTTTTCTTTTTCTTAGAAGGACCTATGGTGATGTAGCAACCACTTGACCGTAATGGGCAAAGCTAATCCTTCATCTCCTTCACTTGAGGTCTGCTTGGCTCCACCCATTATGGCCATGATATCCCCATAGATCCTTCTGCAGCATATGTGAATTTCTGCAGGTTCTTCAGTGATGTTACAATGCTGGAGGTGTGACTATGTTTAAAAATCTGCATGACTGCATATGGCTTGATGTCTGATTAACACGTCGATGACTGTTTGCGCAGGTACCTAAAGCAAACATCTAAGAATCTAAAGCCCTTTTTTATGATAAATATATGGACTTTTTCAGAACCAGGTTAGTGATGCACAGTGCATGATCTAAATAACATTGAGAAGGTTTAAAAAAAAAAAAAAAGACATGGCAGGTTTCCTTTAAGCTGTAAACGTAAAGCGAACCAAGGTTTGGTTTTGATTAGCTATGCCACTGGTGCAAGATGTTGTGATGACACAGCTTTTCTAAATGCATGTCGGGAGTTAAGCTTCTTAATTTGGCCAGACTTACCGGTCTTTTGTTTGTTATATCATGTTTACTAAGTCATTGTGAATTGCCAGACTATGTGGAACCTTCATTATTCTGAGGTTGTGCATTGCTAATTTAATTATCTCACCCCCTCTGACTACATACTTCAGGGGAGAATTATGCAGATATCAGATTGAAATGCTAACCAATAAAACCCCAGCCTTATTCCACCAATCATGGAAGACTACAATAGCCTGAGATGAGTGTTTGAGGTATATAAGGGGGACTTGCTTCATTCATCAGTAGTCATATGTTTTGTGGCCTCAGTATAGGGACTTCAGCCCTCCCTAGAGGACCAACAGAACGGGAATATATTCTGCAGGAGTTCAACCGAGGATTCTAGGATCTGGCTGAGATATTACAGACTAAGTTAGGAAGATACCCAGGTTGGGACAATTTGGTCACCTGGCTACAGACTTTGCTGTGCTCAGTCAGCTTCCTAAGCTTGCTGCTATTCCTCTGTAAGTCGGTACCCGCCAAAGCGGGGTGCTTCCGGATTGGAGTAAGTGGCCCTGGAAGCACTGAGGTACGAACATTCTAATCTCTGGTGAGCCAGTGGAAGAGAAAGACTTTGTTACCTGTTATATTGTGTGTTTTGCTTAGTGTGTGTTATATACCTTTGACTGTTGGGGATCTAATAAAGCCTTACCATTGTGGGGTTCCTTCACCCTGTGTTGTCTAAGTAGTGTTCGGCCCACGGTTAAGGAGTTTGGGACGAGCACTGGTTCATGCGCTCTTTCTAAAGGTGGCCATGCCAGCGGAAGAAAGCAATCACTTACCCCCGTGTCTCCACACATGTCAATCTTCAGGGATAGCAAGCAGGAAGCCATGAGGCAGAGGCGCGGCACGATCCTGAAGACCAAACATGAGAAAACCCATCAAAAAATGAGGTATTCTAAAACGTTATCTGAACAGTTATGAATATCCAGTGCTTTGCCATATTCAAGTATCTCCACTATAGATAACAAAAAATATGTTTTTTCATTTGATGATTGAGTGAATATCCATTGAACCGGGAACTAACTGCTCCATTGTAGTGTTTATCGAATAATTCCTGAAATTTCATAAAGAAATCAAAAACTTGAGCACATTTTTACTGGGTTAATTCAATGCAAACTAAAAAACAAACACTCGATGTTATGAAGTCCACTGTGTTATTTGGAAAGTGGTCAATTTAGCAATTGTCAGATTGTCCTTATCTCCTATGTACACTGGCAGAACATCTTGACAGCATGTAAATCTTTTCATTCCCTCCTGCAGGGTCATTGTTCTCAGCACAGTAGTTCCAGCAGAAGGTATTACTGTAGGACAGGGTTTCATTGCTATTCGAGGGGGGTGAACAATGCTTCTTATTTATGGGTTTCTAATGTTTATTCTTGCATATGTGATTGTTTGTAAGAAGGATTGGATCAAGAAATGAAGTTATTACAAAGGACTGTCTGATTCATGACACATAGGTCTGCTTTTTTTATGTCACAGAAACGGCGCCGCTCTCATCTTTAGGCTGCAGTCACACTGGGCGAGAGACCCGCCGAGTCTCGCATGCATCACATGCCTCTGGCTCTCCAGACAGGTGTGCTCAGCAGCATGTATTTCTATTGAGCTGCACGCTCTTGTACGGAGAGCAGTTGGCTGTGCCGGATCATGCATGCAAAACTCATGCATGTCCCTCGCAGTGTGACTCCAGCCTTAAAGGCCAAAAAGGTTTTCCCCATGTAAAGTAGGGCCAGAACCTATAACAGGGGTAGGGAACTCCAGGCCTTGAAAGTTGCCAACAGTGCATGTTTTCAGGATCTCCTTAGTATTGCACAGATAATAATATAATCACCTGCACTGGTGATGATTCCAAGCTCCGTACAATACTAAGGAAACCCTGAAAACATGACCTCTCGGGGCCTGGAGTTCCCTACCCCTGACCTATAATATCTCTGTTGTAGCATTCCAGAGTGCTGTATTTATGCAGCTTGCTCTGCATAATGCAAAAAAATACCTTTTATTATACTCACCTGAGGGGTGGTTGGGTCTGATGGGCGTCACTGATCTTGATACGGCTCCTCCTCTATTCTTGTGATCACCATCCTACTTCTCTGCTTCATGGGGATGATGCATCCTACGTCATCCACACATTGAATTCCATCACGCATTTGTCTCCACCCTGACGACTCGAGGGTAGAGCAAAGTATTGTATTGCGCAGGTGCGGGGAACGGCCAAACAGCGCGGGAAGACGCACACTACAATATTTATTTTACCCTCGGCAGGGAAGAGGGATATAAACGTGCACGGGAGAGAGCGCAAAAATGACACTATGTGGATAACGTAGGACGCGTCATCCACACAAAGCAGGGAAGTAGGACAGCGATTGTAAGAAGATAGGATGTGCCGGATCAAGACCAGCGACGACCATACACCTAACCAACCATAAGGTGGGGGACCCGGTCCATATTTTTCCATCTTGCCCATTGGATTCTGATTACGTCACGGGCTCCTTCCAAACTTTATGCACTCATGCATCATACATTTAAGTATTGAAAGCCCAGTGCCTATCCTTTTGATTACTTTTTGGAATTACAACCTCCAGTGCCTTCAGAGCTGCATTCACTTCCAGCAGACTTCCAGCTTACACTGATTTGCATTTTGGTGATGTAACCAGACGTAATAGGAGGAAGAAAGACATCCCACTGCATTATATCGGCTCAGCCTAACGGGATGCATGTGTTTTAACAAAAAAATGTCTCCTGTTTTCCATCAACATGCAGCAGAACTGTGAATGCAGCTCTGCAGCACAGCACAAGCCGTAATTCAGGACCAAATCCTAAAACAATATACAGTATATGTAAACTGTAATAATGTGAACTCTTTAGTGTTAAAATTACTGCTATCTCCTGTGTCCTAATACTGAATAGTTTTTTTCTTCTGATGTTATAATGGTGATGACTTATCTTTGACTTTAATCATTGTAAATGAATGGATATATGTTTATATACCGGTATATATATATTTTTTTTTTCCGATGTAATTTTTCTTCAGATGTCCTTCATAGTTCTGACTTTGTACCAGATAAATAAAAATGGACCTGATTTTAATTACTTTAGTCAAAGATTTACTAAATATTCCTTCTACTTGCAAAGTGTGAAGAATTTTAATGTGCTATTAATCATCAACCTTTTATGTGTCGGTCTGCTCGTTGACCTATTTCCTACTGCATTTATTATATAATCCACTTCCTTTTAAAAATCATATTTTAAAATGATAAGAATGTACAAAACATTTGGACTTCAGGGGTGTAATGATATAGATCACAGAGGATGCAGCCGCGACCAGGCCCGTGGCCGTTACAGCTGGTTGTGTGTCCGAGGATTTACATTCAGCTGAAGCTTCTTGCAGTGTAAGAGACAGGCCAGGTCCCTGCACTGCAATACATGCAGCTGGTCAATCTGAGGCCAGCAGCTGACTTCAGCGTCACAGTCACAGGCGCCACATGACAGCTGCGTTAAAGCACTGACCGTCCCTTGCACACTGATGCCATTTGCTGGCTTTTGCGCCAGCTGTAAAAGGTGACACTGTGCGTCATGGGAGCAGGGAAAGGTTAGAAGAATGTCTGCTTTTTGTTACATTTTCTGAAGAAGAGCTGCAGGGCCCAGAATTGGGGATATTACACCAGGATTACGAGAAAAGGAAAAAATTATACCAGGAAGGGACCTAGGATAGAGGACAATATAGTAAGGATGGGACATATTACCAGAAAGAGAGACATTATATCAGGAAGGGGTCCAGGATATAGGACATTATACCAGGAAAGGGAGACATTATACCAGGAAGGAGCCTAGGATAGAGGACATTATACCATGGAAGGGAACATTCTAAAATGCTGTAATTATGCGGCTTGCTCTGCATAATGCGAAAATACCTTTTTATTATATTTTTTTACACTATTTATTATACTTTATTACACCAGGAAAGACAGACATTATATCAGGAAGGAGTCAAGACACAGGACAATATACCAGGAAGGGGTCCAGTGTGGAGGACATTAATTCAGGACAGGGCCAATATCTGTAACGTTACAACAGGATGACAGACATCGTAACATGGGGGGCCGAACACATATGTCTTCATACGATCTGGAAAGCTACAAGGGTCCATACATCTGAAATACATGAAGGTTAGGTCCTAGTCCCAATTTTGCATCAGAGACTATCGGACACTAGTTATGCCACTGTTGGACATCATCGTGTAAATTGCCATGTTTGAGTCTACCTTCACACCAGCGTGTTTTTAAATCCGGCACAAATCCAGTTTTTGAGCAAAAACTGGTTCTGGAAAGGATCCGTTTTTTGCCCTTAAAACAGATGGTGCCGAATGTTACCGTATTGGTATTATACTGGATCCATTGTGCTCTTCTGGGTCCGTGCCCAAACACCTAGTGTTTCAGGCATGGACCCCGAACAGTTTGGGTGTAAAAGTAAAGGATGATTAACACATTCTACTTACCAGTCTCGGCGCTGCAGTCACTTCCTGGACCCACTCTGTGACACCATCTGTGATTGGCTGTTGCTCCCAAACCATTCCATTTATGATTAGTTGCCGTTACAATAGGTGGGACAGCCAATCACAGACGCTGTCACAGAGAGTGGGGGGCTGTCATTGGCTGATCAGCTCTCAATGCAGTGAATATTTCATATTTCATTACAGGAGAGTATAATTCTTTATATAGGACTTGTCAGTGAAGTCTATGTTCGGGGTCCATGCTCAAACACTTAAGTGTTTGGTACTTACCTCGAACTTTACATGACTGATGATTCCATTTATGCTCAATGGGCATGTCGGTTGCTGGTTTTACCAGATCCAGCCCTCTTTGACTTACATTATAATCGATGTATCCGGCCAGATCCAGCAAGAAGCGTTTTTTTTATCGAGAATAAAAAATCTTCATGCAACGTTTTTTGGACTCGTCAAAGAACCTAATGCAAGCATTAAAAGTGGATGTGCAAAAACCTGATCCTGAAAAACCTTTTGGCTGAAAAACTGAATCTGTATGACATTTAAAAAAACAACGATGTTAAAGTAGCCTAAAGGCCCCGTTACACCAGGCCACATCGCTGCCGATTACATAGGCGACGTAGGGGCGTGGCCTATCAGCGGCGACATCGCCCCTACGTCGCCTCATGTAAACAGGCGATGTCGACGCCGCCGGGAGGTCGCCTGGTTTCAGAGCAATGCTCTAAAACCAGGCGACCGATCTGGGGCGATGTGCAAATATCGCCCCATGTAACCTGCCGCCAGCGACCTGTCAGGCGATGGGAGCCATAGGCTCCCATTGTCCTGCATCGCCGCTGGGGTTTTGAGACACCGCGGCGGCGATGCCGCCTGTGAGCTCGCCGGTGCAGGGCTGAAGAAGGCGCCCCATGTAAATGGGGGATGGCAACGCTGGCGGGGCGCCAAAAACGTGCGTGCACCCACCAGTCGCCGCCGACATCTCCAGCCCCGTCGCCAGGTGTGACGGGGCCTTAAGGGAAATCTGTCACCAGGTTTTTACTACCCTAACTAAGAGTAGCATGATGTAGGTGCAGAGACCCTTATTCCACTGATGTATCACTTTACTGCTCTCTGCAGTTTTGATTAAAAACTCTTTTATCTGCTGCAGATCTATAGTTGTCAAATGCTGAGGTCTGTATAACGCCGGCCACATCACTGGTTGGCAGCTTTCTGTGTACACTGTGCATAAGCAGAAAGCTGCCAATCAATGGTGGGGGTGTGGTTGGACTACATGTTAGCAGATTTACCAGTCCGTAAGTGATAATCTACCACTGATGAGAGATGAGTGAACTCTTCAAGGTTTTGGTTTAGGTTGCCAAACATCCCAGTGTTGAGCAAACCTGTTCATGTTCTAAGTTCAGGTGCTTTAAGAATCTAAAGCACTGAAGAGAGCGTCACTGAGGTCGGGTACAGTTGATGCTTAGCCCAGTGTGAGCCATGTGCAGTGTTTGATCGGCGTCAGCCATGTGCAGTGTTTTTGGGTGTAAAAACGCCCCCCAACCCCAGGAAGTGTTTTACATGGATGTCTGTATGTGGGCGGAGAGCTGAACTGCCAATCAGTGACTTCCATTGAATTTCGGGACAATTTTGGAGTCATGAATGGTGCACCGCCCGAACCCGAACTTCAAAAGGTTCACTCATCTCTACTGCTGATAAAACAGTGATTTTATAAAAACTACAACGAGCAGCCCCATAAGTGACACATGACTGGAATCACGGTCTCTTTTCCTATGTTATGCTGCTTTCAGATTAGGTAGGAAAAACCTGCTGACAGACTCCTTTTAAATTTGGATACTAAATAAAATATTCAAACCACTTTATACACAGAATGTAAAATACTTCCAGTGCCACCCTGGCGGATAAACTAACGTGCTTAATTATGATACACACCGGATAAGCGTATTAAAATATATCCTAAAACTGTATTTGCCCTTACCTTTTTACCTCTTCAGAAGAATCCTCTTTTCCAGTGAAGGCCAGAGTAAACGTGTTCCTTTGCCAAATATTGTGCCGGCATGAATATTGATGATCATGCACGAGTGCCATGTTTTTGCCATTATTACATTTTTGTACAAACTGTTAAATTATGCCAAGACCGATCCATTTCATATATTTAATCATTCACTTAAGCATCTCTATATCTCTGATGGAATACCAATGCTTGTTGTTGTTTTTTTTTCCTGTTGACATGAAAAATGTAATTTTTAATGTTATTTTGAACATGTTTTCCGTGACGCAATCCCACGATGTGATCCGTGCCAGGATAAAGAGGTAGCTGTTGTGGCTTCACATAATAGAATAACACGACCGCCAAGATCTCCATGATATTAATTTTACTACTTTGGAAATAATATCCAAAGAAGTTCCCTGCCTTTCTTTTCTATTCTAGTATTTGCTTTGTTTTTGCAGCTGCACTGGGCACAGTCTACCCTACAGCCTGCCCTGGGCTTTACGTCTGAATGTGGCTGTGGAAACGTTCCTGAAGCATTATCCATTGGTGAGTGCTGCATTTTCTGAACCCCGAAACGTCACAGAAAATGGTGTTGTGTGTGGTAGCGTTACCCCTATGTGCCAGAACCTCAAGGCTGGAGGCTTTCCTCTTAGGGCACGGCCACATTGGCATGAAAATTGGATGACTGCAATGCGTGATTTTATCGCAATGCAGTCGGACCCATATTAGCTAATGGTGTAGAACAGACTAGCGTGTGTCGGACACTTTTTTCTTATCCAGATTCGGGATAAGAGAAAAGTTGCAACATGCTGTGACTGTATGCGATTCTCGTGCAGAGTCGCCAAGTCTATGGGTCTTAGGAATTTGTTCTTAGAGCTATTGCCCATGTGCCTTCAGCTGGGCTTCCCTTCTCTCCGAAGGTCACTGTTTACGCTGGTCGACACTGTATCCGCACCTTTACACACAGCTTGCCTGGTAGAAGTCCCCTTTCTCTCAGTCCACCTGTGTAAAGCTACATCTGCACTCCAAGCCTGGTCTACTCTTATGGCCACTTTACACACACCAACTTATCTGTCCAACTTCTGAACAACTTACTGGTTACAGTGAAATCATGGACACATAGTTCCATTTGTACACAGCCACAAAATGGAGCAATGTGTCCATGATTTCACTGCAACCAGTAAGTTGTTCAGAAGTTGGACAGATAAGTTGGTGTGTGTAAAGTGGCCTTTACACCTACTCCAACTTAAACAGGGATTACATATTCCCATATATCCTCTACTCCACCCCACTGTGGACCAGCTCTGCAGTTAACTCTGACAACACTCTCCGTTTTATTGCTGTTAGACACTCATAAATCCTCACTCAGTATTCTACAATTTGAGGTCCCCAGTGCATAGTAATATACTTTTAAGAGAAACCTTTAGGCTGCCTTCACACTGCATAATTTTAAAATCCATGTGGATCCTTGAATTTCTGACCTGTTCAAATGGATGGCAACTGAGGTCTATGGACCAATTTTATCACGGATCCATCATCAGTTAGCAGAGATAGGGGTGGGAGTTTTGCAGATCCATTCTTTTCACGGACCCATACGGATCTGCGCTCCATAGACATCCATGTTATTTGACAAGGACAGCTACGGATCTGTGTCTGTCCATCGGTGTCAGTGATTTTCAAGGCAGCCCAAAATCGGAACAGTCTCCGATACTACATGCATGAAAAATGCTGATACAAATGGATCCATGACAAAATTGACACACATGGATGGCCATATAGGACCGATCTGTACCAAGGGATACATGGAAGCCAATATTCCATAGCTATGCGTTTTAAAATGGATAGACACGGATCAGAAATTATGCAGTGTGAAGGCAGCCCTAATCAGATAGAGCAACGTGGCTCTCTGACTTGAAGTGAAGTTTCCCGTGTCACACCTCACAGCGGGATTTGAAACTCACTAGTTTTGGGTCCTGCTGTGAAGCGGGAAAGTTCACCTCAGGTCAGAGAGCTGCGTCGCTCTATCTGACCTCAGGTGATCCAGATCATGACATCACCCCATTCACTGCGAAATCCAAATTCAAATTCAGTTTAGGGTCTTGGCAGGAACTGATGTCGCAGAGGATCGTGGAGGGGTATGTGGGAGTAATAAAGATGGAGTTGAAATATGTTTTTCGTTTTTTCTAATGAATATATTTTTTTCTGTGTTGTGTATTCTTTACTATTTACTAGAGATTCTTAGTAGCTGGGTCTACCATTGGCCTGAGATTAGAAATTTGGGCTTAGTGCTAGCTGGCAATACTCAGCTGACATTAACCTCTTTATCACCCAGTTTGCCACTGGCACTGGGGCAACTGGAAGGTTGAATACAGTGCTAGAAAATGGCGCTTGTTAGAATGCACCATTTTCTGAAGCGGCTGGGGGCTGCAATT
The DNA here is from genome assembly GCA_033576535.1 of Allobates femoralis. NCBI lineage: Eukaryota > Metazoa > Chordata > Amphibia > Anura > Aromobatidae > Allobates > Allobates femoralis. The sequence goes on along the minus strand of JARQOC010000002.1, from coordinate 703,637,493 downwards.
TGCAGTGGGAAGCTTGGGCCTCCACACGCTGAGGATTCTAGTCCCTGCTGCCTAGTTGCACTTGGCTGGAAACCAAAAATACGGCGAAGTCTCATGAAATAATTTAAAATAAAAGGGCTTCCCTATATTTTAGGTTTACAGCCAGGTAAAACTAGGCAGCTGCGGGTAGGGAGCAGCCCGTACCTGCCTCCTATACCTGGCTGGCATCCAAAAATATAGCAAAGCCCATGTCGTTTTTTTTTTGTTTTGTTTTTAAGCTTTAAAGAAATAATAAAAAAATATTCTTGATAGCCATCTATGCGAACCTAGGCAGCTGGAGGGGTGTGACAGCTCATACCTGCCTGCTTTACCTGGGTCGGTGGCTAAAAATATAGAGGAGCCCCACATCACATTATGACATGGTACCATTGCTAAGTGGATGCAGTTTCTTCATGGCAGTTAGTCATGGCAGGGATCAGGTAACCTACTCTCTAATACTTTCTCTTTTTACTGCTGCTCTTGTCAAGTGATATCTCTCCAAATCCTGGTCCACCCTCCACCAACTTCAACCTCTCCCCCACCACACATAAAAACCATGCTAACCTTATCAAAATTACCTGCACTCCTTCATCTCCCTCTTTTAATTGTGCTCCCTGGAATCCATGGTCTGTATGGCAACAAGCTTCCCTTCATCTACAACTACTTTCTCACACTCTTAATCTACTAGCCCTCACTGAAACCTGGATCCAGGACTCAGACACCGTTTCCCTTGCTGCTATTTCTCACGGCGGCCTACATTTCTCCCAGTCCCTGAGACCTGGGAACAGACATGGTGGTGGAGTTGACTTATTCCTGTCCCCACAATGTACTTTCCAGATCATTCCTACAGCTTCATCACTTTCATTCCTTTCTTTTGAGGTCTGCACCAATAGGATCTTCCACCCCCTCCCCCTCAGAGTAGCAGTGGTATACCACCCCCCAGTGTTACCCACCCAGTTCCTCGACCATTTCTCTGCATGGCTGCCGCACTTCATGTCCTCAGAATTACCAACCCATATTCTGGGAGACTTTAACATCCCATAAACAGCCCCATCTCCCCATCTGAATCTCATCTCCTATCTCTAACCACGTCTGTTGGCCAGCTCTCAACTTCTTAGACACACAAGGATGGTAACACCCTTGACCTGATCTTTGTCCGGCTCTGTTTAACCTCCTCCTTAGACAACTTGCCTCTTCCTCTCTCTGAACACAACATTCTCTCCTTCACTCTAACAAATCCTCGCCCACCCCAGCTCACTCTGACCTATCACACATTCAGAAATCTAGAGGCCATTAACCCTCATACAGTCACAGACTCTCTCATCTCATCACTGTCCCCAATCTCCTCCTTCTCCTGTCTGGATATGGCGGTGAATCACTACAATGACACTCTCCCTGGACCAAGTAGCGCCACTCACCCTCATATCCTCCAAACACAGAGGTAAACAGCCCTGGCTCACATCACAAACTGGATTCCTCCAGCGATGCTCTATAAGTGCTGGACATATGGAGGAAAACCCGCACACCAGAAAACTTCATTCACTATAAATTTATGCTGAGAATTTACAACTCTGTCCTCCACCTTTCCAAACAGACCTCCTTCACCACCCTGGTTTCCTCACTATCCAACAACCCGAAGAAACTCTTTAACACCTTTCACTCTTTCCTCAGTCCTAAAGTGCAGGCCCCTATCACTAACCACTGTGCTGATGATATGGCTTTTTACTTCACTAAGAAAATAGAATACATCTGTCAGGAAATCAACTCCCAACTTCAAATTGCTGTTACCCCTACCTCTCCCCACATTTTCTCCGGCTCACTCTCCACATTCAACCCAGTCACAGAAGAAGTCTCCAGGCTCCTCTCTTCCTCCTGTCCCACCACATGCACCGCTGACCCCATCCCCTTATACCTACTCCAGTCTCTCTGTCAGGTGGTCACCACTCACCTAACCAAAATCTTCAATCTCTCCCTCTCTTCTGGCATCTTCTCCTCCTCCTTCAAACACTGCATCATTACTCCATTATTACAGAAAACGTCTCTCGACCCATCCTGTACTAATAACTACAGACCAGTCTTTAATCTCCCTTTCATCTCTAAACTCCTAGAACGCCTGGTCTACTCCTGCCTCACCCGTTACCTCTCCGCTCACTCTCTTCTAGATCTATTACATTCTGGTTTCCGCCCCCTACATTCTACAGAAATTGCCCTCATCAAAGTGACCAATGACCTTCTGACAGCAAAACATAATGGTGACCAGTCTCTGCTTATTCTTCTTGATCTCTCTACAGCCTTTGACACTGTGGACCACCATCTCCTACTCTCCATGCTGCACTTCATCGGCATCAAGGACGAAGCTTTCTCCTGGCTCTCCTCCTATCTTTCTGACCGCTCTTTCAGTGTATCATTTGCAGGCTCCACTTCCTCCTCTCTTCCTCTCACTATTGGGGTCCCTCAGGGTTCAGTCCTTTAACCTCTTCTCTTCTCTCTTTACACAGCCCCGATTGGACAGACCATCAGCAGATTTGGCTTTCAGTACCATCTTTATGCTGATGACACACAACTATACACTTCTTCCCCTGACCTTACTCCCGCTCTAATAAAGAACACCAATGACTGTCTAACTGCAGTTTCCAATATCATGTCCACTCTCTATCTGAAACTTAACTTTTCCAAAACTGAACTTCTTCTGCTCCTGCCCTCCACTATCCTCCCTAAATATGTCATCTCTCTCTCAGTTTGCAATGCCACGATAATGCCTAGTCAGCAGCCTCGCTGTCTGGGTGTTATGTTTGACTCTGATCTTTCCTTCACCCGATATATACGATCGCTCGCCTGCTCTTGCCGTTTGCACCTGAAGAACATCTCCAGAATTCGCCCCTTTCTCACCAAGGAAACCAAGTGGCCCTGATTCACTCCCCTGCCTTGACTACTGTAATTATTTTTTAATTGGCCTCCCCGCACTAGACTCTCCCCTCATCTAGCTAACTGTTACTTGGACACATCTGCTCTATGCCAGTTATTGCACTGGCTGCCTATACAATATAGGATCCAATTCAAACTGCTTGTTCTCACCCACAAAGCTCTTCACAGTGCAGCACCACCCTACCTCTTCACCTTTATCTCCTTCTATCACCCCGCCTATTCTCTTCGCTCTGGAAGTGACTTTGGACTCACTTCTGCATTAATCCGAAACTCCCACTCCCGGCTCCAAGACTTCTCCCAAGCTGCACCAATTCTCTGGAATGCTCTACCCCAAGAAATTACGTGTATCCATAACTTACATAGTTTCAGGCGATCCCTAAAAACACATCTTTTTAGGGCAGCCTACCATGATCCATAGTCTAAGTCACTTAGACATAGCCTATCCGCTCCACCAGTCTCACATGCATCACAATTATGGTTAGTGGCCACTTATAGTGCTCCTAGCTGTTCCCCATCTCCTCAAGTTGACTATACCATCATTGTAAATAAGCACCTGTACTTTGTGTCACCCCCACCTCATTGTTAGATTGTAAGCTCTTATGAGAAGGCCTCTCATTAGTTTGCTTTAATTATTGTATTATGCTTTGTATTGCATTTTGTATTGTATTGTATTTTCTGGTAACTGTTTCTTATGATTGTTTGAATATGAACCTCTGAATTGTGAAGCTCTGCGGAATATGTTGGCGCTATATAAATAAAGATCATTATTATTATGACATCTGGAAACCCTTGTTTTCTCCCAGCCTAACGTAGCTTTATTCACATTCACAACAGTGAGCAATTCCTAAAAAAACTCATCAAAATCCACATGAAAAAACGTTGCAAAAACGCAACATTATGCTGTATTTTTTTTTCTGCAGGCACAAATTTCTGGAAGCGCAAATAATGCACCACTATTTTTTAGTTGGCACATAGCCTTACTATTGCACTATTCACTAGTACTAGGAAATGTAAAAATTAAACTGACCACCAGGTACTTACCGTAGATACTCGCGTATAAGCCGAGTTTTTCAGCCCAAAAATTGGGCTGAAAAGTCTCCCCTCGGCTTATACACGAGTATATACGGTAATTTGCCCCAAAATTTTTGGCGCCCCCACCTCAGGATGCCCCCCCCCCCCGCACGCAGCGCTGCGCCCATACATTACCAGCCTGTCAGCTGTCATCCTCCGGTGGCGGATCGCGGCTCCCAGCTCCGGCTTCCATCTTCTTCTGTGTCTTCCTGCATGTCACATGACCGGCCGGCGTCGCGATGACATCATCGCGATGAGCCCCGGTCACAATGCAGGAAGACACAGAAGAAGATGGAAGCCGGAGCCGGGAGCCGCGTTCCGCCACCGGAGGATGACAGCTGACAGGCTGGTAATGTATGAGCGCAGCGCTGCGTGCGGGGGGGGGGCATCCTGAGGTGGGGCGCCAAAAAGTGAAGGGGGCCTGGGGCTGCTGTGTACTACCCCTGGGGCTGCTGTAAATACCCCTGGGACTGCTGTGTACTACCCCTGGGGCTGCTGTATACACCCCTGGGGCTGCTGTATATACCCCTGGGGCTGCTGTGTACTACCCCTGGGGCTGCTGTGTATTACCCCTGGGGCTGCTGTGTATTACCCCTGGGGCTGCTGTGTCCTACCCCTGGGGCTGCTGTGTATTACCCCTGGGGCTGCTGTGTATTACCCCTGGGGCTGCTGTGTATTACCCCTGGGGCTGCTGTGTACTACCCCTGGGGCTGCTGTGTATTACCCCTGGGGCTGCTGTGTACTACCCCTGGGGCTGCTGTGTATTACCCCTGGGGCTGCTGTGTACTACCCCTGGGGCTGCTGTGTATTACCCCTGGGGCTGCTGTGTATTACCCCTGGGGCTGCTGTGTATTACCCCTGGGGCTGCTGTGTACTACCCCTGGGGCTGCTGTGTATTACCCCTGGGGCTGCTGTGTACTACCCCTGGGGCTGCTGTGTACTACCCCTGGGGCTGCTGTGTATTACCCCTGGGGCTGCTGTGTACTACCCCTGGGGCTGCTGTGTATTACCCCTGGGGCTGCTGTGTACTACCCCTGGGGCTGCTGTGTATTACCCCTGGGGCTGCTGTGTATTACCCCTGGGGCTGCTGTGTATTACCCCTGGGGCTGCTGTGTACTACCCCTGGGGCTGCTGTGTATTACCCCTGGGGCTGCTGTGTACTACCCCTGGGGCTGCTGTGTACTACCCCTGGGGCTGCTGTGTACTACCCCTGGGGCTGCCGTGTATTACCCCTGGGGCTGCCGTGTACTACCCCTGGGGCTGCTGTGTATACCCCTGGGGCTGCTGTGTACACCCCTGGGGCTGCTGTGTACACCCCTGGGGCTGCTGTGTACACCCCTGGGGCTGCTGTGTACACCCCTGGGGCTGCTGTGTACACCGCTGGGGCTGCTGTGTACACCCCTGGGGCTGCTGTGTACACCCCTGGGGCTGCTGTGTACACCCCTGGGGCTGCTGTGTATACCCCTGGGGCTGCTGTATATACCTCTGGGGCTGCTGTGTACTACCTAAGGGCTGCTGTATACCACTGGGGCTGCTGTATATACTGCTGGGGCCTGCATACCACTGGGGAGGCTGCTGTATACTACCACTGGGGGGGCCTGTATACCACACTGCTGGGGGCTGTATACCTGTGCTGGGGTCCACCCTCGGCTTATACACGAGTCAATAGGTTTTCCCAGGTTTTGGGGGCAAAACTAGGGGGGTCGGCTTATACACGGGTCGGCTTATACACGAGTATATACGGTAGTTGCCCTACAACATACTTTGCATTGTTGCCAGGAGCTCCAGTGGTAACGTTTTAACAAAGTTGTGCTGTAAATTGTTAACAAAGTTGGAGATTTTCCAAAAATTTATAAGCGATGAAGTAGCTGAACATGAGGGCCCTGATTAATTATTTATGTTTTTTTAAGAGTATCTATCAACAAATTCTCACCCCCTCAAACTATTTTTATGTACATGTAGCTCTTTCAAAGACAAGTCCCACTATACCTTTACATGCCCAGTCCGTTCCTCTGCTCATTTGTATTCATATGAAAATGAGACTGAAGAGCTATTAGTAGATCTGAAGCCTCTGTCACTCCAGCTCTATTCCCTGCCCAGCGCTGCCTCCTACTACTTGTCTGAGAACCTCTATGCCAGAGGTTCCCAACCTTTCTGACCTCGAAAGCCACATTTAGCTTTGAGAGAGTGTCACAAGCCATATTCAGGTCTGAGAGATTGTCGAGAGCCACATTCAGCTCTGAGAGAGGGTCAAGAGCCACATCCAACTCTGAGAGAGGTTCTAGAGCCACATCCAGCTCTGAGAGAGGGGTGAGAACCACATTCAGCTCTGAGAGAGGGTCTAGAGCCACATCCAGCTCTGAGAGAGGGGTGAGAACCACATTCAGCTCTGAGAGAGGGTCTAGAGCCACATTCAGCTTTGAGACAGGGTTGCAAGCCACATCCAGTTCTGAGAGAGGGTCACCAGCCACATCCATTTCTGACAGAGGTCACCAGCTACATCCAGCTCTGAGAGAGGGTCGTGAGCCACATCCAGCTCTGAGAGAGGGTCACGAGCCACATCCAGCTCTGAGAGAGGGTCACCAGCCACATCCAGCTCTGAGAGAGGGTCATCAGCCACATTCAGCTCTGAGAGAGGGTTGTGAGCTGCATCCAGCCCTGAGAGAGGGTCACCAGCCACATCCAGCTCTGAGAAAGGGTCACCAGCCACATCCAGCTCTGAGGGAGGGTCACCAGCCACATCCAGCTCTGAGAGAGGGTCATCAGCCACATTCAGCTCTGAGAGAGGGTTGTGAGCTGCATCCAGCTCTGAGAGAGGGTCACCAGCCACATCCAGCTCTGAGAGAGGGTCACCAGCCACATCCCACTCTGAGAGAGGGTCACAAGCCACGTTCAGCTCTGAGAGAGGGTCACCAGCCACATCCAGCTCTGAGAGAGGGTCACCAGCCACATCCCACTCTGAGAGAGGGTCGCGAGCCTCCTTCAGCTCTGAGAGAGGGTCACAAGCCACGTTCAGCTCTGAGAGAGGGTCACAAGCCACGTTCAGCTCTGAGAGAGGGTCACAAGCCACGTTCAGCTCTGAGAGAGGGTCACAAGCCACGTTCAGCTCTGAGAGAAGGTCACAAGCCATGTTCATCTCTGAGAGAGGGTCACAAGGCACGTTCAGCTCTGGGAGAGGGTCACCAGCCACATCCATCTCTGAGAGAGGGTCACTAGCCACATCCAGCTCTGAGAGAGGGTCACCAGCCAGATCCTCCAGCCAACTCACAATAATGACACCCATAGCCCTCATTACCAGTACAATGACGGCCAAAGATGTTCCACAGAAATCACACTGAGGCAGTACACCAAGATCCATGGGTTTGTACCATTTCTGGTAACTCCAAAAGTCACCATCTAGAGATCTTCTCTTCATAGCTGCTGGCTAGATCTGGTGCCAATGCACCAAGCTAGAAGACACCCACAAGCCACACATTATGGACCTGCAAGCCACATGTGGCTCCCAAGTTACAGGTTGGGGACCCTGCTCTATGCTGTATGATTTCATGCAAATAAGCTGTTATTCAAGGATGAGAAGATGGCACATTTTTGTGCCAAATTCTTCAAAATGGTTCATGAGAGTTAATGAATTTTGATTAAAATAAAAAATGCTCTTTATTTTTCTTTTTTTCTTGATTTATTCTCTACAGTATTGCAACATTTTCACAAAAATGTGTGTGTATATATATAAAAAAAACATTCCAGAGGGATCTGAAATACATTTGCTGCCACTTTTTAAAATGTTGCAATTGATGAATCATCTGAAAACATCTGGAAAACAAACACCACAACCACAATCACAACCATAAAAAAATAAAAACAGACAAACATATATAAAATAGACTTTAAAAAGGCTCAAATTAAAAGATGCATAAAGAGGGTGTAAATGCAATAATAAGTGGGGCCCCAGGTGATTTTACGCCGCTCCCACTTATGACTCCTTTTCTCTTCTTTCTCTTCTGTTTTCCTCATTACCAATAACTCTTAACATTTAATGGGATAATTCCAAGCAGCGCTGCTGTGTATCTGTCGGATGGATTCACTTAATATGTTTGTTTCTTCTCGTTGCTAAGTGGATTTTTATAAATATGTTTTCATGCAGGAAGCGTCTAAAATCACAGGAGTTTTTTTTTTTATTTAATCTGGAATAATTCTTGTGGCTTCATACTGACTGCCAAGATGAAAACTATAAAGCCGTATAAACTTGTGGTGTCACGCTGCCCCAGAACCGGTAACCAGAGCAACCTCCGGCAGCAGATAATATAGAGGCGTGGTGCCAAATTTCATTTCATTTACACAGCATCTCCTCACTTTACACCTCATTAACTCATTATAATAATGCAATGTCCAATATGGCCTCAGATCTAACCCAGACACCCCCTATATGTCCCCATTAGTTAACGTTTCTTTTTATGATAGTGTCTCTGAGTACATGTTATATTCAATTATTAAAAACCAATGTTTAACCTTTCTCTTAATTTAGTAGCAGCTTGCATATTTACCAACACCTAGAATGCCAAATTCTGGACACTTAAAAAAGACCTTTCACTAGATTTATTCAATTTAAGCGGAGTACCTCCTCCAACTGTAGCTGTTGCACTGAATATCAGACAATTTAGTTTTGTTTTATTCTGTGCCTCTTTGTTCTAAAGTTATATTCTTGGTAATAGAGGGTGCCCAAAAAATAAATCCATTCAACCAATTGGGTGGATATCAGAACTCCTCTGTGGGCATTTTCTTTTTCTCCTCTATGAGGTGGACCAATAAAAACATGGCTGCACCAAAGAGGGAAGAAAAGAAAACAAACTCAAAGAAGCTCAGAGCAGCAATACGACTCAGTGTGTTCTGGTCACCGCTTCTTTTCTCGCTATTGGAGCACCCAGCAAAGTAGAGCAGCAACACTGGAGCAAAGGAAAGCAGGAGTAGCAGAGCATAAAAAAATGAGGGGCACTGCAGCCATATTGAAGTTGCTGCCCCCTGACTGCTTGACAGTGTGAGCCCTGAGGATCAAGCGGCAGCAGCCAGGGGGAGCGGCAGTGGTGAAGTTTTCATCCTGTGAGTTCGGCGCCGCTGCAGCATGACCGGGTAAGAGGGCGGCGGTGCAGGAAACCGGCAGCCCATCCTCCCCACCCCCTCCTCACCAAAGGTTGCAGGAGGGCGACGGTACTGGAACCCGACAGCACCTCCCCCCGGTCCTCACTTTGGCTGCGGGATGCTTGGTGGCAGGGAGGCTTGATGCACCCCTGTCTCCTCCCTGGCTTAAATGTGGTCTCTCATAGGGTGACGCGGAAGGAAGTTGCATCCTTCTCTAGGGCAGTTCCGGCTCCTTAGGTATATATCCCTCTGCCTTCCAGCTTCCGGTCTCTTTCTGGAAACCCGGAACTGTTTCCTGCCCTCCCTCCCTGTTTGTTGTATTATCTAAGTTGCAGCTGCGGAATGGGTGGAGTTTTGGTGGTGATGAAACCTGCGCCAGAAGGTCGGAAGGCAGAAAGTACACCCTGTTGGTTAGGCAAACTCATTGCCTGGTTTGAGTTGCAACCAAAAAATATGCCACGTAAAAGATGAGAGCTTTATTCCTATCTCTCCTAAATAAAGCAGTTTTTTTTTTTAGAAAATGGTGTCATGTCACTTTATGGGAGTAAAGTTGGTGGTCAGGTCTCAGCAGTCCAGCAGCACTGGAGTATCAGAGCACAGGAGAGGAGCAGCTCTAGAGCAAAGGCAGATGTGGCGCTCCACTGGTCGGGAGGCCATGGAGGGGTACTGCACCCAAATAAGAGTCTTTGGTATTCCTGTGACCAAGGGAACTGGGATAGTGAATAAAGGACCCTCACAACACCCATTCATACACACCCTAGAGTAGAGGACCGTGGGTGAACCCGCTGCAGTTAAGATCAAGTCCTGTGGGAGGAGTTATGTGGGTAGTAAAAGTGTATGGGTGGGTTGGCAGTTAGTTCAGTCAGAAATAAAAGTGAGGAGTGAAGGAAAAACTAAGGGGGAGGACCTGAGACTGAACTGCCCCTGCCGGAAGCTATAAATGGCAGCAGGAAGGGCAAGGCCGAAAGAAGGTGAGACAAGAGCTGCAGAGGCAAGATGGTTGCAGTCGACGGGTCAGTGAGATGGGGGAAGCCGGCAGCCTTGAAGCTGAGAGAGAAGGTGCCTCTTCGCTCCTGACCAGAGATGGTGATGCCGAGTTTTGGGAGGCCACCCTAAAGAACCTCAGGACCCAGCTGAACGAGACACTGGATTTGGTCTTTTGTCGCTGGAATGCCAACACATATTATGCCTTGGCCCAAAGAACCGAGCAACGAGAGCCCGATGACTCGGATCTCGCAGAGACTCCTGTCCTGGAACTGAGGGCAAGAGACCAACCCCAGGGTGAGCCCAAGTTTACTGGGGATGATCCGCAGCCAGCTCCTTCTGAACTGGAGGTGACCGGAGCTGAGCTGAAGGACCCGGAAGAGCATGATGTGCCTGAGGGAGATCTCCTGGAGGTTCCCGCAGAGATGCCTTATGTGGTAGTGGAGGCTGAGATAGAGGAGCAAACCAGCCAGCAGGATCCCGTGGAGGGGGATGAACCCAAGGAGGACAAGACAGCTCAGAGGAAGTCGGGGCACCCGGGCTCTGCACTCTGTGGTGGGACCGCCATCAACATCGACCGGTCGGACAGGTCGGTGCAGCCGCTATGACTGGTGCGCGGGACCTTGTTCCAGTTCTGGCCCCTGGGCAACCTAACTTTGTCTTCCAGTGGGTTCCAGGCCGACCAGGTGGAGAGGCAGCACCGTCAAGAATGCTGGTGGGCCCAGGAGCTGGAAAACCTCCTGGCTAAAGCGAGAGCCAGGGAGCGCCCAGCAAAGGTGTCCCCAGAGGAGCGGCAGACAGATACCGTGGTTGCCTTTAACCTGGACAAGGGGTGGGGCTTTATCCAGGAACCAGGGCTAGAGGTGGAGGTTTTTGTGAGCCGGGCGGGACGTTGAGACATACCTCCCCTAAAGGACACTCAGACCGAGACTTGTACCACACAGATCGGGTGACCTATGAGAGGAATTTTGGGCCATGGGGGTAGTACACACTAAGTGTATACAAATCTGTGGACTAGGATACAGATAACCTTATGTAAATAGTTCCCGTTATTGATGTGTATGTTATGCTGATGAATAACCTGTGGACTTTTATTTTGTTCAGCCTTGGACTGTGAACCCGTTAAGCCATGGACTCTTTGATACGGTGCCTTTAAGACAGGCCGGTGGTGCGATGGACACTGTTGAAAGTGAGAGAAAATGACCACCGGAACTGTATATGAAACCTGGCCCCGTTTTGTGTGTTTTCTGATTTTTGCATTTGGTTGGTCCTGTTGACCCGTTACCAATTAAGTAAAGTGCCTCCCGCAAGGGAAGAAAAGTATTGCTTATTGTTATTGTTACTGTTGTAATGAAAATGCTAATTTTAATTCTGTGATGGGTCGGGTCACTCGCAGACAAACGAGCTTAACCAAAGGGGATTGTGGCCCCCACTGGTCGGGACATCACGTAGGGGTACTGCACCCAAATAAGAGTGTGTGGTATTCCTGTGACCAAGGGAACTGGGATGGTGACTAAGGGACCCACACAGCACCCATTCATACACACCCTAGAGTAGAGGACCATGAGTGAACCCGCTGCAGGGAAGTCCCAGTCCTGTGGGAGGAGTTATGTGGATAGTAAAAGTGTGTGGGTGGTGTGGCAGTTAGTGCAGTCGGAAAGGAAAGTGAGGAGTGAAGGACGATGCAGGAAGGTCATTGTGACAGGAGGCAGACCCTAGGGGCACCCTGCATTGCTGTGTTCCTGAATCTGGACCCGGGTAATGCTGACTAGAGGGGTCTGGTTCCGGGCAGAGGACAGTCTCTGAACACGGTGCGGGTGTTCATCTCCAAACTGTTAAACCGGAGGCTCTGAGCTTCTCTAGGAAGTCGCGGCCAAAGACCCGGGGCATCCCTGAAAAGGCATACCGGGCTAGGGTCAGGGGGACCTAAAAAGGAGTCCTCCAACGAAGATCCGTGGGAGCTGGCTCGAGGCTCTGCGCGCATAGGTGATGCACGGTAGTGAGGAGAAAGTAGCGCAGTGAGGGACCAGCAAGGAATGGCAGGCACATCACTCAGGGTCCTGAGTGAGGTATCCCGGTTACCTGGTGACTACCCAGGCCAGAGAGACCAGAGAGACTGTAACATCTGTGAATTTGCATGAAGTACAGCAAGTAAACCTGTTCAAAGTTAAAGACTGTGTGACGTACTTTATTTCCCTCACCTGAAGAGCCGCATACTTGCTGTGTGTAAAGGACAAATGACTGTGCCATGTGGTAAGTTGTCTCCCTGTGTAAAAACAACTACTATAACTGCCTCGGGGAGAGTAACCATCTGGCTGCTCTACCATCACCCCGGAGGTCTGACCCACAGCACCGGTAACCATACCGGAACCGTAGGTGGTGTCACAAACTATTTTTATTTTTTTATTATTTTTACTGACTTTTTAAGCGATCATCAGGGCCACCGGACCGGGCACAGGCTCCAGTGACATCCTCTTGAATCAACGCCCGGAACTAAGTACCCAACGGCCCTGGGGCGGGCACAAGCAGGAGCATAGGAGAATGGAAGAGCAATAGCACTGGAATACCAAAGCTCAGGAGAGCAACAGCTCTAGAGCAAAGGAAAACAAGAGCACAAAAGTATAGAAGGGCAGCAGCACTAGAGTGCCAAATCACAGGAGAGGAGCAACTCTAGAGCAAAGGCAAGCAGGAGCATAGGAGAATGGGAGAGCAATAGCAATGGAGAGCCAGCACAGAGGAGAGCAGCAGGGCTGGAGCAAAGGAAAACAAAAGCACAAAAGTATAGGAGAGCAGCAGCAATGGAGTGCAAGAGCACAAGAGAGCAGCAGCACTGGAGTGTCTGCGTTCAGGAGAGCAGCAGCACTGGAGTAAAGGAAAGCAACAGCACAGGAGCATAGGAGAGCAGCAGCAATGAAGTGCCAGTGCAGAGGAGAACAACAGGGCTGGAGAAAAAGAAAGCTACAGCACAGAAGCATAGAAGAGCAGCAGCAATGAAGTGTCAGTAAAGAGCAGAGCTGCATGGCTGGAGAAAATGAAAACAGGAGCAAAGGAGAGCAGCCAGCAGCACTGGAGTGCCAGAGCACAAGAGCATAGCAGTGCTGGAGTGCCAGAGCTCAGGAGAGCAGCAGCACTAGAGCAAAGGACAGCAAAAGTACAGGAGCATAGGAGAGCAGCAGCACTGGAGTGCCACAGCACAAGAGAACAGCAGCGCTAGAGTGCAAGAGCACAGGAGAGCAGGAGCACTGTAGCAAAGGAAAGCAGGAGGGCAGGAGCATAAGAGAGATGCAGCACTAGAGTGCCAGAGCACAGGAGAGCAACAGGGCTGAAGTAAAGGAAAGCAGGAGCATAAGAGAGCAGCAGCACTAGAGTGCCAAAGAAGAGGACAGCAGCTGCATTGGAGTGCCAGAGAAGAGGAGCAAAGCAAAGCAGGAGAGCTGGGGAGCTGGAGCACAGGAAAAAAGCAACACAGCGCATCATTTGTAAAACAGTCCACTGGTTGGGGATCATTCTCAGCAGTTCTCCTGCACTCTGCTGCTCTGTGTGCAGAAACGGACATGGCGACTGGAGAGTTCTTAGGGCGTTTCATGAAATATATCTCATTTCAGGAGCACACTGGCTGCAGCTGGACCTTCTCTGTGGGCATTTATTCCCCTCTATGGCTTGGCCTGATTTTGGTTGGCCAGCATCTCCTATAAGGCCCCGTTACCCGGCCCGATGTTGAAACGATGTCGTTAATGATCTCGTGGGCGCGCGGTTGTTTCCAACATCGTTTTGACATCATTGGTGAGATGTCACACGTCTAGATATCATGGACGACGCACCAACGATGTCGCGAGCAGCTATCATTCACACAACCCAGCGAACGATACTTGTTTATTGATGTGAATGGGCAAAGTCGCAAACGACATCGTTATCGCGGTGTCACACACAACAGTGCAGCAGGTTGACTGATCGTTGATCGTCTGATTTGAGAACATGTTCTCAGATCTGCGATCAGGAATCCAACAAATTATCGTAGTTGAATCTCGGTGTCACACGCAACGATGTCCTAGCGATGTCGTTTGAACGATTCCAAACCCGTGACGTTTAAGCGATATCGTTAACGATGTTGTGCCGTGTAACGAGGCCTATACTGTGACTGAATATTACAAAGCTTCTTTTTGTGATGTGTAGTGTTCATTTATGAAATAATTAAAAATGAAAACACGTTACTATTTAAGGTAAAATCACTGCAGTCCCACTTGTAACCGGCCAATTACAGTTTATTCTTCAGGCTTTTGGGGATTGTGTCGCATCGGCAGCCAATCACCACACCATCATTACCTTCCATTGTTCATAGAAAGTAGCCGGCTCTTTGTGGATCGGTCACGAATGACCCATCAGTTATGGAAAGAGAAGGACAAAGACCCTGAAAAGACCAAGCTAAACTTTTAATCTAAGAAAGGGGTGAGAATGCGCAACATAGGGTCTTATCCTTAGGAGACAGGATTATTAAGGTGAAATTTAGGAACTGCTCACCTGATAGGGTTGTGTAGCACACAACCGGCGTGATCGCTCAGAACAATACAGCTGCTGCCAGGACCGTACCTCCACAGGTCACTGTGGTCACAATAAGCTTCCAATAGGACAAAGTACCTCGTGGTCCGAGCTGCTGTGTTCGTATGATGGAAAAACCAGATACAGCGGAATGTCTGGGTATAGTAGTAGCTGTTTATTTTCCGACGCGTTTCAGAGTCATATCCCAAACTCCTGAGGAAGGAGTTTGGGATATGACTCTGAAACGCGTCGGAAAATAAACAGCTACTACTATACCCAGACATTCCGCTGTATCTGGTTTTTACATCATACGAACACAGCAGCTCGGACCACGAGGTACTTTGTCCTATTGGAAGCTAAACTTTTAGTCTTTTTTATCAGAAATTCCAGTAACTACAGAATTTTTTTTAGATAAATTGATATATTAGAAAAATGATGATATCATTCCCTTGTATATTGTAAAATGGGACTCCTGGTTCAGCTTCATCTATTACATGTCTTCTGAAGTGATCACAGCTAATAAGGGAATAAAACCTATTTATGGTCCTGTGGAAATTGGATACAATGGGGTACTTCTATGTGTAGCCTCCAGATAGAAAATGGTCAAGCACACCCAGGGGAGACATATACGTTGTCAGGGAACACATTGCTTTCTTGAAGGGAGTATGAAAGCAGTAAATACATTACAACTTCAGGGCTTTAATAAGAGAATTTTATAGAAAAAAAAAGTGAAAAAAAAAATGAAATGATAAAAAAAAATAATAAAGCTGTAGATCTGTACAAGCTCCGGTGCTCCAGTGCAATATTATTATTTATTCTTAGAGCACCATTGAGTTTATGGTGCTTTCATATGAAAAGGGTTTACATACAAAATAGAAATCTAAAATAGCAGTTAGGCTGCCTTCACATTTGCGTATGGGAAGGCAGCGTATTGCTGCGTTACCATACGCAGTCAAACGCATGCGCACTGCGTTCCTATGTTTAACATAGGAACGCATGGTGCCTGCGTTTGCTGCGTTCGGATGCGGACGATATCTGCTCCTTCTGGTGTCCAGTGTCCGCACCCGGGACGCAGCGTGTTGGTTTTTTTTGTGCGCTTGGGGACCTTGGAAGATCAGCAAGCGTCCCCAAGCGCACAAAAAATGCATTGGCTTCAATGGGTCCGCAGTGTTCTGCGTTTGACAGCGCAGGAGAACGCTGCAGACCCATTGAAAAATCTCCCGGTGGCCGGCGGTGATGTCACAGGAGATCACCGACGGCCACCGGGAGATCAGCTCAGCCTCTGCTGATCTATTCCTCTCCGCCGCCGATAATCTGCTAGCGGTGTCGGCGGGGAGAAACAGCTGATGTGACAGCTGTTTGAATCTTCCCGCGCCGACATCTCCTCTCGGTGTCGGCGCGGGAAGATTCAAACAGCTGTCAAATCAGCTGTTTCTCGCCTCCGACACGTCCCGGTGCTTACCGGGGCCGGGAGGCGGAGATCTCCGGCGCTGATCTCCGCCCCTGGACACCGCTGATTGGCTGCCGGGCTGCACAGTGATGGTCCGCAGGCGGACATTCTCCGCTGCGGACACATCAAAATGGCCCTGCTTTACACTGCGTTTGTGTCTGCATGCGATCAGCTCAGGCTCAGAGAGGCGGACAGGGAAGTGTAATAGTAGGGAGTTGGAGAGAAGAGACCATCGAGAGAAGAGTGGAGTGGAAGTCGGGAGTGTAGGGGCGGTGTGGTGCCGACTCCCGTGAGCTGGAGCATGACCACGCTCACCCCGGGAGAGAGAGACCGAGAGGTGTAGAGGAAGAAGGGAGCTTATGGGATACGGAACAAGATGTAGATCCCCGTATGCCAGTATCTGGCGAGACAGAGGGGCTCATGGACAACACAGGGACCCGGCCCTGAACACAGCGTGGATGCTTTATGCCCGAATCATTGAACCGGAGGCCCCAGGATTCTAACGGGTGCGTTGGCTAAACACCCGACACAACTTGGGGAAGGAGGCTGAACTAGAGAGCAGTACCCCGGGAGGAGGTGCAAATAGGCACTCATGGCTGTCGGTACTTGAGTTCTGTACTGCAGAGGCACTAAGTAAGGAGCTGCGAGACAAGCTTTTAGCATGAGGGGACCACCAGAGATGGGATCACCTAGTGAGAAGGAAAGGGGCACCAACCTAAGTTCGCCTGCACTGACCAGGTTCTGGAGACAATGCTGAACAAGAGGTTGGCATGGGACGTATCCGGCGGTCATGCTGAAATCACCAAGTAAAAGTAACAGAACTGCAGCTGTGGTGTGTGAGACTTTTTTTAGCGGTGACCACTGGCCGCAGAGGCCACATGAGACATCGGGGTACTGATGACCCAGTGAACATCTGCCAAGGTACAAACTGACTCCTCCATCCTACTGCCTCGGGGACAGCACTCCACCAAGCTGCTGGTCACTGTCCCCAGAAGTTTTGAAGCAAGGGCGGCAGCCCTGGCTGCATACCGCAGGTGTCGTCACAAATACACCTTTCCCTAGTGATCCCCCATCATATACCACCGTTTATTTAAATGACATAAGCAGGGTCACGGGACTGGGTCTGTCCCCTTGAAAATAATTGAGAGGTGAAGAACAACTATTGCCCGATTCCCAAGACTTCTCCGGCCCTGGAGTGGGCGTGTCATATAATTTTGGGTTCTGAGATATCATTTCAGGGCCTTCTGATGGCACATTTCAGAGCCCCAATCTCTGCATTAGTAGAGATCACAGTGGTTCAACCCTCAGCGATCAGTAGGTTATTACCGGTAGCTATCCTGTTGAGTCTCTATAGCTAAAGAAACATTCCTTGGTCTAGTTTACTTGGGTGTCAAGTATGCTCACCATAACATCCACATGGGGCTAGTAAATGTTCCTGTCCATTCAAACATTGCCACGGTGCTCAGAAGAAGTGAGCGAATAAATTTACCAGACCCTTGTCCAGCGGCCACGTCATTGTTATGTGGCTGCCAAGCCTTTTCCTACATGGTAGTATCTCCATCTCCAGTGCGACGTCATTGTGGTGTAATGAACCTAGGATGTTGGCTAATCAAGAGGGAAGTTGGATGGCGGCAGGTAGGAAGCAGTTCACAGGCTCTGGTTCGGCAGTCACTGAATACTGGTGAGGCCACTGAACCAAGGACCTGCAAATCCATTTGCTCAATTACTAGACTGGTCGGCCTTTTTTTGATTATGCTCCACAATCTAGCAAACATTAAGGAGCACCACTTTTAAGATAGCCATGACCCCCCCTTGCCTATATGTTTTCCCCTGTTCCAAAAAAATCTGGAACTGTAACCACTTGGTGCATATTAATATCCCAATCACATGAGGAACATAAGTATGAAAAATCTACAAATTCCTCTGTCATTGTAACTAGATGGGAATAACGTGAGTCACTGGTTTCTGCTGATGATTTGACAGCGGTTCGTCTTCTGGTTTATATCACTTCTGCACATTTTTCCTGTTTGGAGTCTAAGCCCTATAAAACTCTCATAATTTATTATCAGAGATTAATAAGCAGCTGATAATCACAGCTTTATAAGGCGTAACAAAAAAATTGTATGTAAAGGGAGTCTGTCAGTGTTTAAAGTAAGCACAGCACCTTGTATGGGTCTGCAGCCGGAGAAAAGTCCTTAAATTCTGTGGGATTATTTTCACTAAATTATCAATTTTTCTTATTTGCTAATTAAATGCTTACTATGGTTCCGGCATAGGGGTTCAGTACAGCCTCCCAGTTAGGCTGAAGGCTCACTGTCCATGTGCCTCGTGCGAGTGCAATGTAAGGGAGGCTCACATTTCACTCGGACCAGTATCAT
Organism: Allobates femoralis; assembly: GCA_033576535.1. NCBI lineage: Eukaryota > Metazoa > Chordata > Amphibia > Anura > Aromobatidae > Allobates > Allobates femoralis. The sequence continues at coordinate 703,618,998 of JARQOC010000002.1, read as the reverse complement.
TAAATGATACTGGTCAGATTACAGCCAATTCCTCGTATTACACTCACATTGCAAGAGAAATGCGAGTTCATGCATGCTGCGATTGAACGCGATTTCCTCGCGTGAGTGGCCATGTAAAGTATATGGGTGCAAGTTTGACTCGCATCCATACAGCCCACTGTGCGATAGTTGCACGCGTGTGCTTTAAAAATGGCTTCAAACTCTGCGGCTGTCAAAACTGCTGAGTGTAAATTTGCAGGTTTCCCGTACAGTAACCAATCATCTTTCACCGCTGTGACAGCAGCGGTGAAAGATGATTATTAAAAACACAACCGCTGGGCATATTTTGTAATTCTCTGGGTTTAGCTGCATATTAACCCCATCTGCAGTCTCTGTGTGGCATGTCAGCACAAAGGCTGCAGATTCGGCTAATAAGCCGCTTTCTGCAGGGTTAACCCGATGTTTGTGTGGTGCCAGCTTGTGTCCAGGGAGTATCGGCAAGGAAAGAGTTGGCAGCGCTCACCGGACTGGGGTACTAAACACTTTATTCCTCATATAAATGCGGCAGTACAGGTGGCTGTGCATAGGGGGTAGTGGGGGGAGGATGCGGGGTCTTTATCAATGACGGGTCATTTCGCACCCTTCACGGTGCTTCTACGGGTTGCAGTGAATGTGGGCGTTACTTCCCGTTATTTAAACCCACCCAATATATTAACCATACAAGTGCTGAATCATCAGTGCTATAAGAGGCTGAATGACATACCAAGAATATAAATTAGTGTAAACCACAAATATTACATATCATAAATTAATTGTGTTGACATTTTCAGTGTACTAAAACCATTAAAATATATAGACAGTAAACATTAATTCTCATACAATCTAAATATTACATTCCATACATATACATGTTCTTTTTACAAAAAGACTGACAAATCATTTTTATCATTGAGAGCAAGTGGACCCTGGGCATTCAACTTCAGGATCCACTTGGCTTCCTGCTGGAGGAGCAGTTTATCGAGATTTCCACCTTTTAGGGGTATTTCTATTCTTTCTAAGCCTACGAATCTCATAGCTTTTGGATCACCATTATGCATTGTTCTCATATGCTCATAGACCTACAATGTTCCCTAAATCTTACAAATAGGTGTGTAATGGTCTTCCCTATATAGTACCTGCCACACGGGCAAACAATCCCGTACACTACGTATTTAGTTTTACAAGATATAAACTGTTTAACATCATGTACTAGGTGGCCAATTTTTCTGTGTTGTTTATCATATGCTGAGGACAAATATTACAGTTCCCACATTTGAAATTTCCTTTCGGGCTTCGTGTATCTAATCATCTTTTTTCAGGTGGTAGCCTTTTCTTTACTATGAAGGGGTGCGAAACGGCCCGTCGTTTATAAAGACCCCCATCCTCCTCTCACTACCCCCTATGCACAACAACCTGTAGCGCCACATTTATATGAAGAATAAAGTGTTTAATATTCCAGTCCGGTGAGTACTGCCAACTCTTCCATCTCCGATACCGGATGTGTATTCTGTGAACCGGAAGTGCACCCAGGATGCGGGACCTGACTTGCAAGCCGACGTGAGGTGTGTCTCCAGGAAGGGAGGACTCCTGAGGAGGAGACCAGAAGACGAAGGATGAGTGGTGCCCGGCACCTCTCCTATTCTGAGTGTGTGCCCAGGGAGTGTCCACACTCCCTGGACACATGTTGACATCACACACTGGGTCTGCAGGGGTTAACAGAAGCTTTAACTAAAAGCCGGCAATTGTTGGTAATTAGAAATTTACAGTAAATGCCGCCCGTCTCCTGAATTTAGGAGCTGTCTGTGGTAATGTACGCAATTAGCATACAGTACCAGGGACAGCTCCTGACTTCAGGAGCTGGGCGGCTGGTACTGTACGCTAATTGCGTACAGTACCACGGACAGCTCCTAAGTTCAGGAGACGGGCGGCATTTACTGTAAATTTCTGATTACCAACAATTCCCGGCTTTTAGTTAAAGCTGCTATTAACCCCTGCAGACCCAGTGTGTGATGTCAGCATGTGTCCAGGGAGTGTGGACACTCCCTGGACACAAGCTGGCACCACACAAACATCGGGTTAACCCTGCAGAAAGTGGCTTATTAGCCGTATCTGCAGCCTCTGTGCCGACATGCCGCACAGAGGTTGCAGATGGGGTTAATATGCAGCTAATCCCCGGGAATTACAAAATGTGTCCAGCAGCTGTGTTTTTAATAATCATCTTTCACCGCTGCTGTCACAGTGGTGAAAGATGATTGGTTACTATACCGGAAAACGGCAAATTCAAACTCAGCAGCTTTGACAGCTGCAGATTTTAAATTCAGCAGTAAATGCTGTCCGCGGAACTGAAGTTTGCTTCAGGACCGCGGACAGCATCACACTTACACGCAGCACACACACACTCATGCAGCACACTTGCAACACACTCACATGCATACAGCTATGCACACGCACCACACTCGCATCACACTCACACAAAAAATGCAATACACTCGCATCACTGTCATGCATCAAACACGCTCCGTGTTTGATGCATGACAGTGTGACTCTAGCCTTAGGCTGTGTGCACATGTTGCATTTTTGCAACGTTTTTAGTGCAGATTTGTCACAAAACCTGAAAGGAGTCCTGATGCAGCAAAGTCAATGAGAATCATCTAGTCTCATGCACACGTTGGGTATTTTCTTCTTGTAGATTTGGTGCAGAAATATGCAGCATGTCAAACGTTTCAGCATTTTTGCTGCTCATTTCACCTATTCTCATAAAGGGGAAAAGAAAATATGAACCAGAAATGCACCAAAAACATGTATTTTTTGATACCACGTTTTTCCTACCCAGAGATGCAGAACTTTCTGTACCAAATTCTAATACATGTGCGGCATGTGACGTGCCCAGACCCTCACACTTCTGCTGTCATGTTTGATTTATACAGTATAGGCGAAAAAGAGCCGGGGTTTGTCCGCGCTAGACCACAGGGAAAACCGAGGATGCAAGCAAACCTTTATTTACACTCAAGCCAACGCGTTTCATGGCCACCTGGCCACTTCATCAGGGCAGCAAAGCAACATTGCTGCCCTGATGAAGTGGCCAGGTGGCCATGAAACGCGTTGGCTTGAGTGTAAATAAAGGTTTGCTTGCATCCTCGGTTTTCCCTGTGGTCTAGCGCGGACAAACCCCGGCTCTTTTTCTCCTATACTGTATGTATCTGCACCCCGGGATCTGCAGCGGCTAAAACTTCTACAGGTGGTTGTGACTCTCACAACCATACCAGGTGAGTGGATTACCTTTGTTAATAACACGCTGGTGTCCCTCATTTACCGCCTTAGTGCGCTCCCCCTCTCTCTAATGTTTGATTTATAACACAGACTTCACAAGACTCAGCAGTGTCTCGGTGACATCTTTTGTGGGTTGTAGAATGAAAGATCATGTGATAAAATGCCTTTCTCCTAGGTCCTTCTGCGGCCTGTTCTTCTGATGCTCTAATAATGATCAATGCAAGATTTCAGTCTTCTTAGTTTAGATCACAAAATTTTGTTAGAGTCAAAACATGGTTAAATATTACTTGTTTCATATTTTAGTATTTAGGTCTGCATCTAGTAACAATATTCAGCTTTACAGATGTTTTTAATTGTTACAATCCTTGTTCTGTCCCATCTGATAATTCAGCTGCTCTTAGAATTAGTCTTCGATATATTTAAGTATTGGTACTCAACTGTGCTCATAATACTGAACTTGCAATGTATTATCTGTAATTAATATAGTACAGCATTTGATTGTTTAGTAACAGCACCATCTGCTGGTAATTTCATGTATTGCAATGTATTATGTCTCCCAGAATCCCTTGTGGCTACCTCAGACAGAAACCATTTTCATCTTTTCCTCAGATGAGAGAATGTATTGAATCCCTCTTCTATATCTTGTTCCTAGTTTGAGTATAAATGGTAAGATAGAATATGTATTGTCTCACACTGTGTATGGCAGAATGTATGTTTTGTTCACCATTCTGCCATGTATTCTTGTACTCTTGTTGTATCATTTTATAGTTTTATCTCATCCTGTCATATGTTCCATCAATAAAGAAGGTTATAGTTCAACAACTTCATTCTTAAATAGAAGACAGTATGGGAAGTGTTGAAACTTTGGAAATCACTTTATTAGATGACCTATCTTAATTCCTGTAAAAACAATTGCTTGTACGTGGTTTGCAAACTCCCGCTTTTCCCCAGGATATTTATTATTTAATAGCCATCAGCTCGATCTCAATGACAACTTGATGGATGAACGCTCTGTAGGAAGATCCATCCTGTGAAGCCTAGATAGGTTCACCAGGATCTTCCTTGCCTAGATAGGTCGACCGGGGTCTTCTCTGCCTAGATAGGTCCACCAGGGTCTTCTTCACCTAGATAGGTCCACCGGGGTCTTCTCTGCCTAGATAGGTCCACTAGGGTCTTCTTCATAGGTCCACCAGGAAAAACAACAACAACCGTCCCAATGGGGTCACCATGTTGTGGAGGGATGGATTGCGCATTTTTTTGATCAAAATAATGTCACCAAGTACCCTATTTATTTTTATGCACTTTATCATTTTACTTTATTTATTTTAGGGTATTTTCTCATTTTTTCCTTGTTGTTGTTTTTTCTATTGTGTGGCCAGTGTGAACATGCACCTACTGCATGCTTACATTTAATTTCCAACTCTGGTTTTTGTTTCAATAGGTCTTCTCCGTCTAGATATGTCCATCAGGGTCTTTTCCACCATTATCTTGATAATATCAAGCCATTGGGTTGCTGGTCTTCCTCTTCGCCTTGTTCCTTCTATTCTTCCCACCATGATGTCCTTCTCCAGTAATTGCTCTCTTTGTATGATGGATCCAGGATATTTTCCCCATTGATATCAGAGAACTATCATTTGGAGTACAGCTGATGGCAGTGAAGGGTCAGCTCCTGTCTCCTCCTCTCACCGTTGTGTTTATTAGAACAATTTCCTGCAGCAGCTCATCGACAGGAAAGGCCCCGTTACACGGCTCAACATCGTTCTCATCATCGTTCAAAAGTGACGATTTGAATGATGTGGAAACGACATCGTTGTTGCGTCGTTGCATGTAAACGAATGATTCAACAACGATGGTTCTTCAAGTCGGAGTTGACAGATTTTCCTTAATGCATAAAAACCTGTCAACTTCAACTTAAACAACCTGCGGCATCGTTCAGTGTGACACCGCAATAGCGATGTCACGGCCGACTTCGCCCATTCACAGCAGTGAGCAGGGATCGTTTGTGGTGTTTGCGAACGATCCCAGTTCACAACATCGTGGCTGAGTTGTCCACGATATCTATATGTGTGACATCTTATTAACGATGTTGGCAACGACCGTGCGCACCCGAGATCGTTTCAACATTGATGCGTGTGACGGTACCTTTAGAAAGACACAGGTACTGAGCTGACCCTGACCTGGCTCAACTATGAGGGGCATACATATAAAACCTGGGGGCCCATAGCAGCGGTCCAAACCTGTGCCTCAACCAAGTTTATCTTTAAATTAAAGAAGAAAAACAAGAAAAACCTCACCGCAATAAATCTTTCAAAGTTATCCGAAGCACGTAGAAATGTCTGCTAGGATGTGATGAAATAGTAGATGAAAGATATCCACCTCCATGGAATAAAATTAATCTTTTTATTAGTATTTTCAGATAAAATCAAAAGCCCAAATGTGCATAGAAAATGACAGTTCTAATGATTAAGGGTGCTTAGCACCAGAAATGCTTTGATTGCCATGCTGGTCTTTCAACATGCACGTCACCTAAATTGTCATTTTCTCTCCACATTTGGGCTTTGTATGTTACCTGAAAATACTAATAAAAGGATTAATTTTATTCTGTAGAACAGAATATCTTTTTTCTACTATCTTTGATTTACCCATCGGGTGTCACGAATAGGAGGTAAGGTAATCAGGTAACAGGAAGGTGTAATGGGCAAAGAGTATCAGGGGGAGCTAATCTGACCCTTACCCTGGGGGTCTCTGGCTTGCCCTGCTCTCAGAGGTACCTCTGATGGTGAGGAGGTCTGAGTCTCCACCCTATTTCCTGAGCTCCTGAATAGGCCTAGGCTGAGGGCCCCTACCGCCACACACGGATCCAGGATCACAGTTACTCCCAAGGCAAAGGCTTCAGCCCAGAAGCAAAGCATCTGCACAGCACAAAGACCAAGAGTAAAATAACTATCAACGGCATCTGACAGAGGAGAGGGAAGGCTATTTAAAGGTCAGGGGGAGCGGATTCCAGGTGAGTCACACCCAAGCCTCACATCAACAGCAGCTGAGCACAAGGCCTTCACACCTGTACCAACATCACCTCATGCATCTCCTGAAGAAAAGCTAACACAAACACACACAGCAGCATGCAGAAAAGTCAGCACAATCTAAGCGCATGACAGTACCCCTCTTTTAAGAGAGGCCCCCGGACTCGACAACAGACACAGCCGAAATAAGTCCACATCTCCTGAGTGATGAGATATGAAAGATGTTATGGGTTGGCAAACCAGGGGGTAGGTAAATCGGTACAGCACAGGATTGCAAATGGGCAATATCCAAAATGGTCCAACAACATCAGAACTAGGAGTTCCCGCAGCACGCCTTCACCTGAAGTGCTTGGACAACAGCCACACATACTCATTTACACTCAAGTCTAAACCTGTACGTTTATTTCCACACATGGGCACAGTCAGAGGGTACAGTCTTAGGTAAGCAAGTAACAGAGGCGTCTCTCTGGACCCCAGGACTCCGTCCCTTGGGATGCACATGACTCACCGTAGCCGTGGGTACACGTAGCGGGCGTTGTTTCTCCTCCAGTCACGGAACCGCACCTGCGGTGGTGTAGGCCCGGGGGTCCAGATCAATAGGGGAATGGCGGAACAGTAGGGTGATTTGTCTTCGTGACGCCACCTGCGGGTGTTCTGGTAACCTTACCAGCGCTGTTCGGGTCTCCGGGGGATGTTATACAGCGAGATGGAACGCTCCCCACAGGATGAGCGGGAGTCCCCGGAGCCTGGAGCTGCGCAAGATGTTGTGAGGCAGCTGCGGGATGCTGCGCGCTGAATCCAGGAGTAATGTACAACCACACAAAGTCTCTTTTAGGTACCTTTACTGGATGGTAGTCAGGTACACTCGGACCGGGATAGTGAAGTTGGCACTTCTGGAGTTTCACAGCAAGCAGTGTTAGGCTTCCTTTCTCTAGTTCTGGTGCTAAGGTCGGGTGGACGTGGAATCCAGCCGGACCGGGCAGTGTGTTCAATGGAACTTGCTTCACCTGGTTAACAGCACTGAGGGCACTGTAAAAGGGTCTGAGCAGGATCAGTACTCTTCCTGGGCTCTCGTGGGTATCAGGTGGAACAGGTGGCTAAACCTTCTGTTGATGGTGCTGGTTCTCTGTGGTGGCTGGGCAGCTCTCACAGCTTCGGTTCCAGTAACCGGTTAATTTGGAAAGAGTCAGGTTAACTCTGTTTTCCTGAGAGGTGATCTCCTTCTTCCTATTATCCCAATTGCAGGGATCTCCACTGGCTAACAGGCTGGTTGGGCCTAGTGTGTCCCTCATAGGGTGGAGGTTTCACACAGGCTGGCAGCTCTTGTAGCGTCTACCACACTCTGAAGTTTCTCCCTCCAAGACCCTATTTATAGGGGAACTGGCTCAAAGTCACCAGTGGAGCTCCCCCTAGAGGCTCGGGGTGAAACCAGGTGTTCTAAGTGTTGTTGTGTTTGTGGGTTTTGCTGTGCTGTTACTTACTCCATTTGTGCTATAAGGATTTCTGTGGTGCCCAACAGGTGCCAGGGTGCCACACACAGTAGAAACAACCACCATTTCCCTGCCCAGAGGCACCAGGTGTCTGGAGCGTGGCTTGCACTGCACCCCTTCACCCCACCCCCTAGTTAATGCTAACCTCCTTGAGTGAAGAAGTTGGTGTAGACATCACCAGCACTGATACTTTTATCCAGAAACTTCTTTGCCCGGTTAACACGTTGACGACGAAAAACCCTCTTGGTATGGATGAAAATGATGGTCCATCTTGTCCTGTAGCCCGCTCATGACCAACGTTGTTTTTTTTTTGGAAGTGGGTCCCCCATACAGCACCAACAGACAGTGAAAAAGGATACCCGGTGAGGGACACTCGCCGAACTGTTTGCAATTTCTTTTATACTTTTTGTTTTTGTATTTTATTACCTTTTCTTAATGTTTAATGTTTTATACCTTTTCTTAATGTTATCAATGTTAACATTCAAGTGATTAGTGCCTCCCGGAAAGGGAAGAAGTTTATTCATGTTAATGGCCATTATAAAAATTTTTTGCATGTTGTCACATCTTTTACCAAGTCCAGCCCGAGGTTGTGCTGTGTTTTACGAGGGGTGTATGTGGCGCCCCTGAGGGTCCAGTCACCACAGAGATTGTGCACCTTAGCCAAAGGTGTTTTACCCCCATCACAGGTAAGGAGGGGACACAACCCGGTACCCACACACCCGGGTCCAACACTAGCCACTCCAGGCCAGGAGGATGGAGGGATAGGCCGCACCCTTATCCCTGGCTGGAGATGGTGCTTACACAGGGAGGTGGATGGAACAGTAGGAAGGAGGAGCATAAGAATTAGGAGATGAGATAGAAAGGAAAACAACAGGAAGTAGTTAGACAGTTCAGAGGAGGCTTTCAGACTGAATGGTTGAGCAGTTCTTGTCAGGGAGATGGAAAGGGGTGAGATTAGGGGACTGGAGCTGCAGGAGCTCATCCCTGAGAGGGAGAAGGAGAGACAGAGGGAGCCAGGCAGGAGCTCCAGAGAAGAAACGGAACCCAGAGGCGTGGGAAGTGAGAAATCCACCTGTGGCGCTCGCATCCATTGCCGGTCGCAGGCAAGTGGAGGGATCAGGGCCGCAGAGGGTCACCAGGCCCATACTAATAGAGGAGACCTAAAGCCTCAGCTAGAGAGCCAAAGGCTGCTGCATCTCCAGGGGCAGCAGCTGAATCCACATCATTCGCTGCAAAGGTGGCCGTATAGGGCCAAAGGGGACTCCCGGTAGGGTCCAAGGCCACTGGTGCGGGACACTGAACGTGACGTGCAGGGCAAGGAGGGATAGAGCCAGCACAAGAGGAAGATGACCCGGAGAATGTACACACAGAACGGGGTGCCAGCTAAGTGTTCTCAATCTACCTGGGAGTGGCTGGACTCCTGGCTCATAGGACACAGCACCGCGGACGCTACCACCTAAGAACCGTGAGTAAAAGTGTAGAACTACATCAGCTGTGTCCTTGAATCTTCCGGTGTCCTCTGCCTGCACTACACTTCACCACCATCAACGCATTGACTTTTACACCTACCCCGGGATACCGATCCACCTACTGGGAACAACACATATGGCTCCACCGTCATCTGCCCCAGAGGTCTGAACTGCAGCATTGGCCATCCCTGGCCGAGCACCGTAGGTGGTGTCATGACAATTATCCCCAAAACCTTATTCCCCGAAACTTTTATTGAAACTGCCAGGGTCACGGAGGCGGGTCTCGATCCCCGTGACTCCCACAGCAGAACTGTAGCCCAGTTTCAAGCACCCTACGGCCCTGAGGGCGTTTCAAAATCACTCAGGGATCTCAGGCAGGCCAGCAGGTATAAAAGGAACAACATCGTTGCACCACAGGAACAAGCTCAATCATCATGGGCTGAATTCAAATTCTATATCTAGCACTGAGTGAAGTAAGGGTTGGGTAGATATAGCAGAAGGGGAGAGTAATCACAAGCTACAGCTGAAATGAAGGTTAAGAGAATCCAGCAGTGAAAAGGTCCTTAACCTCTTCATTATAGATGAGAAAACCCATCAGAAAAGCATGTAGACCCGTAGACCTGTGATTGATTAAACGCTCAGAACTTTCTGAAACCAGGTTCCCCAAGGTGACAACATTACACCGGACACTCATGACACCCATAACTGTTATTACAGGCTTAGTGGATGACGGTTCTGCCCCCACCTTCTCATCACTGAGATGCCATGGATCCAATGCAAGGGTTAAACTTGCAATGGATCTAGTGATCTATCGGAGGTCATAGCCGCAGATACCAGCGATGATTATATTATATCACTGTATTTGGCCGGATATGTGTTTTTATGATCTGTAATTGATCTATCTTCTTTTCCTCATTTAATACCTAGCAACTACATATAGTGATTTGCTATTTTTCATGCTGCAATTTGCTAATAAACTAAACATTCTGCAGAATATGATGTAAAAATGTTATTTAATTGGTATAATGTCTGTCAGATACAGTCTGCCGGCCATTTAATTTCAGATAGAACTAATAATGCTCCAGAAGCCATTATCATAATACAGTTTTAAAAAGCGAGATATCAATTTAGATTATTTCCTCAAGTATAATTTACCTCTATTATGTAAGAGTAGATTAAAAAAACGTATTTGCTGCCTCGTAAAAAAAATAAATCACCTGCCTATCAGCCTGATTGAATAATAATGTTACCAGGGAAAAAAGTCACAGTTATCTATAGCTGCTGGAGATGAGCAGAAAAAATCCTCTGCAACGGTCTGACGTCCATAGCACATCTTCACTTCTGTGACCAGAATCCTGGGCCTAGTGTCCTGTATTAGGTCTGGGGTCTGTATTACATAGATCTGGTCTGGGGTCTGTAATATGTGGATCTGGTTTGGGATCTGTATTACATAGATCTGGCTGGGGTATGTATTAGTGGGTCTGGTCTGGGGTCTGTATTAGGTGGGTCTGATCTCGGGTCTGTATTAGGTGGGTCTGGGGTATGTATTAGGTGGGTCTGGTCTGGGGTCTGTATTAGGTGGGTCTGATCTCGGTCTGTATTAGTGGGTCTGGGGTCTATATTAGGTGGGTCTGGTCTGGGGTCTGTATTAGGTGGGTCTGATCTGGGTCTGTATTAGGTGGGTCTGGGGTCTATATTAGGTGGGTCTGGTCTGGGGTATGTATTAGGTGGGTCTGGTCTGGGGTCTGTATTAGGTGGGTCTGGGGTCTATATTAGGTGGGTCTGGTCTGGGGTCTGTATTAGGTGGGCTTGATCTCGGGTCTGTATTAGGTGGGTCTGGGTCTATATTAGGTGTGTCTGGTCTGGGGTATGTATTAGATTAGTCTGGTCTAGGGTCTGTAATATGTGGGTCTAGTCTGGGGTCTGTATTAGGTGGGTTTGATTTGGGGTCTGTATTGGGTAGGTCAAGTCTGGGGTCTGTATTAGGTGGGTCTGGTTTGGGGTCTGTATTACATAGATCTGGTCTGGGGTCTGTATTAGGTGGGTCTGGTTTGGGGTCTGTATTGGTGGATCTGGTCTGGGGTCTGTATTAGGTGGGTCTGGTCTGGGGTCTGTATTAGGTGGGTCTTGTCTGGGTCTGTATTAGGTGGGTATGGTCTGAGGTATGTATTATGTGGCTCTGGTCTGGGATCTATGTTAAGTGGGTCTGATGTCTGTATTAGGTGGGTCTTGTCTGGGGTCTGTATTAGTGGGTCTGGTCTAGCATCTGTATTAGGTGGGTCTGATCTGGGGTCTGTATTATGTGGCTCCGGTCTGGGATCTATTTAAGTGGGTCTGGTGTCTGTATTAGGTGGGTCTGGTCTGGCGTATTGCTATTATGATCATGAAAAATTCATAAGAAAGTATTCACAACAGCAGTGTAGTGCGCATTGTGCCGGCGCAGACCGGATTATTCACAGCAGCAGTGTAGTATACACTGTGCAGGCTCAGGCAAGGAGTATTCACAGCAGCAGTGTAATGCGCACTGGGCAGGCGCAGGCCTGTAGTATTCACAGCAGCAGTGTAGTATAGTGCACACTGTGTAGGTGCAGGCCTGGACTATTCACAGCAACAAAGTAGTGCGCACTGTGCAGTCACTGGCCCGTAGTATTCACAACTACAGTGTAGTGCACACTGTGCAGGTGCGGGCCCGGAATATTTACAGCAGCAGTGTAGTGTGTACTGTGCAGGCGCAGGCCTGGATAATTCACAGCAGCAGTGTAGAGTGCATTGTGCAAGTTATGGCCCCAAATTATTCGCATCAGCAGTGTAGTGCACACTGTGCAGGCACTGGTCAAGATTATTCACAGCAGCAGTGTAGTGCACACTGTGCAGATGCGGGCCCAGGCTATGTATGTGGCGCCCCTATGGATCCAGTCACCACAGAAGTACTGCACCCCAGCCAGAGGTGTAGTACCTCACTCTCGTGTAAGGGGAAGACATTGACTGGTATTTAGACACCCAGGACACCACATACCACCTCAGGTTGGTGTCAGGGTGAGAATGCTCCTATAGGAGAGCACAGTCCCTGATCCTGTCTGGAGAAGAGGAACCAGGGTAATGGGGATGGGTGGAGAGAGGATGTTAGGGGAGCATACGGGAGGGAGTGAAGGGTTTAGAAACGACACACATAGGTGACGTGGGACACGTGATAGGCAATATAAAAGGGACAGTAGAAACATCCAGAAACAGTTGGAGGGTGGCTGGAGTGAGCAGTGGGAGTCTGTGAAGGCCAGAGTTTCTGTCAGAAAAGGGGTAACATCTGGAAAGAGATATTCAGGGGTCTAGAGCCAGTGGGAGGTCGTCACAAGACCTGAGAGAAGCGAGATGGGTCAGAAGAAAGAGAGAGAAGGAAGGTGCTCCAGAAGACAGAAGGGGTCCCAGGGTACCGGATAGTGAGCCATCTACCCGGGAATGCCCGCATCCACAGAAACGGTGACCGTGTGGACAGACCAGGCCGCAGCGTACGGGTACCGGGCCACAGACAAGGGAGAATAGCTGGCTCAGCTAGCAACTCGAAGGCTGCGGTATCTCAAAGTGCCGCAGCCAAAACCACACACACCCGCTGAAAAAGTTGCCATGTAGGGTCAAGGGACAGACAATGTAGAAACCCTAATGAGGGCCCGCAGCCACTGGCTTGAGGCACTGTGTGTGAGGTGCTGGGTAGAAGGGTGAAGCAAGCGCAGAAGAAGAGTCGACCGTGAAAAAATGACCGTGACAGTAGAAAGGGATACCGGTTTCGTGCCACCACATTACCTGGAAGTTAGCTGAATCCCCCTCTCCACCACTGAGGGCTCAGTGCTCTACGAGTTGTTGCAACGGTGACGACTGATGTAACTGGGAACAAAAAAGCATTGAGTAAACATCTTGAGACCGCACCCCACTGTGCCTGTGACTTTCTTGCTGTGCCCCTGCGCTGTAATATCAGCACCCACTCACAAAGTAACATCTGCTGCCCTGGGAGATCAGTCCTACCAATGGAGGTTTACCAACTAAGCTGCCTTGTCACCAACCCCAGTGGAACTGTGTAGCAGCGTCGGCCATCACTAGCCGCAACCCTCGGCGGCGTCACGTGAATAAGCATCTCCAAGTCTGGCAACTCTATCCTAAGAAGCACCTTCCCTGAAAAAGAGGTCCCTATAAATACTTCCCCCCAATTGATTGCTCCGGGGCCACTGGTAGGGTCACACCACCGTGACATCCCCAGCAACGACACCGACAGGGCCTGGTCCCCGAGTACCCCATGGCCCCCACGGGCAAATCATGTACAGCAGCGGGTAGTGCACACTGTACAGGTGCGGGCCTGGACCATGCACAGCGGCAGTGTAGTGCGCACTGGGCAGGCGCGGGTCTGTAGTATTTGCAGCAGCAGTCTAATGTGCACTGTGCAGGCGCGGGCCCAGACTTTTCACAGCAACAATGCAGTGCATACAGTGCAGGCGCGGGCCCAGACTTTTCACAGCAGCAGTGCAGTGCGCACAGTGCAGGCGCGGGACCATAGTATTCGCAGCAGCAGTGTAGTGCGCAATGTGCAGGTGTGGTGCCCTGCTCATGCAGGTAGCCACAGACTTCCCTAATGCACAGCTGGGTTTCCACAGCAGGTACCTACTACATGCAACACCTTCCACCCCGACACAGTAGGGGTAGCACCACTTGCTGACCTTAGGTGAGATCCCCTATAAATACTGCTGCTGGGGGAGGAGATAGTTAGAGTGTGCAGATGCTAGGAGAGCTTCGAAGACGTTCTGGTGCTCGTGCTGCGGTTAGGCCCGAACCAGTGACCCGAGTGGCCCTTCTGTCATCCAGCAAGCCTAGGAGTGGGGACAGAAGGCAAGGACAGTGTCAAGGGAGTGAGGAACTAGTGGAAGTTTGCCCAGAGACGTACCAGACATCGGAAAATCCACACCTGTAGGATACTTCAGGACTATAGAAAACCCTGTCACACCGTGGAGACGTCAGACACCCGGTCCCCCTGTGAGTCCAGAGAGAGGGAGCCAGACACCGCAGTGAGGCATCACAAGGCAGTGATCAGAGAGGTTAAGCCGTGGACCGCACAGGAGGAGAGAGCAAGGACCTGAAGAGAGGGAAAGAGGCCAGTCTGGCTGCAAGCAGACAGGGCTTCAGGAATTGTAGAGAAGCTGAGGAGGCCTTATACCCACTTGCTGTGGAGATTCACTGTGGACCTGGTCACCCGACAGTGCCCTGGACGTCTTTACCTGCTAATACCACCAGTAAAAAGGTAAAAGAGACTTCTACTGTGTAGGTGTGTCATTCCTCTCCTTTCCTGGTGCCCCTTATAGACTGCTCCATCGCTCCCAGTCCCGACTTAAAGTCCCACTCCAAGCTGCCCACCTGTAGGGAGCTTTGACATCTTAGCCGCGTTACCATCGACCTCCGGAGGACTGTGGCGGCACTGGTGACCCATCACCAGGTACTACAGGTGGCGTCACATGATAAACTCTAATCCCCTGTACATACTCCCCTTACTGAAGTATCACCCAGGCCATGGGCTCAGACACTGCCACCCGTGACATCCCAGTGAAAAACACTCGCCGAGCCTGATATCCGAGTACCCCAGGGCCTGGTGCTCAACACAGGCACAAGCCCGGACTATTCCCAGCAGCTGTGTAGTGTGCATTGTGCAGGTGCAGGCCTGGACTATTCACAGCAGCAGTGTAGTGTGCACTGTGCAAGCGTGCACCCGGACTATTCATAGCAGCAGTGTAGTGTGCACTGTGCAGGTGTGGGCCCGGACTATTCACAGCAACAAAGTAGTGCGCACTGTGAAGTCAATGGCCCATAGTATTCACAACAGCAGTGTAGGGCACACTCTGCAGGCACAGGCAAAGATTATTCACAGCAGCAGTGTAGTGTGCATTGTGCAGGCGTGGGCCCGGGCTATTCACAGCAGCTGTGTAGTGTGCACTGTGCAAGCGTGCACCCGGACTATTCATAGCAGCTGTGTAGTGTGCACTGTGCAGGTGCGGGCCTGGACTATTCACAGCAGCAGTGTAGTGCACACTACGCAGGCGTTGCCCCGAAAAATTCACAGCAGCAGTGTAGTTCGCGTTGTGCAGGTGTGGGCCAGGATTATTCCTAGCAGCAGTGTAGTGCGCACTGTGCAGCCGTGGGCCCGGACTATTCACAGCAGCAGTGCAGTGTGCACTGTGCAGGTGCGGCCCCAGACTATTCACAGCAACAATGTAGTGTGCATTGTGCAGGCATGGGCCTTGACTATTCACAACAGCAGTGTAGTGTGCACTGTGCAGGTGCGGGCCTGGATTATTCACAGCAGCAGTGTAGTGTGTACTTTGCAAGCGAGGGCTCGGACTATTCACAGCAGCATGTAGTGTGCACTGTGCAGGCATGGGCCCGGAATATTTACAGCAGCAGTGCAGTGTGCCTTGTGCAGGTGTGGGTCCATTGTATTCACAACAGCAGTGTAGTGTGTACTTTGCAGGCGAGGGCCCGGACTATTCACAGCAGCATGTAGTGTGCACTGTGCAGGCATGGGCCCGGAATATTTACAGCAGCAGTGCAGTGTGCCTTGTGCAGGTGTGGGCCCGTGATCTAATGTATTCATGTGTTCATGTACAGTTTTGTTCTAAATAATAGCAGTGTGTTCAAAAACATAAATTAAGCCCAAAATCTTTATAATAGTTTTTATTTCCAAAATTGGGACCATTGCACACTGTTTTCTAAATGACGCCATGAAGAGAAATGTATGTAATTTTTAACTACTTTACAGAAAATAGTGAAAAATGAACACTGGACTGTTGAAAAAAATAGCAGTGTCTGCATTTGTCTTTACAAACTGAAAATATTTACCCTTTTTTGTCAGGACTTAGTGAGTCGGTTGACAGGGTAGGGGATACTCGGATACTGGGATAGGCGGTTGCTTTAAAGGGGGAATCACAGCTGGCCGGTTCCCGGTTCCGTGCCCTGCGCCCTCAATGGCGGGGATGGTGGGGGTGATGATGATGATGGAGGGGGAAGGAATGGTATTGTGACGCCACCTGTGGTATCTGGTAATTTTGATACCAGCGCTGCGGCCGGCCACTGAGGTGATGGAGGTGCAGCTCAGAGTAGTACAAGTCTCCACAGGTGGAGCTTTACCTCAGGGCAGTGGGGTGGATGAGGGGTGTAGTAGTTATTACCCCTCTGATGATGCTGAGGCCCTCCAGGCGTCGGAGGAAAGGATCACAGACACCGATTCAACTCAATCGTCACTTTACTGGTACCGGGGAGATGATACAGTACACAGCCACAGTCTGATTAAACGGGGACGTAGCCACGGATTGTAAGGTTATCCTGTAGAGTCTGTTGATTGTCCCTTTAAATGGCTTTCGGGGTCTCTGTTCCTCTTTACCCTCTTTAAGCACTCTGCAGAGCTCCTACGCTAGCCCACTGGTCTGTTACAGTTAAGTACATTCGGTTCCTTACCGGAACGGACGGGAACGGCAACAAGCTAATCCTCCCGCCACCAGAATTCGGACCTTTTCCTTAAAGTGTCCTGGACCCAATATAGGACTGAGGTTGAGGTACAGTCTGCGGTGCTATGGTTCCCTCCTGTTGGTCCCACAGCTTGTCGGTTTGCTAACCAGGGATAGACCACTGATTGCCTCTGCTCCGGTATAGCGGTGTTGACCCCAGACTTCCCCAGCTGGCTCCAACCAGGCCTGGTTCGTCCCCTCCGGTTCCCGGGTCACCTCTCTCTAAGAGACGCCCTCCTGTCAGGAACGCTGTCAGGCACATCCTCCCTGGCTGCCTTCCCAGCACTGTCTGACTAAAATTAGGTCAACTGTCACTCAAATCTCCCACTCTACTCTAAGGCAGGCTTCAGACTTGCAGATGCATCTGCAGCGTTTTGCAGATGCATCTGCAAGCATCAGCATGCAGACCGCGGCCCCTATGTTTATAATGGAGCGCACTGCGGTCTGCAGATGCTTGCAGACCGCCGCGCGCACCCATTCACTCCTATATGTGATCTGTGCGCAGGCGGATGCCTGCGTACAGATCACACACTCTCGCCTGCACCACGGACGCAACATCTCGCGTCCATGGTGCGGGCGCGAGTGTGTGATCTGTACGCAGGCATCCGCCTGCGCACAGATCACATATAGAAGTGAATGGGTGCGCGCGGCAGTCTGCAAGCATCTGCAGACCGCCGTGCGCTCCATTATAAACATAGGGGCCGCGGTCTGCATGCTGATGCTTGCAGATGCATCTGCAAAACGCTGCAGATGCATCTGCAAGTCTGAAGGCAGCCTAAGCTCTACCCCCTGGACCTACTGAATATACGGTCCCTATGCTAAGGGGGATGGGGCTAGTGTATGGGTGCTTTGAACAGACTCTATAAGGAAACCTCAAATCTATAACTACGGAGGCACTACACCTTCAGTTTGTGGTGCAGTACCTCCCTGTGGCGCCTACCCATAGGGGCGCCACATTAGCATTTCTGTGCATCACTAACCTAATATTTAGTTGTGTAACCACAGTTTTTAAAACTGCTTCACATCTATGTTACATAGAGTCAACCAACTTCTGGCATCTGTCAAATGTTATTCCAGCCAAGGATGCTTTGACTACATCCCACAATTTATTTGAATTTATTGGCTTTGCCCAGAAACATAATTTTTGATTTCACCCCACAAGTGTTTTATCAGATTTAGGTCCAGGGAATGGGCTGGACACTCCATAACCTCAGTTTTGTTCGACACCAAGATTCATGGCCAAAAATTCATGCCAAGTATGTCCTGTCAGCCTCTGTGGTACTATCATGCCCATGCCCAGCATGTCCTGAGAGCCACTGGTGGTACTATCATGCGAGTACTACCACCAGTGGCTGGCTGGCAGGACATGCTTGGTGGCCATGATAGTTCCACAGAGGCTGGCAGGACATGCTGGGCAATGGGCATGATAATCATGCCGAGTAGCTGCCAGCCTCACTCTCAGCCACCACCCACCCATGGCCCCCCTCCTGCTCCCCACCCACCCCCCATACTCACATCCTGCAGCAGCTCCCTGGGGCGACGGTCCGTCCTCCACAGTGCAGACACTCGGCGCGCACAGTAAGCAGTCCCAGGGTGATGACATCATCGCCCTGAGACTGACCTCCTGGGCACGCGCCGGCAGTGTCGCTGTGCTTAGGCGGCAGAGAGGCACTGCGGCAGCAGGGAGATCACTCTCCCTACTTTGCTGCTGCAGAGAGGACCGATCACTAATTATATTGGGAGTGCTGCCGATATGATTAGCTGTATTATTCCTGGACAAAGGGACCCTCTCTTCTCAGTACAGGGCCCAGGGAGGTAGGGGTGGGGCTTAAGGGGCATGGCCATCAGGACCCGGGGCCCACCAGAGGTTCTCCCAATCCTCCGGTGGGCCAGTCAGCCCCTGCTTGTAATGCAGGGCTCGTCGGTGGTGTAGGGTTCACCATACAGTCAGGCAGTCTCCTGCTGCCGTTTCACGAAATCAGTCTATCTCACTTCAGGTGCAGTAATCACAGTCTCACACAGCATAGACCTTTAACCGGGTTTACTCTCTTTTTCAGCAGATGGTTAGTTTATAGACAGTACAGTGGCGGCTCTGGTGTGGTCTAAGCAGCCGGGATGGCTCATCAAAATCACCCCCTTCATGTTCCTTTCATGCGTCTCTTCGATCTGTCCGCACGCTAGCTACAGTCTAGCGGCCATGGGCTTTCAGTGGACAACCTGCCTGGTCCCCTAGTCCTGATATGGTGGCCTTCCTTTCGCTGTGCCGGAGCTTGGGTTGCGGGACCCTGCACCCCGCCGATGTTTGTGGTTGGAGCATAGAGCTTCCTGGCCACTTCAGCAGAGCCGGCACTCTGCTTCCGGCCCACTCCCTCAGTGTCCCCGTTGACTCGAGCACACTTTGGTCTCCTTCCTTCTCTCACCACGGTCTACAGCCCGGGACCAAGACAAGCCTCAAGGTGGCACAGGCCATTGGGTCCGTGTTCTCTCAGTCCTGTATGATGGTGTTCTCGCCTCTCCTTCTGACTGAACTTGACTCTGGTGTCTCTCGGCTGACTGCTCTCTCTGCACTTGGTGTTGTTTCATTTTGTTACCTCCCCTAACCGGGTCCTGTCCTAACTTCCCCACACTCCACTTGTCTCCTCCCGACATCCTGTTGCTGGGCATAGAGTCCCTAGTCTTGGGATCAGAGTGTGTTGGATGTGTGTTTTGGGGTCACCGACTTACTAATCCCTGCTGCTGTGCCATCTATTGGAGACGGTCCACAGAGGCACTACACTTACAGGACCTGTGATGACGTCACATGGAGGAGAGGTGTCAGGGGTCACACGATCAGCTCCTCAGTGTATGCAGGACTCTGCTGTGCTAGTTGTCATGGTGCTGGATGAGGTAAAGTTTATCTGTGGGGTCAGGAGGGATTTACAGAATGGATGTAGAAGAGCCAAGTCTGTACAAGGTGTACGGAGCAGAGCTGCATTTGAATGAGGTGTACAGAGTGGAGCCGAGTGTGTATGAGGTGTACGGAGTGGAGCCGAGAGTGTACGAAGTGTACGGAGAGGAGCCGAGTGTGTAGGAGGTGTATGTAGCAGAGCCGACAGTGTACAGGGTGTACATAGCAGAGCTGAGTGTGTATGAGCTGTACAGAGCAGAGTCGAGTATGTACAATGTGTACGGAGTGGAGCCGCATGTACTAGGTGTACGGAGTGGAGCCGAGAGTGTACGATGTGTATGGAGTGGAGCCATGTGTACGAGGTGTGTGAAGCGGAGCCATGTGTATGAGGTGTATGGAGCGGAGCCGAGTGTGTATGAGGTGTACGGAGCGGAGCCGAGAGTGTACGAGGTGTACGGAGCGGAGCGGAGAGTATATGATGTGTACGGAGTGGAGCCGAATGTGTACGAAGTGTTTGGAGCAGAGCCACGGGTGTACGAGGTGTACGGAGCGAAGCTGAGAGTGTACAAGGCTTACGGAGCAGAGCCAAGAATGTATGAGGTGTAGAGAGCGGAGCCGTGCGTACGAGGTGTGTGGAGCCGAGTGTGTACGAGATGTACGGAGTGGAGTCGAGTGTGTACAAGGTGTGCAGAGTTGAGCCGAGAGTGTACGATGTGCACAGAGAGGAGCCAAGAGTGTACAAGGTGTATGGAGCGGAGCCAAGAGTGTAAAAGGTGTACAGAGCAGAGCCTGAGAGTGTACGAGGTGTACGGAGTAGAGCTAAGAGTGCACGAGGTGTATGGAACAATGACAAGAGTGTAAGAGGTGTACAGAGCAGAGCCTGAGAGTGTACGAGGTGTACAGAGCAGAGCCAAGAGTTTATTAGATGTACAGAGTGGAGCCTGAAAGTGTACGATCTGTACGAGATGCATGCGTACAAGGTGTGTGTACCAGTGGCAGCCCCTGTGGATGCCACTCCCGCTTCTATAGTCCCGGCCACTGTATACTCGTTCCTATGCTGTAATGTCTGTATATTCTTTCCTGTGCAGTAATGTCTGTGACTCACCGTGGCCGGGACTCCGGTTTAGACAGGCGATGCTTCCTTCCTCCTTGTCACGGGTGGACCGCGCCTGCCGGTAGTGGGGCCCGGTGTAGTGCAGATCAAAAGGGTTGAAGACGTCTTGGTGGAACAGATTAAAGGGGTTGTTAATTTATTCGTGACGCCACCTATGAGTAGATTCGGTAAGGACTACCGACGCTGTGGAACCTCCGGGGGATGGACAGCAGCAAGATATTACGCTCCCCACAGGCTGAGGGGTGATCCCCGGAGGCTGGAGCTGCTCAAGATGTTGTGCGGCAGCTGCAGTTACCTTGTAGTGCGGACGGACAGTTCATAAGGAAGCACGGACACAGAAAGTCTCTGCAACGGGTCTTTACTGTAACCAGCAGGCAGTACATGGCATACAGTGGTTGAGTAGTAGACCGGGTGGACTCAGCAGTGATGGTGTCCCTTAGAAATCCGCAGTGTTCCTCCATTCTAACTAATTGATTGCCAGTGTCGCCCAGGAATACCAGATCGGGTATGGGGAGGCTGCTTCAATGCCCTATCCATGATGTACGTTCTGGATGTTTTGGGGGAGCCTTGGATCCCTCAGTGGGTACACCGCTGGTTAGACGACTGGAAGTTGGCTGGTGGTGGGGTGCTCCTGTAAAGCTGCTCCTCCACGCTTCTGGTTCGCGTAGCAGAGGTGAACTGCTGCCAGCTTCGGTACCAGTGAACCGGCTGTGAGTTGTGGGCACGGGAGTCTTTTGGGGACCCGTGTGGATAATGCCCAATCCCGGTAGTTAAGGCCTCAGGTGCTGACACCCGACCGGTGACGGCCCAGGGGCCCGCACGGGGTGCGGAGCCCCCGCTCCTCTCCAAGTTCTGTGTTCTAGGCTCTGCTCTAGATTCCAGACTCTCTCTTACTTACTGGACTAGACTATGTATTGTGTTCTCCTACACACTACCCTAGCACTCCGCCCACCAGGACCTATGATTGGCCCTCTGTTCTAGGTGATGCATGCAGGGTTGGATTTCTAAGTTAACCGGATCATTGCTGAGTCAGAGAATATTGCGGCTGCATTTATGGCTGCAATACCCTCTTGTGACGCACTCGTTGCGGGGCGCCACACTCCCCCTTGGTTGAATACGCTTGTCCCCAAGCGTCACACTACCCACGTTACAGAGGTTTTTGTATTTTATAACAGGTATTACACTTTTATTAATGACACGACATTGTATGGCATAAAAGTGAGGTAGACAAATAAACAGGTAAAAACACTTGGTGCGGACCCGGTGGGCGATCGGCTGTCCTTTTGTAAAAGTTCAGGCTGTGGCCGCGAGATCACACAGTCAGTGATTCACAGGAACAGAGTTATTGAATGAGTTCAAGTTTTAAAGTCACTGGCACTGAGAACGATGGCGCACCCGGATAGCGAACCACCCATCTGGACAAGCATAGCGTTCATAGGTGATTACATCGCCCCGGTATAGGTCGCGATCAGGATGTCCTCTTGGCAAGTTTGACTCAACGTCCCGGCATCCCACAAACACCTCCTCATTCAAACCCACCTCCCAAGCGAACCCCCACCCGGTATGTAAGTTAAAGGTGGAAATTCTACCTTCACGGCGGAGTTCAGCAGACAGCGGCGGCTGGTGGCGAGCCTCGGCATGGGCCTGCATGTTGGCGCGTTCTCGGGCTTGCCACTCCTCTCGTCGTCTCTGGCGTACATCTCCGTCGTTACGGCTCAGGGTGTAGAGATGAGTAATGGAGCTGGTGGTTTGGCGGGAAGCTTGAACTTGGCGGGCTGTCTGGACCGGCACCCGGTGGAACGGCACGGGGGAAGGTGTCAGCGTTGCACCGGACCAGTGTACCCGAGCTGTATGCCCGGTAGGAAGTTCCTCGGTGTCTCCCCAAGCGAACCCGGTGTCGAAATCCTCAGCGGTGCTGCGGGTCTCGTCGTCATCCTCTCCGACCTCTTCCTCGATGACCACATCAGGCTGCTCGTTGGCTAGAGATGTTGAAGCTAGTTCCGTTGTACAACAGGGCGGTGGTGCTGCGGATCCTTCCACAGAGACGTCCTGCAGGGCTTCCAGGCTGCCTGCCTCTTCATCTGTTTCTGTTAGTAGAGGGGTTTCAATCCCGGTTACCAGGTAGGCCTCGGCAGTTGCAAGGGAAGCCTCCGGTACGGGGACGAAACAAGCGACTGTCTCTGTAGTGGTGAAACATGTCACGGGTTCCTCGGTGGGAACCTGGTAGAGATCAAGTTCTTCCGTGGAGCGTGGTAGAAGCTCCGGCTCAAGAACGGGGTCGGTTGTGATATTAGTCGCTGGAACGGGTCGAGTTGCGGCCTCCACCGGAATGATGCAGTCTATGGGCTCCGGTGACGAAGCAGGACAGGTGGTAGGCGACGGTGAGGCAGTTGAGAAGCTGGTGACGTCGTCTGGGCTTGGAGTAGCGGTACCCGGTTGGCTCTGCTGCATCGCATGGTGTAGTCGTCTGCCTAGGGTCGCGCTCCAACTGCGAATCGTCCATTCCACAGTCTCAAGTAGTCGCACCCGGAGGTCTTGTAGAGCCTCTAGCCAGAAGTCGGGGCTGCCGTCTATGGTAAGTGCAGGACCCGGACCCGGTTGGCCTATGGCTGCTCTGGCCTCCGCCTCGACCTCCCGCATTAGGTCTTGGAGTCTCATGCTGGCCATTTTCTTCTTCGGAGGGAAACCACACCCGTTCAACCGGCAAAACGTTCTGGTAGAGCTGGTGAAGAACTTCTGTCTCACTCCCATTTCCTGTGGGCTATTGTAGTCCAATCATGGGAAAAGTCTTTGGGGTCCGCCCCCATGGTTGATTCGAGCAATCAGGGCGGACAAAGAGTTTGGCGCCTTTTGTCTTTAGCCCTCCCACGATGAGGGGGGTTGACTCACTCCTGGCCTTGCACGTGGCGGATTCTTGTGGCGGGAACGCCATCTTGGGTGCCATCTTGGCCCAATGGTGAAAAGGTGGGAAAGTTCTTTTAGGGACGAACAAAGTCCAAATTTTAGACAATAAAGTCCATTTTAAGCACATTATACCCGTTGGGTAACGGGCCTGCTCGTATCCTGTTCGTGACGCCATTTTCTGACTCACCGTGGCCGGGACTCCGGTTTAGACAGGCGATGCTTCCTTCCTCCTTGTCACGGGTGGACCGCGCCTGCCGGTAGTGGGGCCCGGTGTAGTGCAGATCAAAAGGGTTGAAGACGTCTTGGTGGAACAGATTAAAGGGGTTGTTAATTTATTCGTGACGCCACCTATGAGTAGATTCGGTAAGGACTACCGACGCTGCGGAACCTCCGGGGATGGACAGCAGCAAGATGTTACGCTCCCCACAGGCTGAGCGGTGATCCCCGGAGGCTGGAGCTGCTCAAGATGTTGTGTGGCAGCTGCGGTTACCTTGTAGTGCGGACGGACAGTTCATAAGGAAGCACGGACACAGAAAGTCTCTGCAACGGGTCTTTACTGTAACCAACAGGCAGTACATGGCATACAGTGGTTGAGTAGTAGACCGGGTGGACTCAGCAGTGATGGTGTCCCTTAGAAATCCGCAGTGTTCCTCCATTCTAACTAATTGATTGCCAGTGTCGCCCAGGAATACCAGATCGGGTACGGGGAGGCTGCTTCAATGCCCTATCCATGATGTACGTTCTGGATGTTTTGGGGGAGCCTTGGATCCCTCAGTGGGTACACCGCTGGTTAGACGATTGGAAGTTGGCTGGTGGTGGGGTGCTCCTGTAAAGCTGCTCCTCCACGCTTCTGGTTCGCGTAGCAGAGGTGAACTGCTGCCAGCTTCGGTACCAGTGAACCGGCTGTGAGTTGTGGGCACGGGAGTCTTTTGGGGACCCGTGTGGATAATGCCCAATCCCGGTAGTTAAGGCCTCAGGTGCTGACACCCGACCGGTGACGGCCCAGGGGCCCGCACGGGGTGCGGAGCCCCCGCTCCTCTCCAAGTTCTGTGTTCTAGGCTCTGCTCTAGATTCCAGACTCTCTCTTACTTACTGGACTAGACTATGTATTGTGTTCTCCTACACACTACCCTAGCACTCCGCACACCAGGACCTATGATTGGCCCTCTGTTCTAGGTGATGCATGCAGGGTTGGATTTCTAAGTTAACCGGATCATTGCTGAGTCAGAGAATATTGCGGCTGCATTTATGGCTGCAATACCCTCTTGTGACGCACTCGTTGCGGGGCGCCACATCTGTATACTCATTCCTTTGCTGTAATGTCAGTATACTCTTTGCTGTGCTGTAATGTCTGTATACTCTTTCCCATGCTGTAATGTCTGTAAACTCATTGCTGTGCTGTAATGTCTGTATACGGTTGTGGAGCCCCAGGCGGGACTAGGGTACTCGGTGCCGGACCGGACGGTACTGGGGATGTCACGGGTGGCTTGGTCCGGACGGTGTCCCTGGGCCCTCACAATAAAAGGGGGAATTATTTACAAGGGAAATTGTCACGGGTGACGCCACCCACTTGGTGCGGCCAGTAATGGGGGGCCGCCGCTGCTGCAGAACCTCCGGGGGTGATGGAATGGCAGTGGGGATAGTATAGTTCCAGTGGGGAGAACTGTATCCCCCGGGGCAGTAAGGGTTAAAGTCTATTGGGGTTATAGATGGTGGAGAGGGGTTAAAGGACACACACTCACATTTGGTAGACACTGCAATTCTCTTCTCCTCCTGATGCTGCAGAGCTGACAGGCTGGATCTGTAGGGAGGAATTGTCTCTGTGCTGAATCTGGAGCAAAGGTCGCAATCAATACACAGACTCCAAAGCTGTTTTCCAAGGCTTTACTGCTGATATTATTGCAGATTATAGTCCACAGAGCCTGTAATGGGGCTGAGCTCTCTTCCCACACCCTGTCCGGGTCGTTGGCTTCCTTGTGCTGCACTGTGTGTGTGTCCTGAGCTGCTGCTTCTAGGTAAGCTGCTGGGATTCCTCACGTCTCTCTGTATGCTGCTGGTACCACTTGGCTAGGCAACTTGAGACCTCTGTGCTGTGCTGACCCCTCCGTGTTGCTTCGCTCTGGTACTAGGGGGCATCTAGAGAGCCCGCTGTTCCTGGATTCACTGTGCTGTGGGTGCCAGACACAGTACCGGATCCGGTGTCCGTCTCTGTGCGTACTTCTGGTTCAAGTGAAGGTATCACTCCAGCTCCCAGATGTGTTCCTCTGTCTTTCGTTCTCCTGTTCCTCTGACCCTTGCTAGGTCTGCACTGAGCTAACTCTGCTCTGTGTCCTCTTCTCAGCACTGCACCGTGCTGAACTGAGCTCTCCCTCATGGGCAAGAGTCTATAAGGGAGCAGGTGGTGCTCCCCCTATTGCCCAGAGGTGGTAGTGTTTGTCAGTGTGTAGTGGGGGAGAGAACCCATGTGATGTTATTGTGGCACATTAACCTATGGGGTGCCACATTCCCCCTTAGTTAAATACAGTACTCCGGGACTGTAGAAAAACAAGTAAACAACAATTAAACACAATTAGTATTGACATAAACTTAAAAATGAAAAAGTACAAAAATCACTAGAATGTGAAAAAGAGTTCGAAAGTCAAAGAGCAGTCTTTCCGGGGGTTTAGTCTATTGCCTCCGGGCTGATGAATATATACAAGAGAGTTCTTACCACAACCAGTCCGTGGTATATATGGTCCATAAGTAAATAAGAAAAGTTCAAAGTTCATACAGGATAGTCTCTGTAGGTACTGGGCTTTTTAACGTTGCAATAACTATATACATTTGTCCATAGGCGTTTCTGCTTAGGAGGCCTGAATTCGCTACACCACCCCCAGGCACTTTCTTTCCCTAACTTAATGTACATGAGGGTCAATCCAGTTCCTCCGCCCTCTTGGACACAGTCTACTAGGCTCAATTTACTTTACTTTTAAACAAACATATTTACATTACACCTTTAATTCTGCATTTTACTCTTTGTACCTAGCTGGTAACTGACCTTGCGTACTACGCTCTGATCTGCGCAATGTTGGTAGAGTTAATCTGATAGTGTGAGTAGACATGTACCTATTTGGGGTGCTTGGTGTTATGGCAGATAGAGGTCTGACTGCAGGACTGGCAGGTTCGCTGGGACCAGGAATTTGTTTTTCCTCTTCGGATTCAACTTCCAGTTCTTCAAGTCTTGGGTCTTCTTCAGGTAACACGGGTTCTGGTAACACAGGTTCTGGTTTTGAGTCCATCATTGAAGGGAATGCAATCATTGGTACGACAACTGCTCCATGGTAATTTGGCCATGTTTTAGGAAAATCTCCTAGTACCGTGTGGAATACTTCTTCTTTTTCTTTCTCTTGGATAGGTTGGACCTGTACGGGTTCTATGACTTCAGGTGTCTTCAGGGTTTCAGGACACAATTTGAGTTGATCACGAGATACGACTGCTGAAGTTCTTCCTTCATCTTTGCTTATCAAATAGGTTTTAACATTGTCTAGGTTAGATGGTAAGACTGTGTATGGGATGGTTTCCCACTGATTGTCCAGTTTGTTCGTACGTCTTTTTCTCTTGAGAACTTGACCACCTTCTTGTAATGGCATTGCTTGAGCATGTTTGTTAAAGGTCTTCTCTTGTCTTGCTCTTGCTTGCTGTAAGTTTCTCTCTACACAATCTTGCACTTGTTGATACTGCTTCTGACGTTTGGTATCCCAATCTGTTTCTTCTACTTCTGTATCTGGTTTTTCAATTCCCATTTCTAGATCAATTGGTAGCTTACCGGGTCTTGCACGCATAAGATAAGCTGGAGTGCAGTTTGTAGAACTCACAGGGACATGGTTGTATAAGTCTACCAAATCAGGTAATTTATCTGGCCACTGGTTTCTTTCTGACTCTGGTAAGGTCTTTAACAGTTCGATTACGATATGATTCATGTTCTCGCATAGACCATTTGTTTGGGGATGATACGTTGTTGTGCGAATCTTCTTACAACCGTACATATTGCAGAATTCCTTGAATAGTTCTGATTCAAAGGCTGGACCTTGGTCTGCAAGGACTTGTTCTGGGTAACCATGCGGTCTACAGAAATGCGTCTGGAATGCTTTTGCTGCCGTCTTTGCTGTCAAGTCTTTGACGGGTACCACCACTAAGAAGCGTAAGTAATGGTCCACGATGGTTAAGGCATAGACATAGCCTGACCGGCTTGGTGACAACTTGACGTGATTTAATGCGACTAGCTCAAGTGGATGCTTGGTTATTATTGGTTGAAGCGGAGCTTTCTGTAGATCTTTCCTTCTGAGGTTGGATGCGGCACATCTTCTGCACCATAGTTCAATGGATTTTCTCATGCCAACACAATAAAATCTGTCTCTTAGGATTGCTTCTAACTTCTTCCATCCAAAATGACCTGCGTTGTCATGATAAGCTTCTAAGACCATCTGGGTGTCTTGCTTGGGCACGATTATTTGCCAGACCAGTTCATGCGTCTTGGGATTGGTAAATCGTCTACAGAGCTTCCCTTGATTCAGAAACAACTTGCCTTTCTCTTTCCAGAGCTGTATGGTCTCAGCTGGGGCATTCTGATCCGGGTATGCACCTTGTCGCGTAAGCAGTTCTTTCACTAGCTTCACAGCTGGATCAGTATCTTGGTATCAGCCCATGCGTGGTGTCTTAACGGGTTAAGATTTACTTCCTGCTCTCTTTGGTAGATGCCGGGTTGATAATCTTCTACCCTTGAACGATGAAAGGCCGGTAGTTCAATCTCTTCCAACTCTTCCGGTTCCTCTTCCACGTCTTTCAGGTGCGGCATCCGGGATAAGGCATCTGCGTTCCCATTCTTGCGGCCTGCCCGATATTTGATGACAAAGTTGTAGTTAGATAGCCGGGCTATCCATCGCTGCTCCAAAGCACCTAATTTTGCTGTGTCCAGGTGAGTCAACGGGTTGTTATCCGTGTAGATGGTAAATTCTGCACCTGCCAAGTAATGTTTAAAGCGTTCGGTTACAGCACAAACTACTGCCAGTAGCTCTAACTTGAAGGAGCTGTAGTTCTCGGGATTTCTTTCTGTAGGCCGGAGCTTCCTGCTTGCAAAGGCAATAACCCTTTCTTTGCCTCCTTGCTTCTGCAACAATACTGCTCCCAGTCCCACGTTGCTGGCATCCGTGTAAAGAATGAATGGTTGATGGTAATCAGGGTATGCCAGGATCTCTTCTCCCGTCAGCGCACTTTTCAGCTTGTTGAAGGAATCTTCTCTTTCCTCATCCCACCATGTCAGGGAATTACAGTTTGAAGTCTTCTTTGATCGTCCTACCAGAATGTCTTGTAGGGGAGCCGCTAGCTTCGTGAATCCTCGGATATATCTTCTATAATAGCCTACCAGGCCCAGGAATTGCCTCACTTCTTTTACGTTCGTAGGTCTTGGCCAATCCCTTATCACTGTGACTTTATCAGGATCCGGTGCTACTCCCTCTGAACTCACGACATGTCCCAGGTACTGCACCTTTGGTTTGAGAAGGTGACACTTGGATGGCTTGATTTTCATGCCATATTTCGATAAAGCTTCAAACACTTCTGCCAGGTCTTGTAGATGTTGCTCGTACGTCTTCTAGTAGACTATGACGTCATCTAGGTACAGGAGGACGGTTTCAAAGTTCTTGTGCCCGAGGCAGCTCTCCATCAGACGTTGGAAGGTCCCGGGTGCGTTGCAGAGTCCGAACGGCATACAATTGAACTCACAGAGGCCCATCGGCGTAGTAAACGCTGTCTTCTCCTTGTCGGCCTCGGCCACAGGAACCTGCCAGTACCCACTAGTCAGATCAAGGGTGGAAAAGTAGTTAGCAGATTTTAATGCAGCTAATGACTCTTCAATCCTAGGTAATGGGTATGCCTCCTTATGTGTGATGCGATTAATCTGCCGGTAATCTACGCACATTCTCATGGTCCCATCCTTCTTTTTAACTAACACTAGAGGTGCTGCCCAGGGGCTACAACTGTCTCTTATTACCCCTGCAGATTTCATTTCTCTGAGCATGTCTTTGGTGGTTTGGTAGTGAGCTGATGGTAATGGTCTATACCTCTCTTTTATAGGTTGATGGTTACCTGTGGGTATAGTGTGCTCTACCCCTTTGATCTGCCCAAAGTCTAATGGGTGTTTGCTGAATATCTGCTCATATTCTTTCACTACCCGGTATACTCCATGCTTGTGACGGGGAGGTGTAGAACTGGTACCTACATGCAACTTTTGGCACCAATCCTCCAGCTTCTCCTCTGAGCCATTGTAATCAGCCTGACTTGACGGGTTCAAGGGCTCGGCGGCTGTGATGTTGTTGTTATCAACCGTGTACAACTTAGCCATGGTAGCATACTTTGGTAATGTGACCTCATCTTCTCCGCAGTTCAATAGGGGTAATGGCACCCTTCCCCTGTGTACGTCAACCACTCCTCTAGCAGTGAGTATGGTCGGTCTACTGTCTGAGTACACGGGTTCTACCAGGGCCTGATAGTCTTGCCCTTTAATGCCTATTGCGGCTCTGCACCATACCAACATTTCAGTTTTGGGAGGAATTACAATGGGTATTGGGTCACTTACTCTTACACTGCCGATCTCACCTCCGGAGATTTCTACCTGCTGCTTCAACATCAGGGCTTTGATCTCTTTGTGCAGAAGCCTCTGTTGTCCAGTTCTGGCAGTCTCGGCGATTTGCTGCAAAACACTTAACACTTCGGAAAAACATTTCTCAATGACATTCATTCCCACCACCATCACGGGTTCACGGTCTCGCCGGTTGACATCTATGATTATAATACCCTGGTTCTGCAATTCTACCTTCCCAACCTGAATATTAATTTCTCTAAATCCAACCTTTGGTATTATCAATCCATTACCAGCCCATATATCAAAATTAAAGTCATCTGGCGCATTAGTAATGTCTGAATCAGCCCAGTACCTTTTATATAGAACATGTGGGGTAGATGTTATTTGGGATCCGGTATCCAGCAAGGCACTAAAGGGGATGCCATCCAACACAATAGGGATCACCGGCTTTCCTCCCACGAATTTGTCATACCAGGCTGAGGGGCCTTGATCGTTCATTCCTGGGGAGCGGCCCGCCTGCCCAGGGAATCGTCGTTTAAAGGACACTCTCGAGCAAGATGGCCTGATTTCTGGCAACGGCGGCAAATGGGCTGTCCATCTGGTTGGTAGCGATCGCTGGGTCGTCCTCTTGCTGCTGGGTATCTTCTGGGCCTCATCCACGGAACATCCTCTCTGCTGGTCGCCAACTCGATCTTGGGTGCAGGTTTTGACTCTCGCAGTTCCTTGATGACCTTGGCCATGGAGATCACAGTGTCTGTCAGGGCATCTAACTTTTGGTTGATGGCTGCATTTGAGATATATTCCCCGGCCTCAGCAGCAGTCGTTGACATAGCAGCTGTCGCTGGCGCTGCCGCCTGTTGAGGTGCTGCTGCAGTGTCAAGCACAGATGTTAATTCTCTTGGCTCTTCCAGCTGCTGCAGACGGATAGCTCTATCCTTCAGCTCAGTAAATGTCATGTCAGGGTTCTGCAGCAGTATCATGCTTAACTGTCCTCGATGGGAAGGGGAATGGAGGCCCTCCATAAATTGATCAAATAGCATTTTATCAGCTCCCGGGGCTAAAGCAGGTTCTGCCAGCTTAAGGGCTTTGAGTGCTTCCTGCAGGTTCAAGGCAAAGTCTCTGGCACTCTGTTTAGGTTTCTGGTGGCATGCAAAGAACCTCATCTTAGCCCAGGTATCAACAGCAGATTCAAAAGTTGCTTTCAGTCTGGCTGCTAGATGTTCTACAGTGTCCTTATCCGTGTCCAGCCAGGATGCGACCTCCCGCCGTGCATTGCCCGTTAATTGTCCCATTATCATTCCTACACGCTGGGCTTCAGTAAGGGGGTACATCACATAGTACTCTTTAATCTTTTGCATAAAGTCAGTTAAAGTATTAGGCTCACCGGAGTATTGGGGCAGCCACATTGCCCCTGGAGTATACGGCATCAGGAATGGCATTATGGATGCTGTTCCTTGCGCCGCTGCACCGCCGGGTACTATCGCTGGGTCCGGCGCTGCATCTCCACCGGCTGCTCCGTCGCCGTCTGGTGCATCGGGCTGCGACATCTTGGGCCCCCTTAGTTATTATGCGCCCTCCGCCTTCCGCTTCCGTCCGGATGTCTCTGGGAGGTTCCGGGGCGCAGCAGGGAGCTTCTTCCCCGCCGGATGTCGTCAGCACCAAGGGAGGAGACTGGGTTCGCGCCAATGCAGGGTACCGCCCCCTTTCTTTTGCCGCGCGCCGCGCGCTCCAAAATGGCGGATTTTCAGAAATACAGTTCGGATGGCGCACAGGGTCCAATTCTTTTGGACCGGGTAGATCCTGTTCGTGACGCCAGGTTGTGGAGCCCCAGGCGGGAGTCGGGACTAGGGTACTCGGTGCCGGACCGGACGGTACTGGGGATGTCACGGGTGGCTTGGTCCGGACCGTGTCCCTGGGCCCTCACAATAAAAGGGGGAATTATTTACAAGGGAAATTGTCACGGGTGACGCCACCCACTTGGTGCGGCCAGTAATGGGGGGCCGCCGCTGCTGCAGAACCTCCGGGGGTGATGGAATGGCAGCGGGGATGGTATAGTTCCAGTGGGGAGAACTGTATCCCCCGGGGCAGTAAGGGTTAAAGTCTATTGGGGTTATAGATGGTGGAGAGGGGTTAAAGGACACACACTCACGTTTGGTAGACACTGCAATTCTCTTCTCCTCCTGATGCTGCAGAGCTGACAGGCTGGATCTGTAGGGAGGAATTGTCTCTGTGCTGAATCTGGAGCAAAGGTCGCAATCAATACACAGACTCCAAAGCTGTTTTCCAAGGCTTTACTGCTGATATTATTGCAGATTATAGTCCACGGAGTCTGTAATGGGGCTGAGCTCTCTCCCCACACCCTGTCCGGGTCATTGGCTTCCTTGTGCTGCACTGTGTGTGTGTCCTGAGCTGCTGCTTCTAGGTAAGCTGCTGGGATTCCTCACGTCTCTCTGTATGCTGCTGGTACCACTTGGCTAGGCAACTTGAGTCCTCTATGCTGTGCTGACCCCTCCGTGTTGCTTCGCTCTGGTACTAGGGGGCATCTAGAGATCCCGCTGTTCCTGGATTCACTGTGCTGTGGGTGCCAGACACAGTACCGGATCCGGTGTCCGTCTCTGTGCGTACTTCTGGGGCAAGTGAAGGTATCACTCCAGCTCCCAGATGTGTTCCTCTGTCTTTCGTTCTCCTGTTCCTCTGACCCTTGCTAGGTCTGCACTGAGCTAACTCTGCTCTGTGTCCTCTTCTCAGCACTGCACCGTGCTGAACTGAGCTCTCCCTCATGGGCAAGAGTCTATAAGGGAGCAGGTGGTGCTCCCCCTATTGCCCAGAGGTGGTAGTGTTTGTCAGTGTGTAGTGGGGGAGAGAACCCATGTGATGTTATTGTGGCACATTAACCCATGGGGTGCCACACTCTCTCCCGTGCTGTAATGTCAGTATACTCTTTGCTGTGCTGTAATGTCTGTATACTCTTTCCCATGCTGTAATGTCTGTAAACTCATTGCTGTGCTGTAATGTCTGTATACTCTTTCCTGTGCTGTAATGTCTGTATACTCTTTCCTGTGCTGTAATGTCTGTATACTCTCTCCCGTGCTGTAATGTCTGTATACTGTTTGCTGTGCTGTAATGTCTGTATACTCTTTCCTGTGCTGTAATATCTGTATACTCTTTCCTGTGCTGTAATGTCTGTATACTCTTTGCTGTGCTGTAATGTCTGTATACTCTTTCCCATGCTGTAATGTCTGTAAACTCATTGCTGTGCTGTAATGTCTGTATACTCTTTCCCATGCTGTAATGTCTGTAAACTCATTGCTGTGCTGTAATGTCTGTATACTCTCTCCCGTGCTGTGATGTCTCTACCGGATCCGGTCTCCATAGACTCCAATGTTCACAAAATGGATCCTACAGAAATCAGTTATATAACAAAAAAAATTGTGTTTGCTCAACGTTTTTGCCAATGTATCTCTGCAGGATCCGCTCTAGCGGATGATTACTGGACGTGTGATCTCAGCCTAAGGTACAATTTAAAAAAAAGTTGCAATTAGATTTTTTTTATAATTCAGAAAAAAAGATGCAAATGATGAATCAGCCCCTTAATGTACGTTCTTAAGAATCCTTCTTGTAGCCATAGAATGGGTAATTGAATTACTTATTTTTCTGTTCCTTCCATGACAGGATCAAACAGGCCCGGCCGTGCTCTGTAATGCCTTCTGTGGACACTAGATGGTGCCAGTGCTTGTAAATTAGACTATGGCTGATATTTTCTCTTCTGTTCGTTATCAGTGTACTATGACGGTACATTTTATGAAGGTTTGACAAAAGCTTAATCTTATCTAAGATTAAATGGATTGTGATAAATTTGAGAAACTGATTCTGGCACAGTTTACTCTCATTATCACAGCAGATTATTTTTGCCAGATTTGTTCCTTTAATCCTTTTCATCAACCATAAATTTTCATTTTGCACTTAAGGGGGTGTCACACGCGTCAATATCGCCTGCACGATATCGACTGCACGTGACGTTGCAGCGATATTGACGCGTGTGACATACTGCATCAACCAGCGATAAATCGCTGGTTGATGATCGCCAGGTTTCAGAACCAGCTCTGAAACCTGGCGATTGTCGCCCGGTGGACACGCAGCATCGCTGCGTGTGACACCGGGACTAGCGATATTCCAGCTCCCAGCGCCTGTCACAAGCGCTGGGAGCTGGTCTCCAAGGTACACTGCGGGTAACTAGGCAGCGCGCGCTGCCTAGATACCCGACTGTGTACCTTAGTTACCAGCCTCCTCCGCTCACCGGGTGAGCGGAGGAGGCTGGTAACTAAGGTACACGTCGGGTATCTAGGCAGCGCGCGCTGCCTAGTTACCCGCAGTGTACCTTGGAGACCAGGCTGCTCCCGCTTCCAGCAGGCTGGCAGCGGGAGCAGGACATCATGGAAACGATATTTAAATCGTTTCCATGATGTCACTGGTCAATTGATCGCTGGTGAGTCTGTCTGTGTGACAGCTCACCAGCAATCAGCCGTCAATGTCGTCAGCGATCAGATCGCTGACGACATTGACGCGTGTGACACCCCCTTTACAGTAAAGACCAAAAGTTTGGACACACCTTCTCATTCCAAGAGTTTTCTGTATTTTCATAACTATGAAAATTGTAGATTCACACTGAAGGCATCAAAACTGTGAATTAACACATGTGGAATTATATACTTAACAAAAAAGTGTGAAACAACTAATAATATATCTTATATTCTAGGTTCTTCACAGTAGCCACCTTTTCCTTTTTTTTTTTTTTATTTAAATTTTTATTAATTTTCTTCTTTAAACAATACACAACATAAAGACAAGAACAATTTCAAACACAATATAATACAAGACACTACAAGATCACCATTTTTTGGAGTTTCCTGTACATAATGTAACAAACAAACAAACAAAAAAAAAAAAAAAACATTATAGAAGCAAATACACTCTTTTATAAATTATCCTTTATAATATTTACACATCATCCAAGGTCTCCACGTCTTCCGGATTACCTCTCCTCTACTTTTAGATTGGTATAACATCATTTCATTTTGACATTGAATATTTACCCTCTCTATTACATTTTTTATAAGTGGAGGATTAACCTCTTTCCATTTAATTGCTACCGTCATACGAGCGGCTATTAACACATGCGAAACAATACCTCTCACTCGTTTTGGTAGTCTATTTATACCCATATGTAGGATTATCTGAGGTATTTTTATTTCAATTGTTTCTCCAGTGATTTCTTTGATTAAATCTATCATCCCGGTCCAAAAAACTCTTAAGACCGGGCAAGCAAACCAAGTATGTATCAGGGATCCCACCTGTCCACACCCTTTCCAACATAATTTAGAATATTTAATGTTCATTTTTGCTATTCTATCCGGATACAAATACCACCTCATTTGTGTTTTTTTTATTTGCTTTACATGATTTATACACGCAGTGTATTTTTTAATTTCCCTTACACTGTTTCCCCATTCTTCCAATGTTAGCTCCTCTCCTAACTCCTGTTCCCATTTTTTCATGTAGGCCAGTTTACTTCCATTCACCGGATTAATTAAAATTTTATAACATTTAGATAAACATTTCATGTTATTCCCTCCTGTCATAATATATCTCAAAATATCTTCTTCCTTCCCATAGACTCCGTTCCCTCTATATGAATTTTTATTTAAATAATGTTTAATTTGCAGATATTGGTAAAGATATCTACGTACTCCCTCATATTTACCAGCCACTTGATCAAACGGTAATACTCCCATTGATCCCTCTATCTCTCCTACTGTTTGTATTCCTACTTCGTTCCAGTTTTGTAGGTTTAAATATGGGACATGTGGTTCTATGGATAAGATAGATAATGATGTTCTCATCGACCTGTTATGATTGGGGGTTAATGTTCTCCAAACACGTAAGGCCGCTTGCATTGTCAATAGTGGAGGTACATTTGTAGTTCGCTGTAATATTTCCGTTTCCATTATCAGTCGAGTCGAGCCCCTTCTAGCATAGACCTTCTCAATCTCCAACCATTTATGGTCTTTCCGCATTTGCCACCAGTCACGGAGTCCCCCTATTATGGACGCTTTATGATATAAACTTAAATCTGGTATCCCCATTCCCCCTTTATCCATAGGTAGGGCTAGTATATTTCTCGCTATCCGGGGTTTTTTATCCGCCCAAATAAATTTGCTGATCAGTCTTTGTAATTCAGTGATATATTTTTTAGGGATTTCAAGGGGAAGTGCTCTAAAATAATACAGAATCTTAGGCAACACTATCATTTTTATGATGTTAATTCTTGCTATCCAGGATAGTGTAGTTTGACGTACTTCCTCAATCACCTTTTTAATTTGTCTATACAGAATAGTAAAGTTCACTGTTATTAGTTTCTTTGATGATGTCAGCCTGATTCCTAAATATTGAAACCCATTCTCTGCCCATTGAAATGTGCACAATTCTTTTATATATTGTTTACTGTTTAAGGGTATAGCTATAGGTAATATTACCGATTTATTAGCGTTTATTTTATAATAGGAGACTTTGCTATACCCTTCCAATTCATCTAGTATCGCCTTAATCGATTGCTCTACCTTTTCACAGGAAATAATAATATCATCCGCATACATATTAATTGTATGTGCTTCTTTCCCTACCATGATTCCCGAGATTGATGCTGAGTTCCTGATCCTCTCAGCAAGTGGTTCCAAATGTGCCGCCCAGCTTAGGGGACCGGGATACCCGGCGCAGGGTCCCTTTCCTTGGGGAAGTCACTGGTGGCTGGACCCAGGCCGTGGCCCCAGGCTGGCACACTCCTAAAAGGGGGTATTTACAGGGGATTTAGAAGTTTATATAATTTATAAAGTTTGTAGATGTTATTGTCGTGACGCCACCCAGAATAATGTGGCTATATATGGCCACCGCTGCCTTGTACTGGCCAGGGGATGATGGTGAGAGGCAGCTGAGATGGTATAGCCCTTTTCCGGGTAGGGCTGTAGGGTCCCCTGGACAGGTGATGTTAAAGTTAATGATGGATGAAGATGGAAGTATGGTGAGGAGATGTTAAGGACACAGACACTTACTTGATTCACAGCAAATTCTCTCAGCGGTGATGGTCCCAATCCTGGATAGATGGTAGCTGTTAAATCAGAGGCTGAGGCACAGATGAGGTTTAACTGGTTTACTTTCAACCAAACTATAATACAACAAGTCCCGTCTCCGGAGTCTGCAATAGGGGTTCAGTTGCTCAGGCCCCACCGGGTCCTTTACCTCCTGCTTGCGCTGTCTATGTGGCCCTGCTGCCGTGTGTGAACTCGCTGCTGGCCCAAATCTGTCCTCTCTGGGTCCCACTCAACAGGCAACTTGAGTCCTTTGTCTCTCTCTGCTTACCCCCTCCGGGAGTACTGCTGAACTCTTAGTATGTTGCTGTGTCTGGCCCTGTGAAGCTTGTTGTTACCTCACGTTTTTCCGGTTGCTGTATTGTATATAACTAATGCAGCCACGGATCCGGTATCCGTATCTGCGCTTTTTATCTAGGGTAGATAATGATGCTACCCGATTCTGAAAGTGTTCCTCTTATCAGTTTTCTCCTCCTCAGACCGATGGCTTGGCCCTGGAAATTGTCAGCCAGTCCTCAGGAACTCAATGCAGCTCCTGTCACTCTGAGCTCATGGCTCCAACTGTCTGAAAATTTACCTCAAACCAGTGTTTTATCTCTAGGGAAGTCTCTGGTGTCTCTGGAGCTCCCCTACTGGCCAAAGGTGGTAGTGCAGTGGCTTGGCTTTCTAAGTGAGTGCAACTATTATGATCTTATACTGTGGCTAATACCCGCAGGGGCGCCACATTCCCCCTTAGTTAAGAACAGTACTCCGGGACTGTGGGACAATAAACATAAGATATAACAGATAATATCTACAGAGTCTTAAAAAAAAATAAAAAGTTACAAAAACCACTCAAGTTTAAAAAATAGAGTCTTGTAAAAAGTCACTTCAAATAGCGTCCATTAATACAGCTCTGTCCTTGAGGGCTATTTATTTGTTAGGAAAGGCACTGCAATTAGTGTCCATTTTTCCAACAAAGTTTATGAATAATTTAAGAATGTTCAAAAAACAGTCTTTCCGGAGCTTTAATTTACCGCCTCCGGGCTGATAAATGAAGAAAAGAGTTCAAGAATATGCAAGTAGTTCATACAGAATAGTCTCTGTAGGTACTGAGCTTTTTAACGTTACATCTAATAACTACTGATTAACAACTAAACAAGTTCCTTTCAGATATTTCTGGTTGAAATATCTATTTACATTTGGTAGTCTGCATATCTTGCTGGTAATTGACCCTGAGTACTACGCTGTGATCTGCGTAACGCTTGTGTACTGGGTGTACTCAATGTGATGGTGTGAGTGGATGTATACCTAGTAAGTACTTCTGGTTCTGCTAGGGATAATTCCACATTTGTGGGATTGGCAATTCCACCGTGTCCAGGACTATTATTACTAGGAATTTGTTCTTCCTGTCTTGGAACGTCTTGTGGTACAGGGTCTGCTTCTAATTCTATTGGTCTTGGGGCTTCTGGTATTACAGGCTCTGGTGTTTGATAGAAGGCCATCATGGGAACTACTACTGCACCATTGTAGGTTGGCCAGGTTTTAGGAAAGTCTCCTAAATAGGTGTGATATACTCCATCTTCTTCTTTTTCGTCAACAGGTTGAACCGGTACTGGTTGAATAACTTCTGGTTCAGGTTGAATGACTTCTTTTTCTTTCAATGTCTCTGGACATAGTTTTAGATTGTCTCTTGACACTAGTACTGATGTTAATCCACCATCTTTGCTTATAAGACACATTTTAGGATTGTTCACTCTCATTGGTAAAACTGTATATGGGGCGGATTCCCACTGATTGTCCAGTTTATTAGTGCGACGGTTTCTCTTGAGCACTTGATCACCAGGTTTTAATGGGGTTGCTAGAGCATTCTGGTTGAAGTATTGCTCTTGTCTTTCTCTAGTTTTCTGGAGATTCCTTTCTACGCATTCTTGCACTTGGCGATATTGTTGTTGGCGTAGGGAGTCCCAGTTGGAATCCTGCACTTCTGCGTCAGGTTTTACAATACCCATTTCTAGATCTATTGGTAGCTTGCCAGGTCTTGCACGCATAAGGTAAGCTGGGGTACAGTTTGTGGAGCTTACCGGGACATTGTTATAGAGGTCTACCAAGTCAGGCAATTTCTCTGGCCATAGGTTTCTCTCTGTCTCTGGTAAAGTCTTTAAGAGATCGATTACAATATGGTTCATTTTTTCGCATAAGCCATTTGTTTGCGGATGATAGGCTGTTGTACGGATCTTCTTGCAGCCATACATATTGCAAAATTCTCTGAAGATCTCTGATTCAAATGCTGTGCCTTGGTCTGCGAGTATTTGTTCCGGATATCAATGGGGTCTGCAAAAGTATGTCTGGAACGCCTTAGCTGCTGTTTTTGCAGTGAGATCTTTCACGGGCACTACTACCAGGAAGCGTGAGTAATGGTCCACGATGGTTAAAGCATAGACATAGCCGGACCGGCTTGGTGTCAATTTCACGTGATCTATTGCTACGAGCTCAAGTGGTTGCTTGGTAACTATAGGCTGGAGTGGTGCTCTTTGGTTTTTTAGATCTTTTCTTCTGAGGTTGCACGGACCACAGTTTCTGCACCATTCTTCAATTGATCTTCTCATTCCAACCCAGTAGAATCTTTCTCTTAAAAGTACTTCTAGCTTTTTCCACCCGAAGTGACCAGCACCATTGTGATAAGCTTCTAAGACCATTTTTACATCTTGTTTAGGCACAATGATCTGCCATACTAGCTCATGCGTCTTTGGATTGGTATATCTTCTGCACAGCTTTCCTTGGTACAGGAACATTTTGCCTCTCTCTTTCCAGAGTTGATGTGTTTCTTTCGGTGCATTTTCATTGAGATACGCACTTTGCTCAGTCAGCAGTTCTTTCACCAACTTCACAGCTGGATTGCTGTCTTGAGTGTCAGCCCATCTGTGGTGTGCTAATGGGTTGAGATTCACTTGTTGATGTTTCTGGTAGGCACTGGATTGATACTGTCCTACCTTGGGACGATGGAAGGCGGGTAGTTCAATTTCTTCAAGTTCTACCTGTTCTTCTTCCACGTCTCTCAAGTGCGGCATCCGGGATAAGGCGTCTGCATTTCCATTCTTTTGGCCTGCTCTATACTTGATCACGAAGTTGTAATTAGACAGCCGGGCTATCCATCGCTGTTCCAGCGCACCTAGCTTGGCTGTATCCAGGTGGGTCAATGGGTTGTTATCAGTATAGACGGTGAATTCTGCAGCTGCCAAGTAGTGTTTGAAACGCTCAGTCACAGCCCAGACTACTGCCAGTAGTTCTAACTTGAAGGAGCTGTAATTTTCAGGATTTCTTTCAGTAGGCCGGAGCTTTCTACTTGCAAAGGCGATGACTTTCTCCTTGCCTCCTTGCTTCTGAGATAGTACTGCTCCCAGTCCCACATTACTGGCATCTGTGTAAAGGATGAAAGGTTGATGGTAATCAGGGTATGCCAGCACTTCTTCTCCGGTCAATGCCTTCTTCAACTTTTCAAAGGAATCTTCCCTCTCATCACTCCACTGGAAAGGAGGATTGCGGTTTGAAGGCTTCTTCGACTGCCCTACCAGGATGTCTTGTAGAGGTGCTGCTAGCTTGGTGAACCCTTGGATGAATCTACGATAGTAGCCCACCAGTCCCAGGAATTGCCTCACCTGTTTTACGCTGGTAGGTCTTGGCCAATCCCTTATTGCGGTTACTTTCTCGGGATCCGGTGCTACTCCTTCTGAACTTACAACGTGTCCCAGGTATTGTACCTTTGGCTTTAGAAGGTGACATTTTGATGGCTTGATCTTCATACCATACCGGGATAAGGCCTCGAACACTTCTGCCAGGTCTTGTAGATGTTGTTCGTAAGTCTTTGAGTAGACTATTACATCATCTAGGTACAGAAGGACGGTTTCAAAGTTCTTGTGTCCGAGACAGCATTCCATCAATCGCTGAAAGGTACCGGGTGCGTTGCAGAGTCCGAATGGCATACAATTAAATTCACAGAGACCCATCGGGTGGTAAACGCTGTCTTCTCTTTATCTTCCTCAGCCACAGGGACTTGCCAATACCCACTTGTTAAGTCTAAGGTGGAAAAATAGTTAGCAGATCTTAAAGCAGCTAATGACTCTTCAATTCTAGGTAAGGGGTAGGCGTCTTTATGGGTAATGTGATTAATCTGCCGGTAGTCTACGCACATTCTCATGGTT
The DNA here is from genome assembly GCA_033576535.1 of Allobates femoralis. NCBI lineage: Eukaryota > Metazoa > Chordata > Amphibia > Anura > Aromobatidae > Allobates > Allobates femoralis. Next base: position 703,577,349 of record JARQOC010000002.1, on the reverse strand, counting down.
CCGTCTTTCTTTTTAACTATTACCAGAGGGGCTGCCCAGGGGCTACAACTGTCTCTAATTACCCCGGCCTGTTTCATCTCCCTCAGCATGTCTTTAGCACATTGATAATGAGCGGGCGGTATGGGTCTATATCTCTCTTTTATTGGTGGGTGGTTACCGGTAGGAATTGTATGTTCTACCCCTTTAATCTGTCCGAAGTCTAATGGGTGTTTACTGAAGACCCGTTCATATTCTTCTACTAGTCGGTACACCCCTTGTTTTTGGTGGGTAGGTGTTGAATCTGTACCTATATGCAGCTGCTGACACCAATCTTCTAATTCTCCACTTGAACCATTGTCGTCCGCCTGACATGACGGATTCAAGGGCCCAATGGCTGTGATGGCATTGTTGTCAACAGTGTATAGCTTGGCCATTGTAGCGTACCTTGGTAAAGTGACCTCTTCCTCTCCACAATTCAAAAGACGTATGGGCACTCTTCCCCTGTGTACCTCGACTATTCCTCTAGCCGTTAATATTGTGGGTCTACTATCAGTGTACACAGGCTCTACCAAGGCTTGGTAATCTCGTCCTTTAATACCAATGGCTGCTCTACACCATACCAGCATTTCAGTTTTTGGAGGTATTACTATAGGAGTTGGGTCACTTACCCTCACACTGCCGATTTCTCCACCTGCAACCTCTACTTGTTGCTTCAGCACCAATGCTTTTATCTCTCTCCGGAGAATTCTCTGCTGGCAGGATTGGGCAGTTTCCGCAAATTGCTGTAAAATAGTAATAACCTCGGAAAAACAATTTTCTAAAACATTCATACCTACCAATACAAAAGGTTCCCGTCGGTTAACATCAACAATTATGATACCCTGATTTTTTAATTCTGCTCTACCAATCTTAATGGTCATCTCTCTAAATCCTACTTGCGGTACCAATTTTCCATTACTAGCATATATACTTAGCTCAACATTAGATGGTCTTTTATCAATGTCTGAATCTGCCCAGTACCTCTTATAAAGGATATGTGGTATAGATGAAATCTGGGAACCAGTGTCCAACAAGGCATTGAGGGGAATACCGTCCAGCACGATGGGGATAATAGGACGTCCTCCGACGTACTTATCGTGCCAGGATGTTGGGCCTTGAAAGTTCACTCCTGCGAAGCGGCCCGCATTCCCAGGGGATCCTTGTTTAAATCACAATTGCGGGCGATGTGTCCTGGCTTCCGGCAACGGCGGCAAATAGGCTGTCCATCCGGCTGGTAACGGTCGTTGGGTCGTCCTCTCCACGCTGGGTATCCCTGGGGTCTCATCCAGGGAATATCCTCTCTGCGGTTCGCCAACTCCATCTTGGATGTAGTCTGTGATTCTCTCATTTCCTGCATGGTTTTAGCCATTGAGGTGACAATGTCTGTTAGAGAGTCAAGCTTTTGCTGGAAAGCATCATTAACACTGGCCTCCAGGGGCTTAACTGATGTCACTGGCACTCTCTGTTGTTGAGGGGTTTCTGTAATGGATTGCTCAGGATCCTGATCCCAAAGTGCCTCTGCCTGCTGGAGACGAATAGCGCTCTCCTTTAACTGGGCAAATGTCACCTCAGGGTCCTTGAAAGTCAGCATACTCGCATGCCCTCGATGAGAAGGGGTTAATAGTCCCTCAATGAATTGATCTTTTAGCAATTTATCAGCGCCAGTGTTAAACATTGGTTCAGCCAGTGTAAGCGCTTTAAGGGCCTCCTGTAAATTCAGGGCAAAGTCTCTCACACTCTCATTGGCCTTTTGTTTGCAATTGAAGAATTTGGTCTTTGCTTTGCTACCAGCAGTAGTTTCAAATACTGCCTTTAATCCAGCTAGAATATGCTCAGCAGTGTCTTTTAGATCAGCGGACCATGCTGTGACTTCTCGCTTGGCATTACCACTTAACTGTGCCATCAGCAAACCGACACGCTGAGCTTCTGCCATTGGAAACATGTTTAAATAGGCCAGCAATTTTTCTTTAAAATCATCAAAAGTATTAGGCTTACCTTCATACACTGGAAGCCATGGAGCACCTGGGGTATATGGCATCAACATCGGCATAATAGGCACTGCACCTTGCGCCGCTGTGCTGCCGAGCGCTCTGTTTTGTGCTTCAGCTGCATTTGTGTCGCCGGGTGTTTCGACGTCTCCGTGCTGCGACATGTTGCGCCCCCTTAGTTAACCCGGACCCTTCCGGTCCTCTGCTTCCGTCGGGATGGCGTATAATCGTTCCGCTGTGCAGCAGGATTGGTTTTCCCCTTTTGTCGACGTCAGAGCTCTCAGCTTGGTGCCGCCCACAAAGACACGCCCCCTGCTGCTTCTGCTCGCCGTGAGCTCAGTAATGGCGGAATCTGAAATTTTTCAGTCAGATCAGAGCTCAGGGCTATGACACAGTTCAAATAGCAGTCTCGTGCTGTGGCAGTTATGAGGTAATTAGTGATGATGCAATTTTACCTCAGAGGCTGGCGGCCATTTTGTTTCAATGTTGGTCAATGGGGAAAAGTCTATTTCAATGGTTTCCAATGGGAAAATCACTTTTTGATAAAAAAGTCAATTTTTCTCGGATTTTCTCACAATTTTCGGCATTAATCACGGCACACAGTACCCGATTTAACCAGGCACGGTGAATCCTGTTCGTGACGCCAAAGAGAGATGTGCCGCCCAGCTTAGGGGACCGGGATACCCGGCGCAGGGTCCCTTTCCTTGGGGAAGTCACTGGTGGCTGGACCCAGGCCGTGGCCCCAGGCTGGCACACTCCTAAAAGGGGGTATTTACAGGGGATTTAAAAGTTTATATAATTTATAAAGTTTGTAGATGTTATTGTCGTGACGCCACCCAGAATAATGTGGCTATATATGGCCACCGCTGCCTTGTACTGGCCAGGGGATGATGGTGAGAGGCAGCTGAGATGGTATAGCCCTTTTCCGGGTAGGGCTGTAGGGTCCCCTGGACAGGTGATGTTAAAGTTAATGATGGATGAAGATGGAAGTATGGTGAGGAGATGTTAAGGACACAGACACTTACTTGATTCACAGCAAATTCTCTCAGCGGTGATGGTCCCAATCCTGGATAGATGGTAGCTGTTAAATCAGAGGCTGAGGCACAGATGAGGTTTAACTGGTTTACTTTCAACCAAACTATAATACAACAAGTCCCGTCTCCGGAGTCTGCAATAGGGGTTCAGTTGCTCAGGCCCCACCGGGTCCTTTACCTCCTGCTTGCGCTGTCTATGTGGCCCTGCTGCCGTGTGTGAACTCGCTGCTGGCCCAAATCTGTCCTCTCTGGGTCCCACTCAACAGGCAACTTGAGTCCTTTGTCTCTCTCTGCTTACCCCCTCCGGAGTACTGCTGAACTCTTAGTATGTTGCTGTGTCTGGCCCTGTGAAGCTTGTTGTTACCTCACGTTTTTCCGGTTGCTTTATTGTATATAACTAATGCAGCCACGGATCCGATATCCGTATCTGCGCTTTTTATCTAGGGTAGATAATGATGCTACCCGATTCTGAAAGTGTTCCTCTTATCAGTTTTCTCCTCCTCAGACCGATGGCTTGGCCCTGGAAATTGTCAGCCAGTCCTCAGGAACTCAATGCAGCTCCTGTCACTCTGAGCTCATGGCTCCAACTGTCTGAAAATTTACCTCAAACCAGTGTTTTATCTCTAGGGAAGTCTCTGGTGTCTCTGGAGCTCCCCCTACTGGCCAAAGGTGGTAGTGCAGTGGCTTGGCTTTCTAAGTGAGTGCAACTATTATGATCTTATACTGTGGCTAATACCCGCAGGGGCGCCACACAAACATAAAGCAAAAATTATTGGAGATAGGGGACAACCCTGTCGGGTCCCATTTGTTATATTAAAAATCTCCGACATTGTTCCTGCAATCCATACTTTTGCTGAAGGGGCCGAATATACTGCAGAAATTGCTGACAAAATTGGTCCATCAAAGCCAAACTTTTTCAATACTGCAAAAAGATACCCCCAGTGCACCCTGTCAAAGGCCTTCTCTGCGTCCAATGACAGGAATGCACTGGGGGAACCAGATACTTCCGCTATTTGTACCAAATTTACCATACGTCTTATACCATCTTTGGCTTCCCTATCTCGTACAAAACCTACCTGATCCGGTTTTATCAGGATAGGAATTATTTGATTTATTCTAGATGCAAGTAGTTTCGTAAAGATCTTTAGATCTCCATTCAACAATGCAATCGGCCTCAGGTTCTGGGGTTTGTTTGGTGGTTTACCTATTTTTGGTATAGTGACTATAGTAGCTTCGAGATTACTACCTGCAATAAAGCCTCTTTCCCTCCACAATTCACAGCATCTTACCAGAAAGGGGACTAATTCCTCCGAGTATTCTCGATAATAACTATTAGAGAACCCGTCTGGACCCGGAGCGCTCCCTTTTCTTGTTTGTTTTATAATCTTCCCAATTTCCTCTCTCGTTATCGGTGCGTTTAAATGTAACAACTGAGTTTCTGTAATTTTTGGTAGATTACATTCATCTAAGTATTTCTTTATTTCCATCTCTGATGGTTGAGGGGTGCCCAGATCATCTTTTAAATTATATAAATTTAAATAATATTTAGCCATCTCCTCTGCAATTTCTGATGGTCTTCTACTCACTGTTCCATCTTTTTTAATAATATATTCAATTCTAGATTTAATTTCTTTTTTCCGGATCCTCCGAGCTAACAAGGCTCCGCCTTTATCCCCCTCGGCATAAAATTTCATCTGTAATTTTCGCATATTATCTGCATGTGTCTGTAACAAACTCTCTCTCAATTTACAGTTAGGGCCAGAAATATTTGGACAGTGACACAATTTTCGCGAGTTGGGCTCTGCATGCCACCACGTTGGATTTGAAATGAAACCTCTACAACAGAATTCAAGTGCAGATTGTAACGTTTAATTTGAAGGGTTGAACAAAAATATCTGATAGAAAATGTAGGAATTGTACACATTTCTTTACAAACACTCCACATTTTAGGAGGTCAAAAGTAATTGGACAAATAAACATAACCCAAACAAAATATTTTTATTTTCAATATTTTGTTGCGAATCCTTTGGAGGCAATCACTGCCTTAAGTCTGGAACCCATGGACATCACCAAACGCTGGGTTTCCTCCTTCTTAATGCTTTGCCAGGCCTTTACAGCCGCAGCCTTCAGGTCTTGCTTGTTTGTGGGTCTTTCCGTCTTAAGTCTGGATTTGAGCAAGTGAAATGCATGCTCAATTGGGTTAAGATCTGGTGATTGACTTGGCCATTGCAGAATGTTCCACTTTTTTGACCTCATGAACTCCTGGGTAGCTTTGGCTGTATGCTTGGGGTCATTGTCCATCTGTACTATGAAGCGCCGTCCAATCAACTTTGCAGCATTTGGCTGAATCTGGGCTGAAAGTATATCCCGGTACACTTCAGAATTCATCCGGCTACTCTTGTCTGCTGTTATGTCATCAATAAACACAAGTGACCCAGTGCCATTGAAAGCCATGCATGCCCATGCCATCACGTTGCCTCCACCATGTTTTACAGAGGATGTGGTGTGCCTTGGATCATGTGCCGTTCCCTTTCTTCTCCAAACTTTTTTCTTCCCATCATTCTGGTACAGGTTGATCTTTGTCTCATCTGTCCATAGAATACTTTTCCAGAACTGAGCTGGCTTCTTGAGGTGTTTTTCAGCAAATTTAACTCTGGCCTGTCTATTTTTGGAATTGATGAATGGTTTGCATCTAGATGTGAACCCTTTGTATTTACTGTCATGGAGTCTTCTCTTTACTGTTGACTTAGAGACAGATACACCTACTTCACTGAGAGTGTTCTGGACTTCAGTTGATGTTGTGAACGAGTTCTTCTTCACCAAATAAAGTATGCGGTGATCATCCACCACTGTTGTCATCCGTGGACGCCCAGGCCTTTTAGAGTTCCCAAGCTCACCAGTCAATTCCTTTTTTCTCAGAATGTACCCAACTGTTGATTTTGCTACTCCAAGCATGTCTGCTATCTCTCCGATGGATTTTTTCTTTTTTTTCAGCCTCAGGATGTTCTGCTTCACCTTAATTGAGAGTTCCTTTGACCGCATGTTGTCTGGTCACAGCAACAGCTTCCAAATGCAAAACCACACACCTGGAATCCACCCCTGACCTTTTAACTACTTCATTGATTACAGGTTAACGAGGGAGACACCTTCAGAGCTAATTGCAGCCCTTAGAGTCCATTGTCCAATTACTTTTGGTCCCTTGAAAAAGAGGAGGCTATGCATTACAGAGCTATGATTCCTAAACCCTTTCTCCGATTTGGATGTGGAAACTCTCATATTGCAGCTGGGAGTGTGCACTTTCAGCCCATATTATATATATAATTGTACTTCTGAACATGTTTTTGTAAACAGCTAAAATAACAAAACTTGTGTCACTGTCCAAATATTTCTGGCCCTAACTGTAAATCTAATCTCCTGTATTTCAGTTGATATAGATATAGTGGCAGCCTCTTTATTACGAACCTCTAAAATTTGTAGTCTATTAATCAGTTCTTTTCTATCTTTCTTTTTTTTACGTTTAAGTATTGCCGCTTGTTGAATACAGACACCCCTTATCACCACTTTATGTGCTAACCACAAACACTCATCATTTATCTCTTCATTATCATTTGTATTAAAATATTCCTTCAACGCTGATTTTATTTTCCCCGCGACTTCCTCATTTAATAACAACCTTTCACTCAGGCGCCATCTCCTTATCAAGGGACGGGAGTCCGAGTGAGAGATTTCCAAATATATTGGCGCATGATCAGACCAGGTTATTAATCCAATATCCGCATTCGTGCTGCTTGTCAAAATACTATCATCAACTAAAATATAGTCGATTCGACTATACGTTCGGTGACGATTCGAAAAAAACGTAAAGTCTTTTTCCGACGAATGTATGTACCTCCATACATCATGATACTTATATTCCCAAATTAACTCTTTCATCTCCCCTCGGCTCCCTATACCTCCTTTAGTTGTATCTAACTCTCTATGCATAGGCAAATTAAAGTCCCCACATATTACCTTATTACCCTGCGCTACTTCTTTTATTTTTTGAAGACACCGTTTAATAAAATTCTTTTGTCCCATATTAGGAGCATATATTGTCGCAACTGTATATAGTGCTCCATTCATTCTACAGATCAGAATTAGGAGTCTACCTTCTAAATCTTCACATTTTTGAACTAACTCAAATGTTACTGTGTTTTTAATCAGGATACATACTCCTGCCTTCTTAACTTTATTATTAGAAAAGAAACTGTGCGGAAAATTTTTATGTTGGAATCTACCATTGTCTTTCCCCAATAGATGTGTCTCCTGCAGACAGATAATATCTGCCTGAGCTCTCTCAACCTCTTTCCATACCATTGCTCTTTTACCTGGAGCATTCATACCTCTCACATTTAAAGACATAATTTTCATCTTCATTTTAAATTAAGTTGGGCCAGATTTTTTACCCCAAAGCATGACCCATTTTTATTTATTATTCCAACTAAAGAGAGAGCAAATTTAAAAAAGAAAAAAAAACAAACTATGTTTTCCTTATACCTCCTATAAAGATTCAAAAGTATATAGCATGGGATGATTTGTACCTGCGTGAGAGAAAAAAATAATAAAAAAAACACACAAAAATAATCTAAACCAATACATATAACAGACATTATGGCCGATCTCCTGAGCCATAAAAGGTGCCCCGTTCCTTGGGCTACGGGCAGAACATATCTGCCATCTCGGGAGCCTAGAGCACAAATACTTGTCTCCAGGAATGTCTATGGAGCTGCTCACGAGGCCTCATTTCTTCCCTCTTACACTTTCTTCCATTCTGATCTTATTCTCCTCCCCTGTATTATTTTTGCGGGGGCGAAATCTATCTTCCAAGCAGTTAACTTCCCTTCCGCATCTTTAGGCGAAATACATGTTACATTCTTATCTTCAAATATAATATGTAATTTAACTGGGTTAAATCCCCACTTATATCTGACATTGGCATCTCTCAGAGCAGTACAGACATGTGCATAGTCCCTTCTTGCGTCTAAAGTAGCTGCTGAAAGATCTGGAAATACTTTAAGACCTTGAAGCCACCTTTTCCTATGATTACTGCTTTGCACACTCTTGGCATTCTCTTGATGAGCTGCAAGAGGTAGTCACCGGAAATGGTCTTCCAACAGTCTTGAAGGAGTTCCCAGAGATGCTTAGCATTTGTTGGCCCTTTTGCCTTCACTCTGTGGTCCAGCTCACCCCAAACCATCTCGATTGGGTTCAGGTCTGGTGACTGTGGAGGCCAGGTCATCTGGCGTAGCACCCCATCACTCTATTTCTTGGTCAAATAGCCCTTACACAGCCTGGAGGTGTGTTTGGGGTCATTGTCCTGTTGAAAAATAAATGATGGTCAAACTAAGCGCAAACCGGGTGGAATAGCATGCCGCTGCAGGGTGCTGTGGTAGCCATGCTGGCTCAGTATGCCTTCAATTTAGAATAAATCCCCAACAGTGTCACCAGCAAAGCACCCCCACACCATCACACCTCCTCCTCCATGCTTCACGGTGGGAACCAGGCATGTAGAGTCCATCCGTTCACCTTTTCTGCGTCGCACAAAGACACGGTGGTTGGAACCAAAGATCTCAAATTTGGACTCATCAGACCAAAGCACAGATCTCCACTGGTGTAATGTCCATTCCTTGTGTTCTTCAGCCCAAACAAGTCTATTCTGCTTGTTGCCTGTCCTTAGCAGTGGTTTCCTAGCAGCTCTTTTATCATGAAGGCCTGCTGCACAAAGTCTCCTCTTAAGGGTATGTGCCCACAGGAAGGTTTAACGTCGGTTTAGCAGCGAAAACCGTCGACGTTTTAGCATAGGTTTTATTTAAATTTATGTAAATCCTAAGCAGCTTTAGGACTTACAAGTAACCCTATGTAATTTAGAAACCGCTGTGCACACATAGTCGGTTTATGTGAGCGGATCTGCCCGCGATTGAGTGGTTTCCCAGCGGCTTAGCAGCATACAGCATGTCAATTCTTTTCAGCGGTTTTTGATCGGTTCTAGTGATGGGCGAGTCCTAAATACTCGGAATCGCTTGACTCTAGCGAGTCCGAACCATTCATTAACATTGGACTCGCTAGACTCGCAACAGGTAGCGAGTCCCGGGCTCGGAATCGCTACTCGGAATCGCTTGACTCTAGCGAGTCCGAGCCCGGGACTCGCTAGAGTCAAGCGATTCCGAGTAGCGATTCCGAGCCCGGGACTCGCTAGAGTCAAGCGATTCCGAGTAGCGATTCCGAGCCCGGGACTCGCTACTCGTTGCGAGTCTAGCGAGTCCAGTGTTAATGAATGGTCCTTGCGAGTCCTGCGAGTCCCAAATCGGTTCCATGAACAAAATCCTCCATAGAAAACCGCAGGAAAAACCACCGGTAAACCGCTGTGCACATGCTGAAAAAACCGCCGGAAAACCGCCGGAAAATTGCTGGAGATATCAGAGCTCTGATCTCTAGGCTCCTGATAATTTCCAGCGGTTTATTGAAGGTTTGAACGCCACTAAACCTTCCTGTGGGCACATACCCTAACAGTTGTTGTAGAGATGTGTCTGCTGCTAGAACTCTGTGTGGCATTGACCTGGTCTCTAATCTGAGCTGCTGTTAACCTGCGATTTCTGAGGCTGGTGACTCGGATGAACTTATCCTCCGCAGCAGAGGTGATTCTTGGTCTTCCTTTCCTGGGGGGTCCTCATTTGAGCCAGTTTCTTTGTAGCGCTTGATGGTTTTTGCAACTGCACTTGGGGACACTTTCAAAGTTTTCCCAATTTTTCAGACTGACTGACTGACCTTAAAGTAATGATGGCCACTCGTTTTTCTTTATTTAGAATTTGTATTATGGCAAGAAAAAAGTAGCTAACAGTCTATTCAGTAGGACTATCAGCTGTGTATCCACCAGACTTCTGCACAACACAACTGATGGTCCCAACCCCATTTATAAGGCAAGAAATCCCACTTATTAAACCTGACAGGGCACACATGCGAAGTGAAAACCATTTCCGGTGACTACCTCTTGAAGCTCATCAAGAGAATGCCAAGAGTGTGCAAAGCAGCAATCACAGCAAAAGGTGGCTACTTTGAAGAACCTAGAATATAAGACATATTTTCAGTTGTTTCACACTTTTTTGTTAAGTATATAATTCCACATGTGTTAATTCATAGTTTTGATGCTTTCAGTGTGAATCTACAGTTTTCATAGTCATGAAATTCAGAAAACTCTTTGAATGAGAAGGTGTGTCCAAACTTTTGGTCTGTACTGCATGTTTTTTCTTACCCTTCCTCAATGAGCTATAGTTTTTTTTTTTTTTAATTTTCAGGGCAGATTCCCTGGGACCCCAATACTTGGTCCGTTTGTTAGATTGCGCTGGTCCTATAGTTCTTCCTTAGACTGAAAGTGAGCATGAGCACGCAGTGTGCACTACTGATCAATGCGGTGTATGCCATGAAGGATTAGGTCCTGGTGTAACCACTGTTACCAGGTGTCACAGAGCGACCAGGCCTGGAGGTACAGGGGCCCGACACCCGCCGACCCCTGCGCCTGCTTTGCATGGATGTGCGTCCCTGAGGACGCACATCCATGTCACTGCATGGCGTTCTGCCCGGCCACTCCCCAGGCGGCTGGTCACAGTCGCCGGAGGAGTGGCAGGCACTGTAACTTTAAAAATTCCCTTGGCTGCTGCGTGCTGCACTGTGATGTGGACCTCATCACAGACAAGATGGAGCTGCCAGTGGGAATGGTGAGTGTGAGCTCCAATCAGGAGCAGAAGAGCCTTACAGCTTCGAGAGATGGAGAGAGGGGAAGGAAAAGTGTGTGTATGTGGGGGGAAGGGCTGTACAGGGCCAGTGTGTGTGTGTGTGTGTGTGGGGGGGGGCTGTACAGGGGCAGTGTGACTGGGTGTGGGGGGCCTGTACAGTGGGCAGTGTGTCAGTGTGTGGAGGGAGGGGCTGTACAGGGGGCAGTTTGTCTGTGTGTGGGGGGGGCAATAATACAATGGGCAGTGTGTCTGTGTGTGTGTGAACTGTACAGGGGGCAGTGTGACAGGGTGTGTGGGGGGCTGTACAGTGGGCAGTGTGTCTGTGTTTGTGTGTGTGGACTGTAGAGAGGGCAGTGTCACTGGGTGTGTGGGGCGCTGTACAGTGGGCAGTGTGTCTGTGTGTGTGTGAACTGTACAGGGGGCAGTGTGACTGGGTGTGTGGGGGGCTGTACAGTGGGCAGTGTGTCTATGTCTGTATGTGTGTGTGGACTGTAGAGAGGGCAGTGTGACTGGGTGTGTGGGGGGCTGTACAGTGGGCAGTGTGTCTGTGTCTGTATGTGTGTGTGTGAACTGTACAGGGGGCAGTGTGACTGGGTTGTGGGGGGCTGTACAGTGGCAGTGTGTCTGTGTCTGTGTGTGTGGACTGTAGAGAGGGCAGTGTGACTGGTGTGTGGGGGGCTGTACAGTGGGCAGTGTGTCTGTGTCTGTGTGTGTGTGAACTGTACAGGGGCAGTGTGACTGGGTGTGTGGGGGGCTGTACAGTGGGCAGTGTGTCTATGTCTGTATGTGTGTGTGGACTGTAGAGAGGGCAGTGTGACTGGGTGTGTGGGGGGCTGTACAGTGGGCATGTGTCTGTGTCTGTGTGTGTGAACTGTACAGGGGCAGTGTGACTGGGTGTGTGGGGGCTGTACAGTGGGCAGTGTGTCTGTGTCTGTGTGGTGTGTGTGGACTGTACAGGGGCAGTGTGACTGGGTGTGTGGGGGCTGTACAGTGGGCAGTGTGTCTGTGTCTGTGTGTGGTGTGGACTGTAGAGAGGGCAGTGTGACTGGGTGTGTGGGGGCTGTACAGTGGGCAGTGTGTCTGTGTGTGGTGGTGGGCTGTACAGGGGCAGTGTGTCTGTGTGTGTGGGGGGCTGTACAGTGGGCAGTTGTGTCTGTGTGTGGTGTGAAGCTGTACGGGGGGCGTGTGTGACTACGGGAGTGACTGGTGTGTGGTGGGCTGTACAGTGGGCAGTGTGTCTGTGTCTATGTGTGTGTGGACTGTAGAGAGGGCAGTGTGACTGGGTGTGTGGGGGGCTGTACAGTGGGCAGTGTGTCTGTGTCTGTGTGTGTGAACTGTACAGGGGCAGTGTGACTGGGTGTGTAGGGGGCTGTACAGTGGGCAGTGTGTCTGTGTCTTGTGTGTGTGGACTGTACAGAGGGCAGTGTGACTGGGTGTGTGGGGGGCTGTACAGTGGGCAGTGTGTCTGTGTCTGTGTGTGTGTGGACTGTAGAAGAGGGCAGTGTGACTGGGTGTGGGGGGGGCTGTACAGTGGGCAGTGTGTCTGTGTTGTGTGTGGGTGGACTGTACAGGGGGCAGTGTGACTGGGTGTGTGGGGGGCTAGTACAGTGGGCAGTGTGTCTGTGTCTGTGTGTGAACTGTACAGAGGGCAGTGTGACTGGGTGTGTGGTGGGGCTGTACAGTGGGCAGTGTGTCTGTGTCTGTGTGTGTGTGGACTGTAGAGAGGGCAGTGTGACTGGGGTGTGGGGGGCTGTACAGTGGGCAGTGTGTCTGTGTCTGTGTGTGTGTGAACTGTACAGGGGGCAGTGTGACTGGGTGTGTGGGGGCTGTACAGTGGGCAGTGTGTCTGTGTTGTGTGGACTGTAAGAGGCAGTTGACTGGTGTGTGGGGGCTGTACAGTGGGCAGTGTGTCTGTGTCTGGTGTGTGTGACTGTAGGGGGCAGTGTGACTGGGTGTGGGGGGGCTGTACAGTGGGCAGTGTGTCTGTGTCTGTGTGTGTGTGGACAGCACAGAGGGCAGTGTGACTGGGTGTGTGGGGGGCTGTACAGTGGGCAGTGTGTCTGTGTCTGTGTGTGTGTGTGAACTGTACAGGGGGCAGTGTGACTGGGTGTGTGGGGGCTGTACAGTGGGCAGTGTGTCTGTGTCTGTGTGTGTGTGTGTGGACTGTAGAGAGGGCAGTGTGACTGGGTGTGTGGGGGGCTGTACAGTGGGCAGTGTGTCTGTGTATGTGTGGACTGTACATAGGGCAGTGTGACTGTGTGTGTGGGGGATGTACAGGGGGCAGTGTGACTGGGTGTGAGGGGGGCTGTACAGTGGGCAGTGTGTCTGTGTCTGTGTGTGGATTGTACAGAGGGCAGTGTGACTGGGTGTGTGGGGGGCTGTACAGTGGGTAGTGTGTCTGTGTCTGTGTGTGTGTGGACAGTACAGAGGGCAGTGTGTCTGTGTGTGTGGGGGCTGTACAGGGGGCAGTGTGTCTGTGTGTGTGTGGACTGTAGAGAGGGCAGTGTGACTGGGTGTGTGGGGGGCTGTACAGTGGGCAATGTGTCTGTGTATGTGTGGACTGTACATAGGGCAGTGTGACTGTGTGTGTGGGGGCTGTACAGGGGGCAGTGTGACTGGGTGTGAGGGGGGCTGTACAGTGGGTAGTGTGTCTGTGTGTGTGTGGACAGTACAGAGGGCAGTGTGTCTGTGTGTGTGGGGGCTGTACAGGGGCAGTGTGACTGGCTGTGTGGGGGCTGTACAGTGCGCAGTGTATCTGTGTGTGTGGGGGGGGAAAGCTGTACAGAGGGCAGTGTGACTGGGTGAGTGGGGCAGGTTGTACAGGGGGCAGTGTGTCTGTTTGGGGAGGATGTATGCTATGTGGAGGGCTATGAGGCTGCATTTTTGCGTTATACTATATGATGGGCTGTGACGCTGCATTATATGATATGAAGAGCTGTGACGCTGCATTACATTATTTTGAAGGCTGTGACGCTGCATTATATTGTCTGTAGGGCTATGAAGCTGCATTATATTATATGGAGGGCTATGAGGTGGCATTATATTACCTGGAGGGCTATGAGTCTGCATTATATTATATGACAGGTTAAGAGGCTTCATTATATTACTGTATATGGAGGGCTATGAGGCTTTAATTCACCCAGGGGCATGGGGTTGGAGGGATGTCATGGGTGGCCCACCTGGACCTGTAGCCCTGGTAGTCAACTGAAAATTGTGAAAAATGAAAAGGTTTAAAAAGAATAAATGTCTCGTGATGCCACCTGCAGTTTCTGATGATGTTCACCAGCGCCGCTGTCAGACCGCCGGGGATGATGGTATTGCAGCTTGGATGGTGTAGCTCCCTGCAGGTGGAGCTGAATCCCCAGGGCAGGGTGAAGTAGCACTTGATGTAGTAGCGCTGGCTTATAGGCAGCGCAGCTGCGCAGCAGTTCGTGGAGAAAGGAGACATGGAGGCCTTGTGACTCTATACTGGTACTTTACTGGAACCTTTTCAGATGGCACATCAGGTTACAGTTCACAGTCTCTGCGTAGGTAGCTGGCCGGGTAGTCACTGGGGAGGATAAAGTCTTTTTGAGGGTCCCGTAGTATACCTTCTTTTGTCTTCCTTATGTCCCGCTGTTCTGACCTGTGCCTCCTTACTATTCTTGCGCTGCTCTGCACAGCCCGCTAGTCTAGCAGGCCTGTTGAGTGATATGAGGTACCCTTCTTCTCTCTAAGGGGCTCAACCCGGTTTGGTGTCCCTGGTGGGGCTGCACGTTCTGGACGGGGGGTCGGGGCTGATATTTCGGCCCTCGGGTGGCCGGTGTTGACAGCTCAGGATAAAGTCTTCTGTACCATTACTCAGAGGCGGCTCTCCATTGGTGGACTAGGATTCCCTCAGACCTGTCCGGTGGTCTGGCACTGGGTTTCCTCTTTCTTTCCTGGGCTTCCCTTTTCTCTCTCAGGCACCCTCCCTGGGAGACCTCTCTAGGGCTCCCTCCTTGCTTCTCTCCTCATTATGGACTAGATCCAACTATCTGACTTCCCGCTTCTCCTTACCCTAACTCTCCTCCCCCGGGACCGATTTCCCTGGTAACGGGGTTGCCAATTGGTCCCCTAGTCTAGGTGTAAGGATGCCAGGATGGGAGCGTCAGGTTGACTTTACACCCCCCTAGTGAAAGGAATACCGCACACTCTGTTGTGGGTGCAGTACCTCTACTGTGGCGCACTGACCAGTGGGGCGACACAGCTGCATTACCACTTTCTCACTAACTCTCTTAGGCCAGGGCAACACTTGCATTTGCAATGCTACTACTGGATCCTGTTTTTCATCCTGAAAACTGGATTCATTAATGGACCCATAGACTCTAATGTTAAAAATGGTTTGCCAAAGTGCGATCCATCTACTGCATTGCGTTTTTGAGAAATCCGTTTTTAGTAGGGTCTGCAACGTTTTTTACTGTTTTCTTAAAAATGCATGTGTTTTTTTAACATGGGGGTCTATTGGAAATGCGTGCGTTAACACAAGCGCTAAAAATAGCTAAAAAATGACAAGAAGCAAAACTGGATCCAGTAACGGATCCAGTAGATGGATGCAACCTCCCAAGTGTGGCCCTAGCCTTAACCTCCTGGCCCTCACAGAAACCTGGATTCAGGATTCAGACACAGTGTCTCCTGCTACTATTTCTTATCATGGCTTACATTTCTCTCATTCCCCGAGACCTGGGAACAGACATGGTGGTGGAGTTGGCTTACTCTTGTCCCCACAATTTACTTTCCAGGTCATCCTTCAAGCCCCATCACTCTCAATCCCCTTTTTTAAGGTCCACATAATTAGTAAATTCCCCTGTGCCTCCGTTTTATGCCTGTAATCCCCCTGTGCCTGTCCCCCACCTCTGTGCAATCTCCCCTGTGTCTGTAATCCCCCTGTGCCTGTCCCCCAACTGTGCCTCACCTCTGTGCATGCCCCTTCTGTGCCTCACCTCTATGCATGCCCTCCTGTGCCTCCCCTTTGTGCCTGTAATCCCCCTGTGCCTGTCCCCCATCTCAGTGCAAGCATCCCCTGTGTCGGTAATCCCCCTGTGCCTGTCCCCCAACTGTGCCTCATCTCTGTGAATGCCCCACCTGTGCCTGCAATCCCCTGTGCCTGTCCCCCACCTGTGTCTCACCTCTGTGCATGCCACCTGTGCCTCCCCATTGTGTCTGTAATCCCCCTGTGCCTGTCCCCCAATTGTGCCTCACCTCTGTGCATGCCCCCCTGTGCCTGCAATCCATTGTGCCTGTCCCCCACCTATGCCTCCCCTTTGTGCCTGTAATCCCCCTGTGCCTGTCCCCCAACTGTGCTTCACCTCTGTGCATGCCCCCTGTGCCTCCTCTTTGTGACTGTAATCCCCCTGTGCCTGTCCCCCAACTGTGCCTCATCTCTGTGAATGCCCCCCTGTGCCTGCAATCCCCTGTGCATGCCCCTTCTGTGCCTCACCTCTGTGCATGCCACCTATGCCTCCCCATTGTGTCTGTAATCCCCCTGTGCCTGTCCCCCATCTCAGTGCAAGCATCCCCTGTGTCGGTAATCCCCCTGTGCCTGTCCCCCAACTGTGCCTCATCTCTGTGAATGCCCCACCTGTGCCTGCAATCCCCTGTGCCTGTCCCCCACCTGTGTCTCACCTCTGTGCATGCCACCTGTGCCTCCCCATTGTGTCTGTAATCCCCCTGTGCCTGTCCCCCAATTGTGCCTCACCTCTGTGCATGCCCCCCTGTGCCTGCAATCCCCTGTGCCTGTCCCCCACCTATGCCTCCCCTTTGTGCCTGTAATCCCCCTGTGCCTGTCCCCCAACTGTGCTTCACCTCTGTGAATGCCCCCCTGTGCCTCCTCTTTGTGACTGTAATCCCCCTGTGCCTGTCCCCCAACTGTGCCTCATCTCTGTGAATGCCCCCCTGTGCCTGCAATCCCCTGTGCCTGTCCCCCACCTATGCCTCCCCTTTGTGCCTGTAATCCCCCTGTGCCTGTCCCCCAACTGTGCTTCACCTCTGTGCATGCCCCCCTGTGCCTCCTCTTTGTGACTGTAATCCCCCTGTGCCTGTCCCCCAACTGTGCCTCATCTCTGTGAATGCCCCCCCTGTGCCTGCAATCCCCTGTGCCTGTCCCCCACCTCTGCCTCCCCTTTGTGCCTGTAATCCCCCTGTGCCTGTCCCCCAACTGTGCTTCACCTCTGTGCATGCCCCCCTGTGCCTCCTCTTTGTGACTGTAATCCCCCTGTGCCTGTCCCCCAATTGTGCCTCACCTCTGTGCATGCCCCCCTGTGCTTGCAATCGCCTGTGCCTGTCCCCCACCTGTGGCTCACCTATGTGCCTGTAATCCCCCTGTGCCTGTCCCCCAACCGTGCCTCACCTTTGTACATGCCCCCCGTGCCTCCCCTTTGTGCCTCTAATCCCCCTGGGCCTGCCCCCAACTGTGCCTCACCTCTGTGCATGCCTCCCCCCCCCCCCGTGCCTGCAATCCCCTGTGCCTGTCCCCCACCTGTGCCTCCCCTTTGTGCCTGTCCCCAACTGTGCCTCACCTCTATGCATGCCCCCCTGTGCCTGTCCCACACATGTGCCTCCCCTCTGTGCCTCCCCTTTGTGCCTGTAATCCCCCTGTGCCAGTCCCCCAACTGTGCCTTACCTCTGTGCATGGCCCCCCTGTGCCTCCCCTTTGTGACTGTAATCCCCTTGTGCATGCCCTTCCTGTGCCTGCAATCCCCTGTGCCTGTCCCCCACCTGTGCCTCACCTCTGTGCATGCCCCCATGCCTCCCCTTTGTGTCTGTAATCCCCCTGTGCCTCAACACTGTGCATGCCCCCCTGTGCCTGTCCCCCAACTGTGCCTCACTTCTGTGCATGCCCCACTGTGCCTCCCCTTTTGTGCCTGCAATCCCCTTGTGCCTGTCTCCCACCTCTGTATATGCCCCTTGCACAATCTGCCTCCCCCCTCTCTGCCTCCTAACCTGTGCTGTGCAGGAAGTGATGTGCAGGCAGCGTCCAACTCTGGTGAGCTCCCCAGCCGCAGATCTCTACTGCCAGCATCGCGGTCTGTGGAAACAGAGTATACCCGCGGTGGTCGCAGTGCAGGAGTTAGAGATAGGCTGCAGGGGAGCTCACGAGAGTTGTACGCTGCCTGCACAGCACAGGTTAGGAGGCAGTGAGGGGGAAAGCGAAGCAGGCTCCTGCCCCTCGACTCCGGAGTCCACAAGCGCTTAGGCTACCTTCACATTACGATTTTGAAGGGAGCCGATGCTGTCCGATAAATTCGGACAGCATCGGCTCCCTTCTGATGCCTGGAATCGGATGCCAAATAGGCATCCGATTCCGGCATTAAATCGTAGCCTCTGGGCTGAAAAAAAGAAGAAAAAAAAAAGTTTAATGCTCACCTCTCCACAAGCCCCTCCGTCTCCCGCCGGCTCCCGGTGTCTGCAGAGGTCTTCTACTGCAGTACAGGACCTGCCGTGATGTCACAGTCACGTTACAGCAGGTTACACCATGGTAACCTGCGGTCACGTGACTGTGACATCACCGCAGGTCCTGTACTGCAGTAGAAGACCTCTGCCGACACCGGGAGCCTGCGGGAGCTGGCGGGAGCCGGCAGGAGACGGCGGGGGCTCGTGGAGAGGTGAGTATAAACTTTTCTTTTTTTTTTAACCCCTGCCTTCCAGTTTGGAGCAGTTTTACTGTACTGAGCATGCTCAGTACAGTAAAATCGGGTCCGAGGAGACATCAGATGTTTCCTCGGACCCTGCTCCATAGGGCCCCATGATAAATTGATTGGACCAAATCGGATGTGCACTAAATGCCATCCGATTTGGTCCGATCCGATTTTTGCACCAATAAAAAAATTGGACAGAATCGGATCGGACCAAATCGGATGGCATTTAGTGCACATCCGATTCGGTCCGATGCCCATAGGGCTGCATGGGGCCCAAAATCGGTCCGATGCTGTCCGATTTTTATCGGACAGCATCGGATTTAAAAAATCCGTAGTGTGAAACCAGCCTTACCTATAACATGGAGCAGGAAGACACAGTCTCAATCAGTGCATATACATATAAGGTAATTGGTCACAGCACATTGGGTAAAATGGGCCATACGTTCCTCCGGCCAGCACCTGGACGCACGTCCACACCGGAGAGTCCAAATCCGGATCGTATCAAGATATCAAAAGCAAAAAACGGACAGCGTCACAGACCTTTAGATGGTGCAAATTATCTTTGTGTTCTTTATTCCATGGTCAAGTACAAGCGACGTTTCGACCAGTCATATGGTCTTTATCAAGCTTGATAAAGACCATATGACTGGTCGAAACGTCGCTTGTACTTGACCATGGAATAAAGAACACAAAGATAATTTGCACCATCTAAAGGTCTGTGACGCTGTCCGTTTTTTGCTTTTGACAGTCCCAATCAGTGTCAGTGACGTGTGCTCACCAGGGGGGCGGGTCACCTTGCTCCAAACAGCCACACCCCCGCCAGCACGCCCAGGCCCCCCTGCCCCTGTTCTAATGGCCACACCCCCTCCAATGATTGGCGGGCCCCTCACTCAGTAAGACCTGTAAGCCCATAACGGCAGCCCTGCATGGTTGCAGCCACCAGTACACGGCAGATATTTATGCAGCTCTCCTTTCTTGATAATCATCTTCACAGATTAGATTATTTTTATTTTCATCCTCAAAATGTTTTGTTTCTTTTTGGAATTGTACAGAACATGGGTGAAATTAAAAATGAAAAAAGTTCTGAAATAATTGATTCTTGGTATGATTTTTTTTTTACATGACAAAACGTGGCATTTTAACTGTGTTGTATAGATTTTTTCATACTGAAAGTGCAGCTGCCCAGCCAGTTTAATAAGAGTGCAGCTACTGGGAGAAAAATAACTTATTTCCTTCCAGTAGCTGCCGGCATTCAGTCATATGGGTGTGCATCCAGTACTGCTCATCTTATGCATCTTTGTACAGGAAACTGTCATTTAAAATGTCAGGATGATCACAGTCTAATGAGCTGTGCTGTGAGAGATGTCTGATACATGCACACCCTATGGCTGAATGCCAGCAGCTCCCAAAATGAAATATGTTCATTTTCTTCCAGTAGCCGTGCCTTCAGTAAGGTGGCCAGGCAGAATTGTACAATTTTAATGTTATTTACCTGCAGATTAACTCTTTATCTGCAGATGAGTAAGGCTTTCCGAGGTGACTGTTTTCATTTATCATATCTATCAGCCCTGTGATTTCCATAGTTCCATGAATTTTCATATATTGGTGCTGATATTTTAATGTTGAGAAGTGTATTTTAATGGTTAAAAAAAATCTGACCTTTGTAAAAAAAAAAATAAAAAAAAATAGGATTTAGTTTGTCATCATTTTCGGAGACCTAAAACTGTTTTTTGTTTATTGTTCATTGACACGTGTAAGAACTTTTTGTTTTTTTGCATTCCAAACTGTAGTTTCTAATAGGGATCATTTCCTCAATGCTGCAGCACCCTTCCTCCTTTTTATGCTCCTGAATAGCCCAACGAGTTATCACCAAGCTATTCTGAGCGTAGAATGTACTTTATGATTCTGTGGACTCTGTGCTCCATCAGTTTAGCTGCAATGTAGTTTTACATCATTAGCTATTTAATGCAGAGCTCAACTTTCCTGCATCATATCATTCCTTTCAAACCCCTCTAACTACAGTTCATCTTGCAGTACATCTCTCCTTTCAGCCCCTCTGTATATAGACTATTCTTGCAGTACATGTCCCCATTCAGCTCCCTCCTGAAATATATTTCTCCTCTCAGCTCCCTGTATACAGCCCATCCAGAAGTATACTTTCCTCTAGGCCCCTCTATATGCAAACCTTCCTGCAGTATATTTCTTTTTTTTTAGTTACTAGCAGACCTGACTATTACTGCTATCTGGTATGTAAAATAGAGAACATAAACAGAGCCTATGGGGGCAACCTTATTGGGGGTGATATGTGCAAAACGGGGCAGCTTTAAACATAGGTTATATTGACAGAATTAATACATGTATATGTACATAATTATAAAACCACATTGTCATTTTGGGAATACCCTTTAACAATCTCCTATGAAACCTACCACAGGTGTATATGTACTATATATTTAGAATTGCCCCTGAATCATTATTTCATGGAAAATTATCCCCAAAAAAGTGCAAGGTTTCCAGGGTCTCCATGGAATTGCTGTATCTTCTTGCCCTCGTCCAAGATGGAGTCTGGTGCCTTGCCTTGACCTTGAACTTCCTGTCAGGCCTGCTTATAAGTCCCAGTCAAGGGTTTATTCCTTTCTTGACTATTTTGTGCTAGTTGGCCTCTGAGTCACTCTTGACTTGATTTTGGGCTTCTTGCTTCCACTTGTTAGCTCTGCGCTCGGCCTCATTACTTCTCAGCTGCCTGAAGTCGACGGTACATTATTCTGATCCTGGCTGTTGGTTTCCTCCTTTCAAGACCTCAAGGAGAAGAGCTCTATTACTTCTGGACTTCCTTGGTCTATAAGAACTTTGATTCTCTGTTTAGTTATCAGTGTATTTAACTTGGGACTAAATCAGTTCAGGCTCTGTGCTGGACTTGAGTGGGACTTTTTTTGAGCCCTAAGGAGTACACTGATAATCATCTGTTTTCTGCACACTTCACTGCATATTATTTTTGGACATTCATGTAATAGTGCTGGTTGCAATCCTACATATTATTGCTGGACATTCACATATTAGTGCTGTTCACGCTACTGCATATTATTCCTGGACATTTATTTAATCGTGCTGCTCGCACTCCTGCATATTGTTTCTGGACACTTACGTATTAGTGCTGCTCGCACTCCTGCATATTGTTTCTGGACACTTACTTATTAGTGCTGCTCGCACTCCTGCATATTGTTTCTGGACACTTACGTATTAGTGCTGCTCGCACTCCTGCATATTGTTTCTGGACACTTACGTATTAGTGCTGCTCACACTCCTGCATATTGTTTCTGGACACTTACGTATTAGTGCTGCTCGCACTCCTGCATATTGTTTCTGGACACTTACGTATTAGTGCTGCTCGCACTCCTGCATATTGTTTCTGGACACTTACGTATTAGTGCTGCTCGCACTCCTGCATATTATTTCAGGACATTCACATATTAGTGCTGTTCGCACTCTTGCATGTTATTTCTGGACATTTACATAATCGTGCTGTTTGCATTTAATTTTAGTATTTGTCTTGTTCATTTCAGTTTCTTAAACTGTTTGATTATTTTCAATACAGATTATTTACCCACATCCTGGTCTAAGTCTCATTATATCTCATGCTATCAGATTCCTAAGTATCTACATAATTAATAAAAAAGCCAAGAAGCCAGCGCTGCTGTGGTTAGTACACAATACAAAAAGTGCATATGCACATATTAATTTCTAACTGTACTTTAAACTGAGACATTTAGCAAACAATTGATCAATTCTTTGAGCTACCCCGCCACGTCACGGCATTCTCAGATGGGGCAGTCCTACTCTACGTTTTTTATTACGCTGTGCCATTGCGGCCACATTAAATGCAGACTTACCTGAAGCATTTCTGAACTACTCCTACGACACCAGAAGGGCAAGCGCAGATTAAAAGGAAGACCAGGTCTGGACATGACATCCGGACATTATAAGATCTGACCCCCACACTGCCAGACCGGCTTTTTTATTTGTAATTGGTTTGTGGTTGAGCACCACTTTTTGCTGTGCGTGCTTGGTTATGCATACCATTCTGTCTTTATTGTGATTGATCTAGGCCACTGTACACACATACAGCAGTCACACCCTGCCCATAAGCTTTGCTTAATTGTTGCACAGGTGTTTGCGCCTGTTCTACCCTCATCCATGGTTGCTGGTCTGGCAGTGTGGGAGTCAGATCAGATAATGACCGGATGTCACGTCCGGACCTGGTCTGCCTTTAGCTGCGCTTGCCCTTCTGGCGCCATGTGAGTAGTTCAGAAATGCTTTAGGGACGTGTGCATTTAATGTGGTTCTGCTTTTAATGCATTCAGGAGGCCGTAATGGCACAGCGTATATGGAAAACATAGAGAAGGACTGCCCCATCTGAGAATGCCGTGCCATGGCGGGGCGGCTCAAAGAATTGATCAATTGTTTGCTAAATGTCTCAGTTTAAAGTACAGTTAGAAATTAATATGTGCATATGCACTTTTTGTATTGCATACTAACCATAGGCAGCACTGGCTTCTTGTCTTGTTTATCTACATAATTGTTATAAAAAGAAAATTAAAGAAATTTTCTAAATGTGCCCCAAAAGATGAATAAATTACTTCCCTTCATTTTAGAAATCTCAGATAAGATTTACCCCTGTGGTAAGGCCTCAGGCAAGAGCTCTTCCCCGCTGTGGTGTCTGCTAGGGGTGATATAGCTAAACCTTGCCATCCACGGCCCTGAGGCCATCCAGAATTGGGAAAAAATTAACAATCGACAGGAGATTTTACAATAATACATACAGATTTTCGCTCCGTTTATTCAATAAAGCTTTAATACCTCAGATTAAAAAAAAATACAACTTTGTGTTCTGTACATTGATCTTTTATAAGATAAATCGTCCTACTATGTATACTGTATAGTATTTGCATTGGTAATTTTCTTACAATGATCGGCTATGATACGTTATGTAGATAATGTATATGGCTTTGTCTAGATAAGCTTCGATAAGGATCTCTAAATGGTCAGAACATCTGTAATTCTCCTTCACATTCCCGCTGTCTCTTAGATAAAAATAATATGGTGAAATCAAGATAATTTAGACATGAGGAATGTAGTTTACTACATGAAATATGTGGTGTATGGAAAGGCCTGAAGGAAGATAGCACAACGTGAACTCATGGTTCGGGCCTACACCTACTTAGAGGAAACAAGGCCTGGTTGCTATGGATACCTTGCCTGACAACCTCTAAGGCTAGAGTTTTAATGTATAGCAACTAGTCTGTCCCTAATAAGCTAGCTTGTGGTTCTACTGACTTCTATATATTACATAAATAATACTTTTGTTTTTAATGACTTTTATATATTAATATTGGGGTTTTCCATGGCCACCATCATAAAGTTCTAGGCCTCATTCAAATAGAGAGGTAGCTAGGCTTTTGTTCACCCTGGGTATGACAGAATGGCTTGAAGGTGCCACCTTTGCCCTTTGGGTATATGACCCATACTAGTCAGTTATAGCTACACTCCTACCTTGTATAGTGGCTCCACCAATGAGATTCCCATTGATTATAAGGATGAGAGTCTATCTTCCTCAATCCCATAGACCAGGGGTCAACCTGTAGATCAGGGGCCACATGTGCCTCATGGGTCTGTGATGTGTGGCTCACAACTGTCTTCCAGATTGGTGCATCAGCAAACAGCCATAAAGAGCAGGTCTCCAGATGGTGACTTTTGAGAGTAGCCCCACAAAGAAGAGTAGATTTGAATGGTGGTAAGGTAGGAACCAGTGGATCTTGGCATACTGCCTCAGTGTGATTTCTGTGGAAAAGGGTTGGCTATTATGATACCAGTAATGTCTCAAGAAAATCACTGCACACGCTAAATGTAGATTAGCCAAAAATTAAGTCTTTATTGGTGGAAACAATTTGCAACTATGGAGTTAACGTTTCGATCGGTATGGTCTGGATCACCGCAGCCATGAACAGTAGAGACACCCTTGCATGAGTGCCCATCCTAATACTAGATCTAGCCTCTGGTACCACCCTACAGTTACCAGATTCTTCTGGATACAAGTACTTATCCTGCTCCTAGCCCATACTGTGTATACATTCTATCCAATGTCTTTGTCTTCATGTGCACAAGTGGCCATTCACAAATCCTCTTCATCATTCTGGATACAGAGATCTAAGTGACTTTGGTGATCAAGACCATACGGTTGAAATGTTAACTCCATAGTCACAAATTGTTTCCACCAATAAAGCCTTTATTTTTTGGCAAATCTACATTAGTGTGTGATTTTCTTGAGCCTGTACTGAGGATTTATGACAATTCATATACTGGGACCTTCACTTGATTCCCATTGTGATTCCCAACACTTTTCCTAATCTACTGGTAATGGTAGCTCTGGATGTCAGTACTGTGTGTTAAGTAAGAGCTGGATATGGCCCGCAACACTCTCTCAGAGCTAAATGTGGCTTTCAAGATCAGAAAGGTTGTGGACCTCTACCATAGACCATGATAGAGCCATAGTGGACAAGTGTCAACCCCATGCTATTAAAATATCGGATGCAGAACTCGATGGGGAGCCAAGTTTCAGCTGCTGGTAAACGTCCATTCTTTGACTTTTATAGGTATGTCTCGCCATCATTACTCCTTTCCTTAGAAAGCTGTGAACGGCAGCTCTCGATATGGTAGATCAGATCTGTATTTTACATGGATGGCCAATAGTCGGCATGTTTTACCATATTTATGGCTATCCAACGCATCCCCCAGAGATGTAGACTATTTGCCAAGAGTTTCAAGCTGAAAGATATGCTTTTTACTTAAAGGAGTTGTCTCATGAACAACATTCCTTACATATCCAATCACTGAGTATGTGAGACCATCGCTCTTATCAGCACTGACTGGAGCAGTGGTCACACATGCTCACTACAGCGCCATTCATACAGATGAGTTTTACATTCCCCTTTCTCATATCTGACTATACATTTATCATCTATACTGTGTATAGGTGAGAAATGATTATGGGACAACTGCTTTAATATAATAAATATTGTTTTTGCGTATTTTGTTATGTTGCTAAAAGACAGAGCCAGCTATTGTGTAGACAATGAATGGAGTGGCACTGCACATGGTCAGACATTGGTACTGTGAAAAGGGGCAGTTAATGTGTAAAGCCCTTTTCACATAAGCGTTTTTCGCTGAATGCGGCAGATCTGGCAGATTTACTGCATCTGCCGCGTAACGGCTGCACTTGCGGCACACTTGCGGCAAGCCCCATTCATTCTCTATGGGACTTGCGGCAGGGGCGGCAAATGCATTTTTTGCTGCGTTTCAGCACTTGCAGCAGGTCAAAAAAACACAGCTTAGGGCCCTTTCACATCAGCGTTTTTTGTAATTCGCGGCAGATGCGGTGAAAAAAACGCATCTGCCGCGTTTGCCGCATAACCGTTGCACTTGCGGCGCGGTTGCGGTTTTTCCCATAGAAAGTATAGGGGACTTGCGGCAGGTGCGGCAAGTGCGGTTTTGCACTTGCGGCAGGTGCGGCAGCGAAAAAAAACGCGGCTGACCGCGGTTTTTTTTCGCTGCCGCACCTGCCGCAAGTGCAAAACCGCACTTGCCGCACCTGCCGCAAGTCCCCCTATACTTTCTATGGGAAAAACCGCAACCGCGCCGCAAGTGCAACGGTTATGCGGCAAACGCGGCAGATGCGTTTTTTTCACCGCATCTGCCGCGAATTACGAAAAATGCTGATGTGAAAGGGCCCTTATGCGGTAAATATGCCGGATCTGCCGCAAATCATCAAACACGCTGATGTGAAAGGAGCCTAACTGATATTTCATGAGAACTTGCAGCAGGATGTCTGTGTCGGCCTCTAGCTACTCCCTCTCCATAGAATCTTATAGCACCAACTGTAATCTCCTGTTTTTGTAATATTAAAGGCCCCGTCACACGGGCAACATCGCCGGCAATGTCGGCGGCAATTTGCGGAGCGCGCGTCACTCCTAACATCACTGGCGAGGTGTCACACAAAGCAATGTTGACGGCAACCTCGGCGCAATGTTGCTAATAGGCGGGATCGCCAGCAACACTGCGGTTGCCGCGTCACTCAGGGCAATCTGGCCAGATCGCCAGGGCAACATCGCCAGGTTTCCCAATATTGTTGGGAAACCTGGCGATGTTGCTCATGCAACTTATCGCCTAATATCGCCCAGTCACACGCGGCAACTCAGTTGCGTGGTAGCTGCAACTCAGCCACGCCCTTGAGTTGCCGGCAATATCGCCCCATGTGACGGGGCCTTAACATTTGTCTGCACTGATAGAGATTTTAACCTTTAATTGAGAATGAAATATCAATCCAAGAGGAAGAAGAAGCAGATTTCTCTAATAAGATATATTACAAAATGATATATATTTATGTGTACTATTGATTAATGAAATAAAAGTAAAAGGCAGCAAAAATGGCTTTTTTAGGCATTTTTGAGCGCATATGTTTTTGTTACCTCAAAAACATATGCGCTACATGAGATAGACAGATAGTTAGATGCTAGGATAGAAAGATGATAGGATAGATAGACGCAAGAATAGCATTACCAATCTCCCCGCTCTCTGCTGCTTCTGTGTCTCTGGGTGAATATTCATGAGCTTAAAGAGCGGTACCGGAAGCAGCAGAGAGAGCAGGGAGACTGGTAATGCTATTCTCATGTTTTATCAATTATATCTGTCCTATCATCTATCTATCCTATCATCTACTGTTAATGCAATATAACACAATGCTGCAGATTTGTACAAATATAAGTTGAAACAACCCCTTTAGTATGATTTTGTATGTGTGAAGAAGACCTAAGACCAGTTTATGAAGCGCCAATGATAAAGTTGGCGCTCACACACTACAGACATGCCATACTGTAGCGGTCCCTCCTATTTTTTGAATTGACTGACTGGAGCCTTCTAGACCTGTGAGAACCCAATGCTGATCCACCATGAGGACTTTATGCAACAAGTTTAGTTTCTCCTTGAAGGA
This sequence comes from Allobates femoralis, assembly GCA_033576535.1. NCBI lineage: Eukaryota > Metazoa > Chordata > Amphibia > Anura > Aromobatidae > Allobates > Allobates femoralis. The sequence continues at coordinate 703,549,842 of JARQOC010000002.1, read as the reverse complement.
TATGGTCTAGAAGGAATGATCTTGTCTGTCAATCTCCGAGAACAACAGAAGTGCAACTTATCACAGATACAATGAGGTGAGCTGGGATTTTTTTTTGCGTCGTCCAAAAGATGATGTTCCTCAGCAGAAGAAGGATGGGTATGGTGAGCTAAGGCAGCGAATATATCAGGAGGAACATTGCCACGATTATTTTTCTTCCACTATTGTTTCTTAGGTTCAATAGATAATCTTTCCCCAAGTTTTCGTATGAGTTCTGCAAGGTCCTCAGTGTTGTGACTCTTCTCTTCTAGGAGCTCATAGCGGAGACTTGATATATCTTGTTTTATTTCCTTTAGTTCACCTGTAAAAAAATTATAATAAATGTCAATTTTGTAGCTAGAAACTAATAAGTTATTACATATGATAAATACACTTTGCATTCCCGGGCTGATTGTCAGGTCATTTGCTTTGGTTGCACTGATCTGTCAGTCACTCAGGAGGGCGCTAATATATGCAGCCAATATTCACTTACATGCTTGTATTTATTTTCCTCCTCTTTATTGAAAAGCATTAACATTTTAATTTTTGCCATCATTTTTTGAACAACATTACCTATGTTAGCATTTAATGTATGGGGGAAATTCCAAGTGGGGTGAAATGAGAACCCCTCCACAAACACACACACACACTGTTTTACTATTGTTTTTTGGGGGTTATTTTGCTATGTTAATAGTGGAGTAAAAGCGACTTGGCTGTTAGGATTTCCAGCAACCTTCAGCATCTCCTCGCCCTTAGTCAAGATGGTGGTTCTGCCTCACCTTGTCCATGTGCGTCCTGTTCTACCTACTGATTTAAGCTCCAGTCACAATTCCTGTCCTTACTTGAGTATTGTGTTCCTGCTCTGCATTCCCGCTCTGCAATTATCTGCTCTGCTTAAGCTAGTGTGTGGCTCATATGAGATCTTTCCTGCTGTGAGCTCCATACAGACCACTCTGCCTCACGTAAGCCTTGTTTGCTCAATATGTTTGCTGTGTATTTCTGCAGTGTGTATTTCAGGACAGTTCAGACTGAGTTTTAACTTCACTGCACTGCTCTAAATCCTGGACTCTGTGAACGGTGTTTGATAGACTATTTCCCTTATTCAGCCACACACTGTGTAAACTGTGTTGCAAAGACTAAGGCTGGTTTCACATTTGCGTTCGGCTCTGCTGAGCATAGCTGGGGCCGAATGCGTACGGCGTGTATCATGAGTCCCTATGTTAAATATGAGGACGCACAGTGTATGATTTTGCTTGGAGATGCAATGCGTCTGCATGCGTTTATTCTATGTATTTTTTTTTAATTTTTCTATTTCTTTAATTTTAACTGCGGTGATTCCAATTTTTATAATATTTTTAAAACTTTATATTTTTACACTTTTCCCTTAATATTTTCATTTCTAATAACACCTGTTTCATTGCTTATGTTATATATTTCTATACAACATTGTTATAATATATAGTAAAATTCACGGTTTCCCATGAAGCACAGTCTGTGTTTGGACTTCACAGGAAAATGAACACAGTGGTAATAGGACCATCTGAATGCCCCCATCTGCCAGGGCAGTCCAACAACACTCTACAATTGCCGTGATGGGCACCCAAACAAACGCCTGGACCAGACTGTGACTCTTAATTGCTGATTGCTGCTGTCAGTGGCAGATGTCAGGTATGTAACATGTGTGCTCTGTGTGGAAAACATTCATCTCCTGAGCCTAAAAATCCCGATGCACTTCATGACATACATAGCCAGCATGGAACATTAATGGGAACCTGTCATATCAAAAAAAGCTATTACCCTGCTGATATGGGCTTAGTCTGCAGTTGTGTTATGATGCTGTGTAGCCACTAAACCGAAATCCCAACTACTGGGAAGAATTATTGCGGTGCCCCACTGGTCAGTGAGCCACAGTAGGGGTACTGCACCCACAACAGAGTGTGCAGTATTCCTGTCATTGGAGAGTGTAAAGTCAACCTGAGGTTTTCATCCTGCATGCACACACTCTAGAGCAAGGGATTACAAGGTTAAATCCTTTGGAAAGAGACCCAATCCCGGTAGGAGGACTTTCAGGCTAGAGCAGAGTGTGACAGCTTTAGTGTGGTCTGAGGAGCGAAGCAAGGAGGGTGCCTTAGAGGGGTCTCCCAGGGAGGGCGCCTGAGAGGAAAAGGCGGCCTAGGAAAGAAAGAGAAAACCCAGTGCCAGACCAGCGGACTGGTCTGGGGGAATCCCAGTCCACAAACGGAGTGCCGGCTCCGAGTCACGGTACAGGCGAGTTCACCCCTGAGCCGTCAACACCGGCCGGTCGCGGGTGAATTCAGTAACCCCGACTTCCCCATCCAGAACGTGCAGCTTCAACAGGGTCACCAAACCAGGTTGAGTTCATAGAGAGAAGTGTACCTCATATCACCCAACGGGCCTGGTAGACAAGTGGGATGTGCAGGGCAGCACAAGGATAGTAAGGAGGCGGCGGTCAAGAGAACAGGACAGAGAAAGACAAAAGCAGGTACACTACTGGAGCCTCAAAGAGACCTTACCCTCCTCAGTGACTACCCGGCCAGCTACCCGCAAAGTCTGTGTGTAAACTGTAACCTGAAGTGCCATCTGAACCGGTTCCAGTAAAGTACCAGTGTAGAGTCACAAGGCCTCCGTGTCTCCTTTCTACACAAATCGCCGCGCTGATCGCATCCAGCACCACATCCACAGTGCTATCCTGCCCCAGGGATCCGGCTCCACCTGCAGGAAGCCATAGCATCCAAGCTGCAATACCATCGTCCCAAGCGGTCTGACAGCGGCGCTGGTGAACATCACCAGAATCTGCAGGTGGCATCACGAAAAAAAAAAAAGCATTTATTCTTTTTATTCCTTTTTACTTTTCCCCAATTTTCAGCTGACCACCAGGGCTATGGCTCAGGGCGGGCCACCAGTGACATCCCTCCAACTCCACGCCCGGGTACCCAGTTCCCATAGATCCCTGGGTGAATCATTATCTTTATTCCTCCCGGAAGCCTCTGGATTTTAGTCATAGAGATGCGGTTGGAAAAGTTTCAGTCACTGCTCAGCATATATAGAGACTGTTAGATATAGCCGCACCCCAGCACTGACTGACAGCTGGGTCTGTACTGATACAATGCTGAGTTGGCTGTCAGTTATTGCTGGGATGTAGTTACAGCCGCCACTCACTAATACTGAACGGTGACTGAAACTGCTCTGGCCGCACCTCTATGACTGAAAACTGGAGGCTGCAAGGAGGAATAAAGCTAATTTCTTCCAAGTAGCTGAGATTTCAGTGCAGCAGCGACACAGCGTCAGAACACTACTAACCTGCAAATGATCCCCATATCTAGTCATATGTAGTCAGGATTCAGGGTAAGATGTATTTATATATATCCATTAAGAAATGTTGCCAGCTCACCTTCATTGACTTCATCGCTCTCCTTGTCAACCTGAGCTTTGAGCACGTACCGTTTGATGAGTCGCTTCATTATTTTCTGTGAGAAAGAAAGGATTTCAGTACACAATCATATAGACCCCCAATAATCTCCTCCAATACCTTACTAAATGTGTATGTGTATAATACTGTCTTATAATGTATATGTCTTTATGCTATTAGTTATTATGATCCATACAATAAAAAGCTGATACATTCAATTCTGCCAGATAACCTCTATCTATATGTCCTACTAAGGGAACAGTGGGTATCTGTGGTTACATGGGATGTCCTTTTATTACATGTTACAGGGAATCTGTCAGCAGGTTTTGCTACGTAAGCTAAGGACAGCATGCTGCAAAGGTTAAAAAACAAAAGGTAACTGTCTATCTTCACAGGGTCTGTGTAATTGTTCATGTAAACTAGACACTTTATCACCTGGTGATTATCATTACAGGACTAGTAAAGCATGTGCATGGCAGTCTGACACGCCCCCTGCTGTGATTGAATGCACAATCTCTATAGAGAGCCTGGTGTGGGCGGCGTCAGCTCTCCCAGCTCTGCTGTGCTCCTGAAACTAAATCCTTTGATTGTGGCAGAACAGTTGCACCCAGTAATCTATGTGATACCTTATTGGATTCAGGGTCTCTTTGCCTACATTATGTTGCTCTCAGATAAGGTATCAAAAATCTGCAGACAGATTCCCTTTAATGCACAATTCCCCAGAAAATGGAAATGGTCTTCCTCAGCAACACCAGCTGTGTATTGCAAGCTTGGAAGCTACATTCACTATCAACTGAAGAATGACTTTTTGTATAACTTGTGCTCATACACAGCAGCCAATCTGAATCAGCAGAGCTGTAGTGTAAAGCATGGGGAGGGACATTGCAGCAGCTTGAATTCACACTCAGTCTGGATGTATATTTCAGACTGCAGAAGACTTTTAAGACAGTATCATTTACCTGATATCTTGTGGGAGGATGACTTATGTTGTTTAGGTTTCCATCTTCAGAACTTCTTATGCTCGAGTGTTTGCTGTGACCAAGCTGCAATTTAATGAAGTACATGTCCAAATTACTAATATGACAAGAATTACATAATGAAAATTAGAAAACATAGAACATTTGAGGCCCATTCATCTTTTGCATTTTCTTAAAGTCGCGTTTTGTCTTGTGCTGTTCGTTGTCTTGTTTTGCATCAAATTCTTCAGAATGGAGACCGTGGTTCATATATTTTCACGAAAAACAAAAACGCTCTTTATTTTTGTCAAGTTCCACCAACATGCAGACATGCATAAAAGCGATGTGGTGGAGGAGGGTGGGATTGGAGAACGGCTGCACCAGAAATGTTCACCTTTTAAAAATTGAACGCATTTAGAAACCCCATAATCCTGACCACAATGATAACTATAAAATAAAACAGGTAAGAACATAAAATAAATATTTAGCCCAAAAAGTTCTACTTTGGTGTCATCTGACCAAATCACCTTCTTCCACATGACATGTCCAAGACCCAACTAGCATCTCTAAGCAGGTCAGATGAGACCAAACTAGAATTTTTGAGTTACCGTAAATGGAAAACGCTTTGTGTGGAGGAAAACTAACACTGCACATCACCTGGAAAACTTCATCCCCACTGTCACTCAAGGTGATGGCAGCATCATGCTGTGGGAGTCTTTTCTTCAGCAGGGGCAGGGAATCTGGTTAGAGTTGATGGAAGACGAATTGAGCTAAATACAGGGCAATCCAGGAGAAAAACCTGTTAGATGCCTCACTTGAGACTGGGGAGTAGGTTCACCTTACAGGGTGACAACAACCCTAAACATCCATTACCGTCTGACTTCTGCTCCCTACACTCTACAGAAACTGCCCTCATCAAAGTGACCAATGACCTTTTGATGGCTAAGCGTTATGGCGACCACTCTCTGCTTATTCTTCTTGACCTTTCTGCAGCCTTTGATACTGTTGACCACCATCTCCTACTCTCCATGTTGCACTCCATCGGCATAAAGGACACCACTCTCTCCTGGTTCTCTTCCTATCTTTCCAACCGCTCTTTCAGTGTATCATTTGCTGGCTCCACTTCTTCCCCTCTTCCCCTCACTATTGGGGTCCCTCAGGGTTCAGTCCTTGACCCTCTACTCATCTCTCTACACAAACCCGACTGTACAGAGCATCAGCAGGTTTGGCTTTCAGTATTACCTTTATGCTGATTACACACAACTATACACTTTTTCCCCTGACCTTACTAGCGGTCTTATAAAGAACACCAATGACTGTCTAACTGCAGTTTTCAACATCATGTCTGCTCTCTACCTGAAACTCAACCTTTCCAAAACTGAAATTCTTCTGCTCCCACCGTCAACTAACCTCCCTAAATCTGACATATGTCTCTCAGTGTGTGGCACCACAATAACGCCTAATTAGCAGGCTTGGTGTCTGGGTTTTATGTTTGACACAGATTTTTCCTTCAATTCCTATATACAATCTCTCATTCGCTCTTGTTGCCTGCAAATGAAAAACATCTCCATAATTCACCCCTTCCTTACCATGGAAACATGTAAAGCCCTCATTGTGGCTCTGATGCATTCCCGCCTTGATTATTGTAATTCTTTATTAATTCGCCTCACCCTCACTAGGTTTTCCCCTCTTCAGCCCATCCTTAATGCAGCAGCCAAGATCACCTATCTGGCCAACCGTTACTCAGATGCCTCCGCTCTGTGCCAGTCATTGCACTGGCTGCCCATACACTATCGGATCCAATTCAAATTGCTTGTTCTCACCCACAAAGCTCTTCACAGTGCGGCACCTCCCTACCTCTCTACCCTCATCTGTCTATCACCTCACCCGTCCTCTTCGCTCTGTAAGTGACTTTAGACTCACTTCTGCATTAATCCGAACCTCCCACTCCCAGCTCCAAGACTTCTCCCAAGCTGCATCAATCCTCTGGAATGCACTACCGCAAGAAATTAGGACTGTCCACAACTGACACATATTTAGGTGCTCCCTAAAAACACATCTATTTAGGACAGCTTATCGTTCTTACTAATTGTAGTCATTTAGACATAGGGAATTTACTATTTTTATTAACATAACTCTGTCAAGCTCCACCAGACCCAAAAGCTCTACACAGATTGGTTGGTGGCCACTTATGCTGCTCTTATCTGTTCCCCATGTCCTCAAATTTGCTGGACCATCATTGTAAATAAGCCCCTGTACTTTGTGTCACCCCCACCTCACTGTTAGATTGTAAGCTCTTGTGAGCAGGGTCGTCATTATTTTATTATTGCTTTAATTACTGTATTTTTTATAATTGTTTCTTATGACTGTTTGTATATGAACCCCTGAATTGTAAAGTGCTGTGGAATATGTTGGCGCTATATAAATAAAGATTAATATTATTAATAATCCTACCAGAGCTACAACGGAGGGTTTAGATCAGAGCATATATGTGTGGGTGAATGGCCCAATCACAGTCCAGACCGAAATCCCATTGAGATTCTGTGGTAAGACTTCGACATTACTGCTCACAGATGACTCCATCCGATGTCACTGAGTGAGAGATAGTGTGCAAAGAAGAATTGACAAAAATTTCACTTCTGGATGTGCAAAGCTGGTAGAGACATCCCCCAAAAGACTTGCAGCAGTAACTGCAGCCCAAGGTGATCCTACAAAGTTTTGACGCGGGTGGACTCAATACAATTTTTTCAGATTTATATTTTAAATATTTTGAAAACAATGCATGTCCTTTACACCTTACAAATACTCGCTACTTAGTGTTGGCATATCACATAAAATCCCAATAAAATACATTTACGTTTGTGGGCGTTATCAAAGGTTCATGGGGTATGAATCTTTACTCAAGGCACTATAGCACAAACATATCCCAACAAAGTATGAGAAGTCATGATTGTTTTTCCGAAGCTGTTAATCTCACATCACTCATCTCGGGATATGTGAAGCCAAAAAAAAGTTTGGCCAAATCTGTATCTCAGCAGGTAGCAGCAGTCACACTGCTTGTATGTGTCACGTGCTCAGATTGCACTGACTTCGCTGATACTGCTATGTGTGTTTGTGTTTGCAGCATGAGGTACGGATGTGAAGGTCTTGTGCTCAGCTGCTGGTGATGTAGGTATAGATGTGAAGGTCTTGTGCTCTCTTGCTGGTTGATGTGAGGCTGTGTGTGGCTCACCTGGAGTTCTTTTCCCCTGGCCTTTAAGTAGCCTTTACTTTCCTCTGTCAGATGCTGTTGATAGAGTTATTTACTCTTGGTCACTGAGCTGTGAAGACGCCTTGCTGCTGAGCTGAAGTCTCTCCTGGAGTTTTATTGCTTTGGGAGTAGCTGTGATTCCTGACCCATGGGTGGAGGTACCAGCCTAGGGCTAATCAGGAGCTTAGGAAAAAAGGGTGGGGGCTTAGACCTCCTCACCATCAGAGGTACCTCAGAGAACAGGCCAAGCTAGGGACCCGAGCATCAGAGTCAGATTAGCCTCCCCTTACCCCCTTCACCCATCGCACCATCTAGTTACCTGATTCTCTCACCTCCCAAGCTGTATGAATCCACATGCAATTATCTCTCCCCTAGTGGTGGTTGCATTTAGTAAAAAAGGAAGTCCACAATATAGAAATAATATAGATTAGTACATTTACACATTTTTAATGCAGTGGTAGTATACTGAACATTTTTGTCCTTGGTCCCATCTTTAATCGAAGAAGAGAACATTTCTGCAAACTGTGAACTTTCCAAATAATATATATATATATCACCATGAAGGATATTATTAATTGTTGTTGGTTTAAATTCTTATAAGACAACCAAAATACACCATACTGGTTCAGCTGAACAATGAGTCATTACTTCCTCAGTTTCACCACCGGGTGGCGGTCACACACCACAGCTGAGCCATGTACGTGTCTACTCCACGTACAACCCCCAACAAACGACAGCGATGATTATTATTAATTTATGCAATCACTTTGCCTGTGTGCATAATAATATTAATGGTAATTACTGTCAGCGATATTATCGAAGCCTCTGCTACTGAAGATAATAGAGAGGACAATGGATTATAGTGGAATTACAACAATACTAAATAACTGCACTAGTCATCAGTAATTAAAGTCTTTTTAGCTACAAAGAGTACAGTAATGCAGTGTATAAATATATATACTGCAATATATATACAATATGCAAGTGCTATGCTGCTAATGGAGTGCTACACTGCAATACTGTACTCCTTGTAGCTAAAAAGACTTTAATTACTGATGACTAGTGCAGTTATTTAGTATTTTTGTATTTTATATTATACATTTTATATATAATAATACAATTATATTTTATATATGCAATTATTTATATTTTATATTTATTATTTGTATTTTAAATATACAGGGGCAGCATTGACTCTGGAGGCCCACTGATCATACAAATATTACATAGAAATAAACTAATAACTCTTTTTTTTAAATCTGACATCAGCATTTTCCTCTAACCTTCCCACAGTACAGTATACATGGAAGAGTGTGGCACCCCAGAGTCCAAGTGCCACAGCGTCATTATCGCCCCCGGTTGGTAGTGTCACACTTGAGAGCAACGGAGGTTATCCACACCAGACTGAAACCGCACACAACACCTTTCTGCCTTCAGGCCTGAAGGGGGAGACCAAGACCCGGGTTCAGGGTGAGCTCCACTATAAATTCTGGTTTGGGGCGGAGTTAGCCAGTTCAGTTCCTGGGAGGACTGTGAAGAGGACCTATGGATTAGAGCAGTGCTAAACTCATCCCAGGTACAGCAGAGTTCAGTTCCTTGGAGGACTGAGGAAGACATCCTGTGGACTAGGAGCAGTGCGAAGCTCATCCCAGGATAGCTAAGCCTAGCATGAGGGAGTCGTAGGCAAGAGTCTGAGGAAGTAGAGAAAAGCATATTTACACATTGGGGGCATATATACAGGATGGGGGGCATATATACAGAATGGGGGACATATTTACACATTGTGGCATATACAGGATGGGGGGCATATATACAGAATGGGGGACATATATACAGAATTGGCAACATATTTACACATTGGGGGCATATATATAGGATGGGGGTACAAATACAGGATGGGGGCCAACACTGTATATACAGGATTGGCACATGTATACCAGGATGAGGGACATACCGAATATGCCATGATGGGGGGCATGTACCAGGATGGTGGCATATATACAAGATGGGGACATATATATCAGGATGAGTGTCGAGCCCCAGGCCCGGGGGGTACTCGGGTATCAGTCTCAGAGGGGTTCACGGGAATGCCACGGGTGGCGGTGCCTGAGCCCGTGGCCTGGGTGATACTTCAAAGAGGGGTTATGTACAAGGGAAATGATTTGTTATCTCGTGACGCCACCTGTAGTACCTGGTGATGGGTTACCAGTGCCGCCACAGTCCTCTGGAGGGTGATGGTATTGTGGCAAGAATGACAAAGCTCCCTACAGGTGGAGCTGATCCTCCGGGGCAGCGTTGCTGTAAGCAAAAAGGTTGAATTTTGGTTGCACAAAGACACGGAGGCAAAGTCACTATCCCAAGTACTTTACTGTAAACAGTCAGCAGCAGAATACAATGTCCACAGTTCAGCAAGATGTTAAACAAACAAGTAGCCCCACGGGTGGCTGCAAGTGGATGCCAGGCGGTATGGAGGTAGCCGTGGTATGCCTTAGTTGATGAACCCGTATCCTTTCTTCCCCACCTAGGATTAGTCCAGATCCATTTAGTCCTTGAAGGTGCTTTAGGGGGCTCTCCTCCCTCACAGTGAAGAAGCAGGTGGACCACTCCGTGTGGCAGGGTGCTGCAGCCGGTGAACAGACCTCAGCAGCCGGTTGACGACCTTAAAGCTGGACTCTGGTCGTGTACTCGGTTCCCGTGGTGGACTGGTGAATTCCCTGGAGTATGGTCGCTCCACGCTGGGGTTCCCCCTTTCTCTCTCGGGCCCAGACTCACGCGTCAGACACCCTCTCTCAGGATCCCCTCAGGATCCCCTTTCATCTTTCCTCAGGATCAGCCTGGAGCTGACCTGTTAGACCTGCCGACTCGCTCCACACTCCAACTCTCACTAACTCCTTTTACTACTCCCCCTAGAGGTGATTATATCCCTCCCAGGAGTAACCTCCCACCACTACTCTAGTGTGGGAATCCAGGAATGGGTCCCTCCCACCAGCCTAACATTCACTTGCAGTTGAGGAAAATTACACTGCTTTTATGAGTGCAATACCCCGGTGTGACGCCTGACCATCAGGGGCGCCACATGAGCAATATACATACCAGGATGTGGGCATTTATACCAGGATAAGAGACAAATATGCCAGGATAAGAGACAAATATCACCTGTATTAGCCATCCTTCCCACCTCTGCATATAAAGATACTTAATTGGGGTTCGTGGGTCAAGTGCATGCAATAGACCATATATATCGGTTATAAGGCCCTTGGTGAAGGTGCCTCTACAGCACAAAAACTCAAACGCTGTGGGGGAGGGATCTCCATGACAGCCCATAGCAGATCTATAATAGTGCTCTATTTGCTGGTGTGAAAAAGACAGAGTTAATGGTAGATTATGTTTTTTTGAAAGATCCTCAAATGTTCTAGGTTTCCTAGTCACGGGATCTACCAAATCTCTAAAACTAAAGGGAACTGCCCCTGCTTATCTATGGATCACCAAAGCACTCATCTTCCCAATTAAGTGTGACGTGTAGAGAAATGGGGTCATGAAGGAGGCGTGATAAGCCAGCTGGAATTTTATTCTGCACTTACGCCACAAGTTCCTAGTGAAATCCATAGGACCCAGAAGGGACTTAGAGGGTGCATCATATGGCTGTCCCCAGAACAGTGAACTCGGGTGATACGGGACTAGCCATAGTTTTTCTATTCTGTCCATTTATTGTACTGTATGCCTGGAGAGTTGTCCATGATGGTAGTCAATGTATGTGTGCTGCATAATAGTACTTTATAATGTCTGGGCATGCCAGCCCACCTTATGACCTAGGAGCACAGAGGACCGAACTAGGGATGCGATGTCCACCCGAATGCCAAATGAATTTCAAAAAGAGAGATTGAACTCTTTGAAGTATAGCTAATGGTACCTGAACTGGGACAGTCTCAAACAGATAAAGAAATTTAGGGAGTATCGACATCTTGACCGCAGCTATCCTTCCAAGGAATTCCTGCATGGGGACCACTTTTTAAGCCAAGCTTCAGTATCCTGTATTAATGGGGGAAAATTGGCATGAAACATTTTTTTTAAAGGTTGGTGTTATATTAGGTATTTTATGGACGTTGTGTGCCACAAATAGTTATATGATTGTTTCAGTGGGTTAAGCTTATAGTCTAGGATATTGAGTGGCAGAGCTTACGTTTTTCCGGAGTTGAACATATATCCAGACAATGCGAAATATTTTTTAAGAATTAGATGGACATTGGGAAGGGAGATGGTAGGGTTAGTCAAGGACAAAATAACATCATAAGCAAATGAGGCCACTTTGAAAGATTTGCTACGTATTTGGATTCCTGAGACATCCGAGTTGTTGCGTATCTGGGCTGCTAGTGGATCGATGCTTAGGACATACAGTAAAAGTAAGCAAGGACAGCCCTGCCTAGTACCGTTTTTTTAATGGGAAGACTACTGAAATGAGCATGTGGCAGTCGTATTTTCGCTGCAGGGAATGAGTAGAGTCCCCTCAAGGCCGAGACAAAGGGCCACGACAGACCAAAGTGATATTGGGTGCGGAACATGAATTTCCAGTTAAGCCTGTCGAAGGTCTTCTCTGAATCAAGCCCCAAGAGAACCGCCTCCACCCCTTTTTTGTTGGCTACTTCAACTAAGTCCATGATGCGCCTGGGGTTGTCACCTGCCTGTCTATACATCATAAAGCCCACTTTATCTTTATTAATCAGTTGTGGTAACCAACTGTTCAGTGGTTCTGCGAGCAATTTGGTATACATTTTTAGGTCCGAGTTCAATAAACTTATGGGCCTATAGCTCGCACAATCCCTGGGGTCCTTTCCCTCTTTATGGATCAAATGGAGCAACATGGCTGGTATCTCACCTCCATCCATAAAATGATTGAACATTAAGACCATGTATTTAGAGAGGACACTCCCATAGATCTTATAGTATAAATATAGCAAGCTGTCTGGTCCAGGAGACTTATGACCCAGAAGTTGTTTAAGTATTTCCTCCACTTCCTCATCCATCACCTTCCGGTTTAAGTCCTCCAGAGCCTGTTGGGCCAATTTCGGGAGATGAGATGAGGCCAGAAAGTCATCTAGCACAGCATTTCTGTCAAGGGATGAGTTTGGCACAGAGAAGGGGAAAGAGTTCAAGCCTGGGCCATATCCTTGGGATCATAGTGAACAGTACCCATTGAGTCCCTTATGATTAAGAGAGCACTGGAGGTTGTACGATCTCTCAGCTTATTGGCCAACATGGAATGGGCTCTATTGCCATATTCATAGAATCTCTGCTTAGAGTAACGCAATAGTTTTTTTATTTTGTTCTGGGAGATACTTTTTAGTTGACCCTTAGGTCGATCACTTCACTCAATCACCCTGCAGTGGGGCGCACAACGAGACTCTTTTCAGCTAGTTTTAATTTCTTCTCGCAGTCAAGAAATTGTAATTTACTATCGTTTTCAATCTTGAGGAAAGTGCAATACACTCCCCTCGAAATACTGCTTTGTGCGCCTTCCACAGGATAGAGATTGATGGAGCGAACGGAGCTATTTCATAAAGAAGGTCGACAGAGACTTGCGGAGCCTCTCACAGGTATCCAAGTTGGTCAGTAGAGATTTGTTGAGTCTCCAGTGTGTTACTCAACGTGGGGTGCCAGAAATCCCAAGTTCAGCTATATGAGGGGCATGGTCTGACTACAAAATACTGCCGATATTTGCTCGCAGTAGGGATCGCAAGTCGTATCGCTAAAATATTACCAAAAAGGTAATCTATCCTGCTATGAGACTGATGGGGATGGGAGTAAAAAGTATAATTGCCTCTTGCAGGGTTGTCCACCCTCCACAGAGCGTACAGTCCATATCTGTGAACCAGTCTACAAAAGCCTGCCGAGTCACCAGACCTGCCAGAACCTTTAGAGGGGGCAGATTTCAAGGGGAGTCTGTCTATTTGGTCATAAAAGGCTAAGCTGAAGTCTCCTCCAATAATTTGCACTTGTCCTCAGGGTGAGGGGAGGTGAGCCAGGACCGAAGTCAAGAAGTGAACCTGCCCTGCATTCAGGGCATATAACTTACAAATGAGCACAGCTGTGTCCCTCTTAAAACCCCCCGATGTATGATATAATGACCCAAAGAATCCAGTTCAACCCCTTCGACCCGCAGTTGGCAAATACGGGAGATCAAAATAGCAACCCAAGCTTTCTTATTGGCTGAAGTGGCCGAAAAGGCCTGAGGAAACCAGGATTGTGCAAACTTGAATGAGCCAGTATTCATCAGGTACGTCTCTTGTAAAAGGATTAGACTCAGGCATCTCTCGTAGAACCAATCTCCTTTTTACTGCTGAGTTGAAACCCTTCACATTAAGTGTGAGAATCTTAACCATGTTGAGTCAATAGAAAGCGGTTTAGGTAGACTCACTACGGTACCATGGAGTAATCCCCCCATTATTAGATTGCTATCATATGGGGGTCTAGGGACCCGTGGAACCCAATTTAGAAGCCTCCTGGACCTTTGGAATCTGTCACCGTCTCACAGGATCTCTCAAAGAACATTCAAGAAAAAACAACATTAAAACAAAATAACTATAGTCAAACAGTATGGAGTATAACCTGAGGGCAGTGCGGTTTTTAACCCTTCATCCTCCCTACTTTAATTTTCTGAGATAATGATCTTTGGGTTTTCATTGGCTGTAAGCCATAATCATCAACATTAACAGAAATAAACACATGAAATAGATCATTCTGTCTGTAATGACTCTATATAATATATGCGTTTCACTTTATTGATGATATTCTAATTTACTGAGATCCATCTGTATTTCCATATCCCAATCAACAGACTCCTAACTGAGATCTGCTACTTGTGACCAACACAGCTCTCACATCTGTATACCCAGCAGCGATCATTAGCGTCAGGTCACGCCGGGGGGACTTTTATCTCTTTGGTGCCGCTTAATACACTGAGAATAGTGACAGATCGCCCGCACATCACTTCCACCGCTGTATTTACTGGGATTGAGCCAAATTAAATACATTCGAGTCAACCGGCGTAACCCTGTGAATGCAGAATGAGCTGTGATGTCACTCACGGTATAGACGGAGCCTGCTTTGTTGAGTAATTTACTGTATGATAATTCTTGTCTTTTCACGCTCCGACGCAGGTTTATCATAATCGTCTCTCCGGCATCTGTCACATACAAGTCCCAGTATGAGCACAGACAGGGGACACCGCTAATAATCCCCGCCATAAGCTGAATACCTATGTGCACAGCGCTCTCATCTCACATGCACAAAGCAATTTGTACTTGGCTTCACATAAGCCGTAACTAGTTAAATATTTACATGGCCGTCATTGTGCCCCAGGCTCTTTGTGTATCCACAACATTCATTTATTCATATACTGCTTTAATATGGTCACCACGCATCTCTCTACTACTTCCTTTACTGCCTGAGGTTCATTGCGATTGCTCCTAAAGATGCATTTATATTACATGATTATTGGAAGCACTTCTTTACCAATAAAGATGTTGCATAAACAAGCTGACAATCACCCGATGTATGAAAAAGACACTCGTTCATTGTGAGAAATGATATTTTAGTTTTTTTAAAGAGAATTTGTCAACAGGTTTTTGCTACCTTATCTGAGACCAGCATATTGAAGGGAAAGAGTCCCTGAATCCAAGGATGTATCACTTAGATTACTATCAAAGCATTTAGTTTTAGAAACACAGCAGAGCTGGGAAAACTGCCCCCGCCCACACCAAGCTCTCTATAGAAATGATACATTCAGTGTGAGGTGTCAATCAGAAGAGGGGATGTGTCGGGCTGCTGTGCACCTCACACTGTAGTCAAGTAACGGTAATCACCAGGTGATAAAGTCTTTAGTTTATGTAAACAATAGCATACAGCGTAATAAAAGAGGCATAGTTGATTTTTTTTTTTAACCCCTACAGCATACCGTTGTCAAGTGTAGACTTCTCTGCAGTCTCTGTTGATCTGCTCTGCAGTAATTAAATGTGTTTAATCAGTAGCTGCTGCTGTATGACTTCTATATCTGTTGCGGCTCTGCAAGTGCGATGTTGTAGGTGTGTCAGGTGACCACTCCCCAGCTGCTAAATAATTCCTTTCGTACCAGTTGCTGTCACTAATAGAGTTCAGTCTCTACTCAGATTTAGTGCTGTGTGGATGCAGAACTGTGTTCTAGAAACTTTCCTGGAGCAAATCCCTCTATGGGATTCATCTGGATGGAGATGCTGTTCCATTCCTTGGGTGGTAGTGAGGGGGTGTTAGCTAGGGCAGGCTAGGAGAAGGGCAAGGGTGGCGGCCCGGACATCTTCACCTTCAGAGTTAATTCTGGGAACAGGGTCAGCTAGGGAAAACCTAGACTAGCTTAACAATTCCCTAACCATCTCTGCCATCCTGCATCTACTTCACCCGTGCGCTATTGTCATCCCGTTGCAGCTGTCTTTAGCTTACATAGCAAAAACGTGCTGACAGATTCCAATTAAAAGATCTTTCTTGGCAGCATGTTGCTCTGTATTGCAAACGATGTATTTCTGATCATTCTGCTTACATACTAAATACCGTCAGACTGCGTAATCAGGCTACTAATCGAAAGCTGATCAGCAAATAAGGGGCTCATAGCTTGCGATATAATGATCGCCTATTATCAGAAATTGTACACTGTTTAAATCAGGTTTTCATGTTAATATCTCATCTGTGTTCTGGAGATATTATCTTATATCTTAGGTTATAATTTATAAGTCCAAGGAGGTGTTACCAGAAAATCTTCTCTCTGGGGCACTGTATTCTTCCCATTACATGACGATGACCAATCATAAGCAGAAGGCGTCATGCCAAGATAAAATAGAACATGCTCCCAGATAAGCTTAGAGCAGGCTTTCTACTGAGAGAACAATAATGACATCCCTGCTCTCCTCCATGATCTATTCTGCACCAACTGTATAATATAGAGCTGATTGCTATTATAAACACTTCCAGCTTTCATCTCACAGCAGTCAGAGGGGGAATACTGAGTGCCATAAGGTGAAAGCTGTTAACAGGTATAATGACACTCAGCTCCGCTATACTCTCCACTTCTCCACACTGACTGATGTCAGATGAAAGCTGGACCAATCATAAGCCGGAGGGGTAATGCAGGGGAAAATTTACAAGCTCCTAGGAAAGAGTCTACGTTGATTCCCTTTTAGATCTATCGTAAATTATAACCTAAACTTTACAAGCTGATATCTCTGCAATAAAAGGGAGAAATTAAAAAAATAAATAAATAAACTATGTTTTATTTAGCTCTGGGCCACTATTTCATGATGTGGTCTGTTAAACATGTAGAGTAATGCACCTAGGACGGAGTAATCTCATCACTGCATATACATATCATAGAAGTAAAATTGGGACTACCGAACAGGGGAAGGACTTAAATATTCTGGTTACAAGTAAGCTGAACAGTAGCGCTCAATGTCAGGCAGACGTTGCAAAAGCAAATGAGATTTTAGGATGTATAAAAAGAGAGGTAAAATTCTGTCATCACAGTGTATTGTTACAACCTCTATAAATCACTTGTAAAGTCACATCTACAATTTTGGGACACAGTTTTGGGCTCCACATTTTAAACTGATTATTCCGAAGTTAGAGTAATTTCAAAGGCGGCAACGAGATTTTTCTAAGGCATGGAGGCCCCATATGATGAGAGGTTGGAAAAGTTGGGCTTGTTTAACTTAGAAAAAAAGACATCTCAGAGGAGATATGTATGAATACATTTGTCGTCAATACAAAGGACTGGCATATTAATTATCCTTCCAAAGGACCAGGTCTTCTGTCTGCCAGTGGCATCCAGGCCTTCTGCTACCAGTCGCCTTTCTGCTGGTGGCTTTCAGTACTTCTGCTACTTATTTCCTGAGTAACTCGCCTGCTGCACTGACACCCGTGTGCCCACCCAGACCTTGTGCTTGGAAGATCCACTTCACCAGGTGAGCCTAAACAAAAAGTATGCAAACCTTGCCTAAGTTTGGACATTCGTGGGTGTTCCTGAGCTGTTTTGGATGTTCCAAGGTGGCAGTGTTTAAATTTGTGTTCTGAGCTTTAAAATGTAGTGCAAAGTATGGGCAACCCTAATGACTAACTCAACAAGGGGTGACAAGCAGTTTACAAAAAAAAGTTCCTTCCAGAATATGAAAATCTGAAATGATGGGGAAAATAATAGGTATATCTGAGCATTTTGTATTTTTTTCTTATGGGCTAAGAACTTACAGGTACAATGCCTTTAAGAATAATCAAATTATATATAGAAAACATTTTTTAAATATGTATTGCTATTGAAGTCAGGTATAGTTATTGTACTATTGATGCTAACATCAGCATTGATCCGAGCTGCTCACAGTTGATGGACGGCCTCATAGTCGCTTCTAACCTTCTTCAAAAGGAATCACTGTCTTAGTTCTATAGCACGCTTCTTATTCCATATCCTCATTGAATACATAGCATTTGTATTCATCACATCTCACATTTTTACGGTGCAGCTATCAGCCTAGTAACAGATAATGGCGGCTGACAGAAATCATCCGCTCTTTAGCTATGTGGACAAGATTTAACAGACTTTTCAATGGGAAATTAATAATGTATCGCGTAGCTTAGAGAAGATTCAGACTTTACACATCTGTAGAATTGGAAACAAATATCTTCTATAATTTGGTGTATGCAGCATAGAAGCCATCCTTGCTGATGCGAAAGGACCCATTGAAAATGGATCAGTAACTCAGGTCATCCTTTTCTCTAAGATGGGTAGCAAAGTTCCATGAGACCCCCTAAGTCTACATACAGCTGACCATAGTGTCCATACTTCCCAACATGTACATCCATCTTCAGGGAACACTCTGTGCCAAGCCAGAAATACCAAGAAAACATCCGGATAACGCTCTCTGTCTAAGATCCTGCCTCTCCCCGTTAATCTGGAAAGCATGGTGTATACCAGTATGTGTTGTAATGTTATGTATTATGTGTAAAGTTGATTAGTGTAATTACATATTGACCTAGAGGTCAAGGTGAAGACTGCTCCCCGGTACCATTAAGCTATGGAAGTTATTAAAAATAATTATTGATACTCCTTTGGGGTGGGTCTGAGTCAATAAAAAGGGCCTCCAGTGTAGCTTAGGAGGAGAGTCCCCCAGTGTGAAGCAAGAGAAAGAGAGCAGTTTGGAGTGGAATCCTTGATCAATTCGGCCAGACATACTGAGTCATTCCGGGAACAGTATAGGAGGGTGGCATATGTGGATACAACCTTCTTTCATTGATACTCTTGCGTGTCTTCGAAGAGGCCTTCCCAGGAGGAAGGAGACTCTTACGGTACTGTTCACAGTGGACTTCAGCATAGAGTCAGGCAAACTGGTCATCACGGTGCTGGCAGTGAAGGAACCTTAGTCTAAAGGTGGACTTAATCGTTCCTCTGGATGGATCCCTGTGGGATGAATAGGTTTGGAGCCAAGAAAAACTAGATGAGTTTGTTGCAGGATACCGAGGTGTTGAAGGAACAGGGTGATAGCCCAATGTACCAGGACAACCAGAGCAGTCTGCAATAAATTGTATTGATGTGGATACCCCTAAGAAAATAATATTTAAATGTGAAGCCTGTGGTTTACAAGACTGCTTGAGTAAAGAGCTGTTGTCAAGCATCATTGCTTCCGAGTCTGCTTTGGCCGTTACCTAGGGTGATTCTGCTCTGGACTGTTACACTGGGGTGCAGGCTGGGGTGCGTGCTGCAAACCCAGACTCTGCTTCACCCTCGACTACCGGGCCCCAACATGTGTACAAGGTAATACAAAGTGTGCCAACTTTTTGCGACTAGTTTCCAGTTCGGTGGTATGACGTTGACTGTCAGTCACCTAATTTTTGTTTCTGAAACTGATGCAAAAAGTATGAAACCATAATAGGTGAAACATGCTGTACATATCAACAATTTGCTGCAAAACACAGCACCCTTATTGCCAAAGTGTTACTAATGTGACTATTTAAGTAGATAACTGAATTTCTTATTGAATAACTTTAGAGCAGGTTTTGTTAGGATTCCGCTATTATTCCTCCTGAAAATGTATGAAAAAAATGCTGTATGTGGTCCATGAATTTTGCACCAATAAAAAGAGAACTCCAGTTTACTCTTTAAGCTGATTTGTGACTTTTTAGTTTAAAAAGATACTTATTCCACTAAAATATAGTAAATGTTGCACAAATATTTCAGCCATACTTACTTATACATATAAATATTTCAAGGATAAAACATCTGGAAACTCCAAACCCTGGCCAGTGAGAAAACACAAGAAGACAAGCAAACATATAGAAATTAGACTTTAAAAAAATGTACCGTATATACTCGAGTATAAGCCGAGTTTTTCAGCACAATTTTTGTGCTGAAAAGTGCCCCCCTTGGCTTATACTCGAGTCATGGTGTATTTGCTTGCGGGGGGGAAGCTGTGACCGGGGGCTGGAGGAGTCAGGAGGGGGCCGCAGTGGCTGCGGGCGGTCACGTGGGGCCGCCTCATTAGTGTAATGAATATGCACGGCATCCCCCCGTCCATCAGCAGCGGGGGAGCGGTGCATATTGCACTACACTGACCCCATTAGTGATCTACAGCCCCCCCTCCTTAGTATGTGTCCCCCAGGCTGCGGCACATGTTAAAATAACAAACATTTCATACATCACCTTTCCGGCGCCGCTCCTCCGGTCCCAGCTTCTTCCTGCTTGTGCTGGTGTCATGTGACCGGGCGCAGCAGATGACGTCATCTGCTGCGCCCGGTCACATGACATCGGCACAAGCAGGAATTAGCCGGGACCGGAGGAGCCGCGGCAGAAAGGTGATGTATGAAATGTTTGTTATTTTAACATGTGCCGCAGCCTGGGGGACACATACTAAGGAGGGGGGCTGTATACCACTGCTGCAGGGGGCCTGTATACCGCTGCAGGGGCCCTGTATACCGCTGCTGGGGCCCTGTATACCTCTGCTAGGGCCCTCTATACCACGGCTGGGGCCCTGTATACCGCTGCTGGGGCCCTGTATACCTCTGCTGGGGCCCTGTATTCCTCTGCTGGGGCCCTATATACCTCTGCTGGGACCCTGTATACCACTGCTGGGGGCCTGTATACCACTGCTGGGGGGCGCTATATACCGGGATGGGGGCTATATAACAGGATGGGGGTCTGCTCCATTTCTTACCCTAGGCTTATACTCGAGTCAATAAATTTCCCTAGTTTTGGAGGGCAAAATTAGGGGCCTTGCTTATACTCGGGTCGGCTTATACTCGAGTATATACGGTAATTGAATAAAGGTGAAAAAAACAAACTAGACATAAAAATATGTGAAAATGCAATAATGATGCAGACCTAAAACCTCTGTAACAACAAAGAGCATCACTCATACATACATACTATTCAACTCAAAGTGTGTGTGAATTGACTGCCCCTTCCCCCCCCCGTCATTATACTTTCAACTGTACCGGCATCGCAGATATCGTTGAAAGCAATGATGAAAGAGGGAGTGCTCTGTTGTCTGCTCCCTCCTTCATCATTTCCTACTGTGCCTACACTCTGATGTCTCACCACAGCGGGCATGATGACTTCTCTAAAGTGCGGCGCTTTGCTGAAATGTGCCCAGAACACTCACACGGAGGCCGGATCAGTAGAGGAGTCAGGAGAGGTGAGTTCTTATTTATTTATTTTCTTAATCAGTGAGTACATGAATGCTTTGGGTGCAGGAGGTCTCACAGCCACGCCAAGTGTTCTAGAACGTGAAAGTTGAGCAAATCTTCAGCAAAAAGGTACGACTCAAGTGAGAACAGATCAGATGCTACCATTTCTAAATAGGTATCCTGATAAAGAGATGGCTACCTTGTTGAGTGAAGGTTTTAGTTCCGGTTTTTAAATTCCTTGCTCTGTTGAACCATGTACTATGTGGCCGAACACTTTGCCATTGGCCCATATTCATGGAGATTTGTTTAGGGATAAATTGCAGGAACAAGTTGGTGCTTGGCAGAATGGCTGGATTTTTTGCTACCTCTCCTTGGCCTTAGTTGCCTGTTTCCACTCTGGTTCTGAAAAAGGAGCCTAATAAACACGTTGTTGATTTGGGTATTAGGATACTCTTACATTTATTGGGTTCTCTTTGGGTTGACACAGGACCAGCCGGAAGACAATTGCGTCTCTCCAGGGATGATACATCAGTACAGTGGCTCGAAATTAGGGGCAAAATCTGGTAATGCCAGAGCTACATTTTTATATTATGTTAGGCTGAACACTTGATATCATTGTGCTACACATGGGTGAGAACGACTTTGGTTCTAGAGCTTCGAGGGACTTGATCCGTGACTTCAAGTATGAGTACCTTGGGCTCTTGTCCTCTCACCAGGGTTTGGTATTAGACTGGTTGGATATCGGTGTGCGCATAACATGGAAACATGTGCAGTCAGTAGAGAGGATCAGTAAGGCATGCATTGAAGTTAATCGGGAGGTGTCTCATTTTATTGCGCAGAATGGGAGGGTACCATGATTTGAAAGTCGCTTCTGGGGATTTTTTGAGGTCAGAGGGAGTCCATTTGAACATGATCGGTATAGTTATATATGGGCATTGGCCTTACTGGAAGATGTTGAGAAGGCCTTAAGTTTGTAGTTGGAATTGAATGCATAAGGGTTCGGGCATGCTCGCTGTGATGGAAAAAGGAGGGTGGATTTTAAAGAAGGTAGAGTTCACTAATGGAATAGGCGCTGGGATGGGTGACTCCCATTTAATGTTAAGTTATAAGGACGTTGTAAGCAGGTCCCTTCTGGGTGTAGGTCTCAGCAGGACATTTTGGATGGGTAAAATTCAGTTGGATGCCCTCGGCCTAGAGTGAAGTGGCTGAGGGTGGTAGGAAGAAGCTGCTTGTTGAAAAAAGGTGGAATTGAGCCTTCAAATCCCTCCACCTCCTTTTTCAGGTTATTCTATTCTTTCACATTGATTTGAATTTATTGTTTGTTGTTACTTAATAAAAGAGGCTGCTGTGGCCATTACATTCAATGTCACACAGTGTGTGATCTTGTTGTTTAATTAAGCTGGGTAACTGATTTGGGATTTCCTATGAGGTGGAACATTAATCACAAATTCCTTGACTCATACTGTATTGTTGTAGTGACCCAGCCCAGATTATGTCTGTCCCTTTAAGTGCCCGTGGACCTTGAGTAGCCCTGTACACTACAGCTCACTCCCTATTCACCCCTTTACCTTTATTCCATATTATTGCTAAGCTGTAGATATTTATTTCCAGTCACCTTTAGCCTACATTTTAATGCATTTCTCATTTGTTGTGTTGCAGCACCATCTGCTGGTGAAATGTATAGCTTATAGTACTTTGCATTGTACAAACATGACATGTAAATTGAGTGTTGTCCTACTGGCCGGTGATGCTCAATAGGTGAAGCTACTCCAGTCTCTTCTCTAGATAGACATAGCTGGGAATTACTCAATCTGGTACAGGATGTGATACAGAGCAAAGCTCATGTAAGGGTCTCCTCACCACTTTCAGGCCCAAGCCTGGGAGTTTATCCTTCCCTTCACCACAAGATTTACAGCCAGGCCCCAATGCCTAGCATCTTTCTCTGACTTCTACACTAAACACTTTTAACCCTGGATCCTCGCTTTCAAGATTTACATGTGCTTCTTCAGCAGTAGGGTGTTATGAATGTACAGAAGAACCTATTACCCATGTGTTAAGAAATTTGAGGGTCTCCCGTCTCACCGCAATTGTCCGTTATTTGCTTCAAGTATATGCGCCGTGACCAGCCGTGAAAGTACCACATGATACCCAGGTCTGTAAAACCCTCTTGCTATATATCTACTCTTCTGCTTTGAGATATAAAAGACTCTAAACTTTACTATACTGGCATACAAATACTACTTCCAAATAATTCATGTTCTCAAAGCTCCACAACCTCAGTTACATGTCAGCATTCAACCATGAACTGTACTTGCTGTGGACTACCCACGTGAAACTGTGAAGAATTCACTCCATGTCACATTTCACCCTTCCTGCTGAAGTAAAGGCAACTGTTATTCCCTAGACCTATGTCTGTGGTCCCTCTCGACTTTGGACACTGCGTGGGGGTGGATAGCAGGGAACGAAAGACCGCCATTTCATTGTATTATATGTGAGTTTCCAAATTAGTATTTTTTTTAAACAAAATGAGAGCTGGAACTCAAATATAACCACACAGTAAGGGTGTGTGCCCACATGCCGGGTTAGGGCCGGTTTAGATGTGTAAACCGCCGGTCGGTTTACATAAGTTTTATGTAAATTTATGTTAATCCAAACCGGCGTTTGGATTAACATTAAAACCTATGTAAACCGACACCCGCTGTGCACACAGCGGCGGTTTACACATGCTCATCTGTTGCTAACCCGCTGGGTTCCCAGCGGGTTAGCAAAGAATGAGCATGTCCTATAAACTGGCCGGTTCTGCAGCGGCTGCAAGCAGAATCATGTGCTGCTTCCAGCCGCTGCAGAACCGACGGCGCTAACCCGCTGTGCACCCGCCCGCAGCACCCCGCCCGCACCTGCCTCACATACCCGCCAGGAAGCCGGTGGACGCCTGCAGAGCTTCCTGGCGGATCCGCCCATCCGCCCACCGGCACAAAGCCGGTATGTGGGCACACAGCCTCAGTGTAAAAAATAACAAGGACAAAATGAGCAAATACCCATATGGGTATTTGCTCATTTTTTCCTTGTTGTTTTTGCTATTATGAGGCCCGTGTAAACATGCACCAACTGCATGGTCATATTTGAGCTCCAGTTCTAGTTTTGTTTCAGTATGTTTTGTTCCAGTCCTTGCAATCTGAGGTGCGGCCTTATGACCTAGACATTATTTAATGTGTAAAGCTACCCATTGCTGGTGTTCTCTGTTGGGACACAGGTCCTGCCTCATTCCTTACCATGTCCACGTCGCAGGACATATGGTAAGGTTCCAATACTGCTAGGTAGGGACCGTCCCGATGGGGTCACCTTGTCGTGGTGGGGTGGCTTGCACATTTTTATAAGGAAAATGTCACCAAGTACCCTATTTATTTTTATGCACTATAGCTTTATACTTTCATTTATTTCAGGGTATTTGCTTGCTCATTTTTTTCTTGTTGTTTTTTAAAATAATATTTTTGTAGTTGCACTATAAAAAAGATCTCTTAAGTTACCAACCGGATACATTTTTAGCTATAAACTGCAAAAAACTAGAAAAAAAAGCCAAGAAATCTCAAACACATAAACTTCTGAGGCTGATACTTTAGGTCAGTTATAAAGAACAGTATCAAAGTACTTAGTATAACCCCAGTAAGCTCGACATATGGAGAACGGCAATAGCATCTATTTCCCTTTTGTGAAGCAGAGATACGATCCCCCGAAACTAAAACCAGGATCGAATTGTACCAAATGTGAAAGCAGAGACTGTGAACACAAGAGCCCCTGATTTTAATTACATCGATAGAACAAATACAGCTGGACCAGCGAATGGTGATCAAACGTCAGCGGCTCTACAAGCCGGAGAGGCATTTCCTTCGGCCAACGTTGGGCTAAAGTTCAGCACGGAGAGAAGTCAAGTAATTACGCTCATTGTGTTTGGTGGAGAGATGTTCTATAGAGATAAGAATGGACTGAAGTCGACTCATCTGGAATCGCAATGTAGTTATTATATAGGGGAAATAAAAGGTGCCAAACCATATGTGAACGCTTTTAAAGACTTTGTATGAAATGTAAAGGTTTATAGGGCACAGAGATGGGGAGGGGGGAGCGAAGGGGAATTTAAGTCATGTAAAAAAAAACTATCAGGGGAGAACAGCAGCGTTTCAATTCTTTCAGTGTTTTTTACCCGTAGAAAGCAATGGAAGAGTACAAAAAACTGATAGCAGCAGTCTTTCATGAAAAAAAATACACATGTACAGGAGGATTTGAACTCATTTAATGTTGGATGGAGCATGGATGTTAGTTTACTTACCCTGACTCCAAATACAGTTTAACTCAATTAGGGATATGTGGTAAAGTAAACAATGCCTTACCATTCCAGTGCTCTTCCAGGATTAAGGTATACAGTACCTTATAGAGGTGTAAGGTGTACAATTCCCTACCAAGGTGGAAGGTATACAATGTCCTACTAAGGAGGAAGGTATATAATACCCTACCAGGGAGGGAGGTATACAGTACCTTATAGAGGTGTAAGGTGTACAATTCCCTACCAAGTTGGAAGGTATACAATGTCCTACTAAGGAGGAAGGTATACAATGCCCTACCAGGGAGGGAGGTATACAGTACCTTATAGAGGTGTAAGGTGTACAATTCCCTACCATGGTGGAAGGTATACAATGTCCTACCATTTCTCCGCCTGGCTCCCGCATTTCATGTCCTCAGATTTACCAACCCTTATTCTGGGAGACTTTAACATTCCCATAAACAGCCCCATCTCCCCATCTGCATCCCAGCTCCTATCTCTAACTACCTCTCTTGGCCTATCACAGCTCTCAACCTCTAAGACACACAAAACGGTAACACCCTTGACCTTGTCTTTACCCGGCTCTGCTCATCCTCCCCCTTGGATAACTCAACTCTACTCTCTGACCACAACATTCTTTCCTTCTCACTCACTAACCCTCGGCCAACACAGCCCAAGCCTACCTATCACACATCCAGAAATCTACAGGCCATTAACCCTCAAGCACTCACAGACTCCCTCATCTCATCTCTGTCCCCAATCTCTTCAATCTCTTCTCCAGATCAGGCAGTAAATCACTACAATGACTCTCTCAGAAGCTCCCTGGACCAAGTAGCGCCCCTCACCCGCAGAACCTCCAAACAGAGAACAAAACAGCCCTGGCTCACATCACAAACCCGATTCCTCCAGCGATGCTCCAGGAGTGCTGAACGCCTATGGAGGAAAACTCGCTCACCAGGAGACTTCATCCACTATAAATTCATGCTCAAAACCTACAACTCTGCCCTTCACCTTGCCAAACAGACCTACTTCACCACCCTGGTCTCCTCACTATCCAACAATCCAAAAAAACTCTTTGACACCTTTCACTCTCTCCTCAGTCCGAAAGTGCAGGCCCCCATCACCGACCTCTGTGCTGATGACCTGGCTTCCTACTTCATGGATAAAATAGACAACATCCGCCAGGAAATCAGCTCTCAGCCTCCAAGCACTGCCACCCCCATTCTTCCTCACATCCCCTCCGGTTCACTTTCCACATTTGACCCAGTCACAGAAGAAGAAGTCTCCAGGCT
This sequence comes from Allobates femoralis, assembly GCA_033576535.1. NCBI lineage: Eukaryota > Metazoa > Chordata > Amphibia > Anura > Aromobatidae > Allobates > Allobates femoralis. The sequence goes on along the minus strand of JARQOC010000002.1, from coordinate 703,522,895 downwards.
CCTATCTTCCTCTCGTCCCACCACATGCACTACCGACCCCATTCCCTCACACCTGCTCCAGTCCCTCTCTCCAGTCGTCACCACTCATCTAACCAAAATCTTCAATCTCTCCCTCTCTTCTGGCATTTTCCCCTCCTCCTTCAAACACTCGATCATTACTCCATTATTAAAGAAAACCACTCTCGACCCAACCTGCACAAATAACTACAGACCAGTCTCCAATCTCCCCTTCATCTCTAAACTCTTGGAGCGCCTGGTCTATTCCCGCCTCACCCGTTACCTCTCCGCTCACTCTCTTCTAGATCCATTACAGTCTGGTTTCCGCCCCCTTCACTCCACAGAAACTGCCCTCATCAAAGTGACCAATGACCTTCTGACAGCAAAACGTAATGGTGACCACTCTCTGCTTATTCTCCTTGATCTCTCTGCAGCTTTTGACACTGTCGACCATCAGCTCCTACTCTCTATGCTGCACTCCATTGGCATAAAGGACACTGCTCTCTCCTGGCTCTCCTCCTATCTTTCTGACCGCTCTTTCAGTGTATCTTTTGCTGGCTCCACTTCCCCCCCTCTTCCCTCACTATTGGGGTCCCTCAGGGTTCAGTCCTTGGCCCTCTCCTCTTCTCTCTCTACACGGCCCCGATTGGACAGACCATCAGCAGATTTGGCTTCCAGTACCATCTTTATGCTGATGACACTCAACTATACACTTCAGCCTCTGACCTTACCCCTGCGGTAGTAAAGAACACAATGACTGTCTAGCTGCAGTTTCCAATATCATGTCCACTCTCTATTTGAAACTAAACCTTTCCAAAACTGAACTTCTTCTGCTCCCCCCATCCACTAACCTCCCTAAATCAGACATCTCTCTCTCAGTTTGTGGCACCACGATAACGCCTAGGCAGCAGGCTCGCTGTCTGGGTGTTATATTTGACACCGATCTCTCCTTCTCCTCCCACACGCAATCTCTCGTCCGCTCCTGTCGCTTACACCTGAAGAATATCTCTAGAGTCCGCCCCTTTCTCACCCTGGAAACAACAAAAACCCTCACCGTGGCCCTAATCCATTCCCGCCTTGACTATTGCAACTCTCTATTAAGCGGCCTCCCCCTCACCAGACTTTCTCCTCTCCAGTCCATCCTTAATGCAGCAGCCAGGATCACCCATCTGGCCAATCGTTACTCAGATGCCTCTGCTCTGTGCCAGTCATTGCACTGGCTGCCCGTATACTACAGGATCAAATTCAAATTGCTTGTTCTCACCCACAAAGCTCTTCACAGTGCAGCTCCCCCCTACCTCTCCTCCCTCATCTCTGTCTATCACCCCACCCGCTCTCTACGTTCCTCAAATGACCTTCAACTAACATCTGCACTAATCCGATCCTCCCATCCCGGCTCCAAGACTTTTCCAGAGCTGCACCAAACCTCTGGAATGCTTTACCCAAAGAAATCAGGACTATCCACAACTTGCATGGCTTCAGACGATCCCTAAAGACGCATCTTTTTAAGGCGGCCTATCATACTCCCTAACATGTCCATTGTACTGTAGACAGTGAATGGGCTATCCTCTGGACATTATTCTTCTACAAACTCCACCAAACCATAAAGGTCTACACAGACTGATGACCATTCATGTAAGCTTAGCCCTATACCCCATTTCCTCAAGATGCCTGGACCACCAGTGCAATAAGCCCCGGCACCTTGTACAACCCCTATCCCGTTGTAGATTGTAAGCTCTTTTGAGCAGGGTCACCTTCATTTCTTGCTTTATTTATTGTATTTTTTTTCCACATTGATTCTATGCCTATTGTTTTTGTATCCAATGATTGTACTTTATTTGTTCTCTATTGTAATTACTTACTGTATATCTTCTGTACGCTAACCCTACATTGTAAAGCGCTGCGGAATATGTTGGCGCTATATAAATAAAGCTTTATTATTATTATTATTATTATTATTACTAAGGAGGAAGGTATACAATGCCCTACCAAGGTGTGAGTTTTACAATGCCCTACCAAGGTGTGAGGTTTTTAATGCCTTACAGAGGTGTAAGGTATACAATGCTCTACCAAAGTGTAAGATATATAATACCCTGCCAAGGTGTAAGGTATACAATGCTCTACCAAGTTGTAAGGTATACAATGCCCTACCAGGGTGTTTTGTATACAATGCCCTACCAAGGTGGAAGGTATACAATGACCTAACAAAGTGTAAGACATACAATGCCCTTCCAGGCTGTAAGATATACAATGCCCCATCAGGATATTAGTTATACAATGCCCCACCAAGGCATAGGATATACAATGCTCTGCCAAACTGTAAGGTACAAAATGCTCTACCAGGGTCTAAGATATACAATGGCCTACCAAATTGTAAGATATACAATGCCCTACCAAGGTGTAAGATGTACAATGCCTGCCAGGGTGTAAGGTATACAATGCCCTACCAAGGTGTAAAATATACAATGCCCTGTATGGTGCAAGATATGCAATGCCCTACCAATGTGTAAAGTATACAATACCCTACCAGGGTGTTAGGTATATAATGCTATTCCGAGGTGTAAGGTACACAATGCCCTACCAAGGTATAAGATATACAATGCTCTGTCAAGGTGTGAGATATGCAATACCCTACCAATATGTAAGGTATACAATACCCTACCAGGGTATTGGGTATACAATACCCTACCAAGGTTTAAGGCATACAATGCCCTACCAGGGTGTAAGATGTACAATGCTCTATCAAGGTGTGAGATATGCAATACCCTACCAATGTGTAAGGTAAACAATGCCCTACCAGGGTGTTAGGTATATAATGCCCTACCATGGTGTTAGGTATACAAAGCCCTACCAGGGTGTTAGGTATACAAAAAAGGATGAGACCAACCAGACCTAAGGCCTCATTTAGGCGTCTGTGAGTTCTCTCATACACAAAAAATTATTTGGGTGTCATCAATAGTTTTATTGGAGTTTCATCAGAGTTTGGTCAATTTGTCAATTTTTACCATCAGAGTTTTGGTCACAATTTTATCAATTGTTTCATATCAAACAATGAACTGATTGCGATTTCTCAACCTTTTCAGTCCATGAAAAACAGTCCATGAAAAACAGAAAGCAAATGAATGGCCTCTGAGCATTGACCATTTTTTTCATGGACCCATAAACGTGCGCTGGCAGTTTTAATGAGATCAAAAATCGGACACGTCTCCGTGACTTTGTGCGGACCACTCGGCCTACAAAAAGCATATGAACAGCTCCATAGACTACAATGGGTACATGCTCTACCTGTGAGAAGCAAGGCTGACACTAGTATGAGGAAAGCTAACATCTGAATTAATTATTTTTATTTTACCGGATGCGGCAAACTCTAGAGACAAAGCAATTCACTTGAATGGCCAATATCAAAATACTCATTTTGCTTATGGTATGTCAATTGCATAGGGATTTATTGATTGACAAAATTCAGATGTATGAATATACTGCTACCAGCAGGGCTGTGGAGTCGACGAGCCAAACCTCCGACTCCTCAATCTCCATTATTCTGACTTCTTCATATACGGCTCATATTTAAATGATAAATTTATTGTAGTACAATGTGAACATCAGGCTTTAAGCATTGTTATGCTAAAATAATTACGTTATTTAGATAGAACATAATAATTCATAATAATAATCAGGGGCTGGCTGATCTTGCCCTGGGTGGCGGGGGGGCGCTCCTTGACTCACCTACCGGCTGGCTGCTGCCTCCGCTCCGGTCCCGGGTCCCGCCGCAGACACTTACGTGAGTGCAGCAGCTGCGGCCGCAATGAGCCCCCATGCGGCCGCTCTCACTGTCTGGGGGTCCTTAAACTAGGACTAAACCACCGGCCTGGGGGGCAGATGCCACACTGTCACCTGGGCCAGTCCACCCCCTGATAATAATAATATTCAGCACCTTTTGCATTGATCTACTGTACCCAATTTAATATATATTTTAGGAATCAGATTTGGTCCATTTCATAAGGACTCCACTTCCACCAATATGGGCTTCGACTCCAACTTTGACTCCACAACTCTGACTCCGACTCCACAGCCATGGCTACCAGGTGTTAGACCAAGCTGTAGAAAGACATTACTAGGCTTTTCTCACCCAAGGCAAAGAGAAGCTCCTCATGGCACTTAGTTCTTGGGGTGCATATCCCACTTGACACACACCTGACACCTCCTATAGCTGCCCCCTGATCCATATAATAAAAATTAGTTTATAAAGCACCAACCTTAACAACATACTGTAAGTTTAAACATTACACCAGTAGAAAAGATACCAAAATATACCTTATTCATCTCGGAGTCCTCCTGTAAACTTTTGGAGTGGCAGGACAATATCCTGGGAAGGAATGATTTTATTTTCAGGACAATGTAAACAAATGATTTCGGACTTGGAACCAAGTTGAACGGCACTGGAAGAGTCCTTCCTTCCTCAAAGTACGAAAACCAAAGCTTAGCCCTGGCAAATTTCCACTCCACATCAGAGTCATCCTGTAAACAATAAACATAAAATGTGAAACTATTAACCAACTGAAAACATGTAGACATTTTTACTTGTGTTTTACTCGTACAATTTGACAACCATGCACACCACGTCTACAGTTCAGCCTGCTGCTACATTTTGGCTTTTGTACATAGACCTACTTATTTATCATCTGGTCTGGTATGACATCCTTTTTGGTGTGGGTTGAATAATTGAAGTTGAAAACATTATCAAAGTTTAATTAAAGTTTGTACAAAATGGTAAAAGAGTGGCAATGACCAGGTTATTTTGCAAAAGAAATAAAAGATTAGAGCTAAGAATGTGGGAGCCACTAACAGCAACAGAAACACCACCACCACTACTGGCAGTAGAACAGGCAGAAGCACCACTGAACGCAGGCCACAACTGGCATCCTTTACCTTCAAGACTATTAGGGGGGAGAAGTGGAGGGTGTTATGGGATATATGTGACTGGCTTCCATAGGAAGGAGAGGTTGACACTCCAAAATGCATTGAATAAAGCTATCCAATCCTGATCCATATGACCCTATGGTCTTGTTTATCTGACGGCAGCGCGGATCTCCCATGTGACGGCAGCGTGGATCCTCCATGTATACATCCGAATATTTTTTCATTTGTCACCGCGTTATACATGTGTTTCTGCGGATTCTGCAGCAGCCGATACATGCGATGCAAACTGGTTGTGGGTCCCAGGTGAGCAGCAGTAGCTTATTTTTGTATGATTTTGTATGAGGATAAGACCCTATTGTGCTTCTATATCTCCAACAGTTTTTTTCTGTATGGAATATATGGTACATCACTCATCTTAGTCGCAGAAGGATGATGTTACCCTCTGTCTGTCATGCTATCAGTGTGATTCAGTAGTATGCACAAAATAGTCTATCTGATCACAGATTAAATAACTAAGGCCCACATCAGCGTTTTTTTACTAATTTGCGGAAGATCCGGCAGATGTAACGCATCTGCCGCATAGCGGCTACAATTGCGGCACACTTGTGGGAAACTCCATTCATTCTCTATGGGACTTGCGGCAGGTGCGGCAAATGTTTTTTTTGCCGCGATCCGGCACTTGCAGCAGGTCAAAAAGCCACAGCTAGCAGTGGCAAAACCGCAATCGCCGCACCGGCCGCGGGTCCCATAGAGAATAAATGGGGCTTGCCGCAAGTGTGGCGCAAGTGCAGCCGTTATGCGGCAGATGCGGTACATCTGCCGGATCTGCCGTAAATCTACAAAAACGTTGATGTGAAAGGGGCCTTACAGGGATAATATTTCTACTGTTTTTTTAAATTAATAAAAAATTAAAAGTCTGTAAGTGTGATGTGATATTAAATGGGCTGTTGGTTACTAATTGGTTATCTATAGCTTTGAGGTCAGTTAGACTTTAATGAGATTTTGTGTGTGTTAAAGAGATTGAAAGGGGGTTAGATACAGTTATATGAGATCTTAAAGGGGTTGTCCACAATTGATCATTCCCCATGTACACCTCCATAAAAATAAAATGCCTCCCCTCACCTCCGGTGCAGATAGGATTCTAGCGATGTTGGAGTTTACATTCCCATGACATTATTACGACATGCGAGCCCTGTGCCTAATTACGGTGGCTTGTTTCTTCACACTTTCACATGGGTAACTAATAGCAGGAAGTGAGCTCTGAGGCTGACACTCATTTCCTGTTAATTACTTACATTGTCCAAAGGTGAGGAAAACGGAGATGGCAGAGATTGTTCATGGGGTTTGAAAGAAATCCCAATGACACATGAACCTTGGGAATGCGAGTTCTGACATTGCTGGAACCACACCGGAACCAGAGGCGAGGATAAACTTTTTTAGTTTTATAGGGGTCAAACATGAGGACTAAGAGGGGTTGCCCAAGTAGTGTTATACGTAATTTTCCAGGTCGTACCAAATTGACTTGCTTCTAATTACATTTTGGGTGAAAATTAGCCTAACCTAGTAAAGTCAAATTTCAAAAGATTTTATCATCTGTAGTTACCCATGAAAACCAATAGGTTTTAAATGTGTTTCTACAAAGCAAACGAATTTAGAAGTGTAACTGGGAAAAAAAAAAATTCTGACTGATCCATTAAGTTTCCCATCAGCATGTCACCCAACAGTACCAGTTTTTTTGATGACCGCCTTGAAAAGGGGACAATAATGAGGTGAGATGAAAGGGTCACTTCAGGCAGTTTAATGGCATATTTATGTAGAATGAGACAAAACCTATTTTTTTGGGAGAACTAGGTTGATGATTTGAATTTTTTTACTTTTTGTTGGTTTTAATATTTTTTTGAAATTCTGTAACTATTTTTCAAATTCTTAGTCCCGTTAGAACAGTGATCCACTACTCCAGTCCTCAAGAGCCACCAACAGTTCATGTTTTCAGGATACCTTAGTATTGCACAGGTAATAATATAATCACCTGCACTGGTGAAGATTCTAACCTCTGTGCAATGCTAAGGAAATCCTACAAACATTCACTGTTGAAGGCTCTTGAGGACTGGAGTAGCAGATCACTGCCTTAGAAGACTTGAACCTTTGAGATGGATTTGCAAGACTCTGATCCTTCAACCAGGTTAATGATCTCTAGTTGATGTATTAGAGGCTCACAAATCTCTTACCTTCTGGGATCCCTGGTAAGGCTTTTGATTAACCAGGGCTGGCACAAAGTCATCTGTGCAACACACACCAATCATGAGGTTGCATTAGCCTTGGATAATCAAAATCCGCTCTGGAGATCCTGGACGTTAAGGGATTCACGAACCTCCCATCTAGCGGCCAGAGACTACTGACATGGGCGATGGATCACAGACCTGCGATTCCATCTGCCCATCTCTAGTTATTATGGTTCTTTATTATAATGGATTATATTGAAATATTAAGAATCTATGAAGCCCTGTGTGTTGTGTATCAATGGAGCACAAACATAGCAGACATTGGGCCCAACAGTAATGCCAGCTTTGACATGGATTAAAGTGAGGATTTAGTGCCGAAATTCTTTCTAAATTCGTCATCAATCCCATGCAGGTGAGTGAGGTTACCGCAACTCTGTTCACATGCAATGGAAAATAATGATGCAAAAATAAGCAGTACGCTCCTTTTTCGGTAGATTTAAGAGTGAACATTTCTAGTTGTGGAGAGTGTCAAACCGGCTGTAGTAGAGCCAGTGACCCTCAACAAGCTTCAGAGTAGCCTTTCAGGGCCCAAGAGTGGGGTCGGAAGGTGAGGAGAGAATGGAGGAAGAGTAAATTGGGGACCGAGGAGCCATCTTTGTTTCACTCCAGAAAGCATCCTGGACACCAGAGTCCAAGGCTGCCGAACAGCGCCTAGCCCAGCAGAGAATACCGGTTAACCATGGAGACTCCAGTCTCTCGGGCATCTATGCAGCCACCAACAAGGGAGCCAGGCACTTAGGAGAGAGGAATAGCGGCAGTCCATCGTGGGTTTCCCAACAACAGCACAGGTGCTAGGAGAGCAGAGGAGGCCAGCCAAGTTTCACATGGGGCAGGGGCTTCACACACACGGGAAAAAAGACAAGGAGGCCTTATACCCACTCACTGTGGAGATCCTGAAGTGCTTCTTGACCACCCGACAGTACACCGGACTTATACCTGCAATATCATCAGTAAAGGTAAAGAAACAACCTACGGTGTGTGTGTCAATTCCTCAACACTTGACCCTGTCATCCACAGAGACTGTCCCATTACCTAACATCCTGGCCAAATCCCTGCTCCATCCCTCATCATCATTACCAAACTCCCCAGGTATCCAGCTCCGCCTGTGGGGTGCTTCAACACCTAGCTGCCCATCCATCATCCCTTGAGGTCCCCCATGCAGCGCTGGTGCAGTCACCAAAAACCACAGGTGGCGTCACGACAAACTCTATTCCTTCTTCAATTCCCCCTTTTTAAGCTGACCACTAGGGCCACGGGTCTTGGCAGGCCAACAGTGACATCCAAACCGCAGCTGAGGGCCCAGATACCCGAGTCCCCTTATAACCCTGGGGTGTGTCACATGCTCACAACACTGTGAGTGGTGACTATTCTTGACAACTGAAAGCTGTGGTCTATAAAGAGAAATAAAGCTAATTTTCTCCCCATTGTCGTACTTTCAGAAAGGCAGTTGGGCACCTTCTTAATACTCTTAACCAGTAGATTAACCATATAACTGCAGGGTAATAGCGTTATCTAACATGATAGGTTTCCTTTAAGAGGAACTAAAAATAACTTCAAACATGTTCATATTCAGATACTAAATCTAAAATTGTTTATTTTGTGTATTATTTTTTGGATGTGGTGCCTGCGCGCCCGGTTTTGAAGCTTCCCTTTGATAAAGGTCGCATTTACAGCTTGATGTCTTGCAGACCCTGTTTATGTGACACATCCACTTCCACCTTCTTCATCTTTCCACATTCTTGGCAACATATTGAAGATTCCTATTACCAATGTAGCGTTTTATATTCTGCTGATTCCTATTGACGCCCGTCACTTTGTAGCCTTGTTTTAGGCAGACACTGATGGAGCGGCAACATTCGGGAACGACTTCAATGAACGATGGGTTAAATGTTCCTGGCGGTAAATCACAGGAGAGCGGTAATTTTTTTCAGATGTTCTGTGTATGTTATAGAGCGCCACCAATTATTTTTAGTTCATTTGAGAAGGTACCGGAGACAGGGAGCGTGTTCTAATGATGTGATCCGTGTGTGTCATTCTCCACACCGGGGACTGATTAATAATTCCCAAAGTGATTGGTAAATGACGTGTACCTGTCACTTCTTTAGATGAAGAAGACAGCAAATGGCAAGTGTGCTTGTATCAATTATGTCACATTCAGCACGGTGAGACGACAGGTTATGGGAACAAATGTGTCTGTTATGTCTCCAACATGATGAAGGATGATTAGTTATGGGAATAATTTTAAATCCCAATAATCTGTTTTAAAGGATATGGCCTATAACTAAATGAGCACTACCATACTCATTCAGGTATCAGTGATTTTTATGCAAGTGTAGTCTGAGATTTCATTAGTGTTTACTCATCACTTTCATCAATTTTAAAAAATTCTAAATGTTTCTCAAGTTTCTCCAATCAAACAGTTCATGAAAAACGGGCAACACAGATTTCATGTGCTGCCTCCTTGATCTGGCTATTATAGGGTGTCCACATTAACTCTGACACTTCACACTGTCTAGCCTCAGGGTATCCACTCACTTGAGCCTCATAAGTCTTTGCTTCTCTAGATAAGACAGCCTTCAGACATAAACTTGAGGTTTCTTTCTCAACGCACTGGATCACTCCTCTACTGGCACTGCTCACCTTGGCTACTTCTATAAGTCTTCCTCACCCAGGCACACTTTCAGTCTCGGGCAGTTAAATCTATCTCCTCTTTTATGGTTTGGGTAGTATTCCACACTCGAACAGTTAATTTTTCCTCTGTAAACCTGGAGTTGCACTCCAATAATGTGTACCGTCCTCTACTTTACGCTGATCTAGGCTATTCCATCAGCATGAGCTGTAACCCCATCACATGCCCTCTACAATTGACCTGTGGACCCCAACTCAATCACATGCCCTCTGTAATTTGCCTGAGGGCTCAAATCCAATCATATGCCCTCTGTAGTTGGTCAATCTCCTTGAACCCAATCATATGCCCTCTGAAATTGGCCCATGGCTCCAACTCAATCACATTCAGTCTGTAATTTGCCCAAGGACTCCAACCTCATCACATGCCCACTAAAATTGCCTGTGGGCTTCAACTCAATCACATGCCCCCTGCAATTGGCCCATAGACTCCGACCCCATCATATGACCTCTGCCATTGATCCATGGATTCCAACCCCCATTGCCCTTTGTAATTAGCCCATGGGCTCCTTGAACTTGAACCCAATCATATGCCCTCTGAAATTGGCCTGTGGGCTCCAACCCAATCACATTCACTCTGCCATTGGTCTATGGTTTCCAACCCAATCACATGCCCTCTGCAACTGACCGTGAGTAATGGGGGACAGAGGTCTTTATCTCCTTTGATGTGATAGGTGCATACTTTCTCTTTTTTTTTTACCTAACCCATCTCATCAAATGGACTTCTAGGGCTCTAAACCCTTTGTGCAGTCAATCATCCGGGCAACACACTCATAGAGAGGGACACTTCAGACAGACTCTCAAGTCTTTCAAAGACCCTATATACAGCCACATCCATCCACATCAGCCTGTCAGCAACCATATTGAATCCCATAGTGTAGAAGAAAAATGTTATCAACTCTTAAAGGGTTAGTCCACCCAACCAAAAAAAACCAAAAAGTTTGTAACGTAAGCCATTAGTGAGTCATAATGTCCATGCCTCTTGTAAGAGGGTGTTAAGGTTACATTTTCTAACTCTCTGCAATTGGCCTGTGGGTTTCAACTCAACCATATGTTCCCTACAACTGACCCATAGGCTCCAAACCCATCACATGTCCTCTGCAATTGGTCCATGGGCTCCAACCCCATCGCCCTCTGTAATTACCCCATGGGCTCCAACCCAATCACATGCCCTTGGTAGTTCGTCCATATCCTTGCACCCAATCATATGCCCTCTGAAATTGACCTGTGAGCTCCAACCCACTCACATTCACAAGGTTACATTTTTCAACATTATCACGACCAGCTGTATTATATAAAAACAGTATTATTTACAAACTCATGTCTCACTTACCTCAATTTCTTGGAAGGAGCTGTTGATCATGGCAATCAGCATATTTAATAGGACGATTACCATCGTAACATTGTACACCCCATACAGGACATAGCCAATATTTTCTATGAATTTGTGTCCGTAGTTGATGACGACTGACTTCACTTCAGAAAGTCCAAATATAGCCCAGAATAAAGTCTTAAAACTTTCTTCAACTCTTAAAAGAAGAAAAAAATAGAAAACCTTAATCAGGTTGTAATCTCCCTGTGGAGAATGAGTAATGTTCAGACCATTGTAATTACAATTTTATCTGGTCTGTGGTCACATGTGCCCTGTCGGCCACCAAAATGTTTTATTATGTCATAGGATTTCTTCATGAGGTTGGTAATGATAATTGACCACATCCAGCGATGTAAGGAGAGTCGTGTCTTTTCCTAAACAAATGTCCTAGGGCTGAATTTTTCATTGAAAGAAGTTAATTACTGCTGCTTAACTGAATAATCTGTCTTTTATATTGTTTTTAAATCTTTAATAAGCTTCCAGAGGTAAAGGCCTTTTTATTCAGGGCTGGTTTTTATGGCTTTTAACAAGGGGGCATTGCTTACAGTGTAATTACGCAGAATAAAGACACACCCCTGAGGATCCTTTAAGAACCGCCCCTTCATAAAAACCATAAACAATAGCACTAGATAAAACTGCCTATATTTCTGGAACCATACAATGGATTTACAAGAAACAAAGACAAGAATACTCAGGGGAGCAGGATAAAATAAGAGTAAATCTGGGCACTTTTCGTGACAGGTCCTCCTTAGCTCCTTTGAGCTGATTGCAATGAGATAGGGAGGCATCAAGCCAAAGGGGCTGTATGGGATTAAAGAATCATGGCTACTTATTTCCACAAAAATTGCCACACCTGTTCACCTTGTTGTGTTGCTCGCCAGCCCCATTCACTCACAAAGTAACTCCTTTCTGCAAATAGACATTAGTCATGTCCTGAGAAGGAGTCGCTCATGTATGGACCTGAGTAACCTGCACAGATACTATTAAATAGGCAGCATTTGACTATAACGAGTTCTAACGGGTATTCCCATCTCCAAGATCCTCTCCCAATATGTAGTAGGTGTAATAATAATGATATTAGCAAACAACTCCAATTATAAATGTAGTATAGTTCTCCTGATTAGCTGTCTCTTACCTCATGTGCAGCTTAGGTATCCCTGGTAATCACCATAAACGCGTCGAGTGTTAAGGGTTATTATAGTGAGTCAACTATGAGTCACACCTATACTGAATATAAGAAGGAGCAGTGTTCTGGTGCTCGCACACACCGACTTCCATCGGACCTCCACAAACCACTGGTTAAAATTACATCCAGTGCTCTGTTGAAGGCCCCGGTTGCTGTCATCCCTGTGACGCTCAGCCTAAGTGTGCGCTCACATCTGCATTTAAACTCAGCGAGTGCAATCCAATATATCATTAGATTGCACTCGCAACAAGGTTAAACTATAGTACAATGCCCATCTGAGGAAAAATGTAGTGCTATACACTAATGTGTACGACAACCAAGCATAGACACCGTACAGATTGTGAGGGTGAAGTGTGAGTGCAACAGCCAATTACAGATGCTGTCACAAAGAGTGGGTGACTATGATTGCAGTTCAGTGTTGTGAATATGCATGAAACTTAATGAGCGGCCCGGGTAAGATCAATCTAGCTAATTTATCATCTGTCTGTCTGTCTGTCTGTCTGTCTGTCTATCTATCCTGTTTACATCAGGGAAAGAGCATGTTAAAAATTCATGCAATACATATGACATACAGATGCTGTGTAAGGGGAATAATGCACACTGGCATGTCAAACGGATTTCATACAGATGAAAAAACGCATGACACACTACTACTTTTTAGTCAAGATACGTAGATGTGAGCGTACCCATACACTGAGCTCCATAGAAGACAGAAATTGTCACTATGTACTGCAATATTGTGGTATAGCAGTATATAGGACGAGCAATCAAATGCATGTTCAGGTACCCTAAGGGAAAAAAAAGGAAAGAAAAATCTAAAATTTCAAATAAATCCCCTTTGCCCCCATTAAAAAAAGTAAAAAATTAATAAACATATTTGGTAATGCCTTGTTCGTAAAAACACAATCTATTTAAATATGGAATAAAATAACTTTCATGGTAATGATGAGGCCCCAAGTCTATAAAGTGTTAAACACAAAGGGGCGGAATTCTCATCCTGTCTAAAAGAAAATCCGCCTTTGTGGCCCATAGCAACCAATCACAGAGCGGCTTTGATTTTGAATTCTACTTATGAAAAATGAAAGCTGTGTTGTGATTGGTTATTATAGGCAACAGAGATTTTCATATATCTTACATTATGTTTATTGACTTCTCAAATAAGAAAGTAATGACGAATTGATCAATTAAAAGCGGAAAGTAATAAAATACATAAACCCTTACGTGGTGAAGGCATCATTCTGCTTGGCTCCCAGATAGTAAGAATAGAGGTTAAACATTCCAATCATGAAGGCCACAAACACCATAATAAAGATCACCATGAACTTGAAAATGTCCTTCACCGTCCTTCCCAGCGAGATCTGTAAAGGCCCGAAGCTTTCATTGGCTGGAAGAATGTAGGCGATCCGGGAGAAGCTCAGAACAACAGCAATCGCGTACAAGCCCTCAGAGATGATCTGGGGATCTGATGGCAGCCATTTTATTCTAGCTAGAAAGAAAAATAGCGAGAATAATTATGATATGTATAATTAAAGCGTAACAGCTGTTTACATTTTCATTTAATAATAATGAAGAGTAAGTGATTTTAATAAACTTTCAAATATATTTCATTGCAAAATTCTGGTTGAAAACCATTTATAAACCTTCTACAAGGTGTCCCCACTTCACTGTGTATGAAGCAGACATATGTTCATTATCAGTCAGATCTGTCTTCACACTGACTATGGTCATATAACCATATAAGGGAAAGGGGGTGTGGCCTACACTGCTGACTGCAGCTGATGAGGAAACAATGTATTAGATCGGCTCAAATTACAGCACAGTTGCTAAACTATATCAGAATGTCAGAATCAGTGTAAACTCCTCTTTTCTTTGCACAAGCTTCTGATCTGTAATCTGGCTCCACACATCTGTCACAATCTCTGTTAACCCCATCTCTGCTGTCACATCTCACTGCTCCCTATCAGCTGCTGGCCACGCCCACACAGAATGTAATTTTTAAAAGCGCACAAAAAATGTGAGAAAATAAATCATATGGCACAAAAAAGCATTATCTTAGCTGCTATATGACCCATCATTAACAACCAGTGCAGTATTGTTTTTTTTTCCAATGAAATGGCATTTACACTTTAAAGTGATAAGGACAAATCATCGTATTTTAAAATTACAATATCTCCATTGGTCACGAATGCGAAACGCGTCGGCTGTTAGAGGGCTTAGTGTTCTTTCGACAGATCTGCATTGAGATTATACTGCAGGGTGCTGCTGAGATTAGATATTTCTTTAAAATACTGTATAATGATGATATGATCACTCACTGGCATCATACCCGTACTTGCCAACTTTCAGAAACAGGAGCTTTTTGGTTGTGGCCTACAAAGTTCAAAATAATTTTATGTTTTTGAAACCATTTTTACAGACATTAAAGGGAATCTGTCAGCAGCAGCATAATGTAGGCAAAGAAACCCAGAAATCAACGATGTATCACATACAATACTGGCTGCAGCTGTTTTTACACAATGAAAGAATTTAGTTTTAGGCATATAGCAGAGTTGGGAGAGCGACTCCCACCTACAGCAGGCTCTCAATAAAGAATGTACATTGACTTTGGTTTGTCAATTGCAGCAGGGGCATGTCAGACTGCCCTGCATGTGACATTGTAGTCCTGTAATGGCAATCACAGGTCATAAAACATTTAGTTTAAGAAAACAATTGCACAGAACACTGATAAGAGAGGCACAGGTGAATTTTGTCTTGTAACCCATGCACCAATGAGGCAATTGGCTATAATGAGTTGCAGTGTGCTCTTTTGTGTCTCATTTTCAGCTGTATATGAAGACTAGCAGCAACACATACTGTACATGCTCAACTGCCACTCCGCTCATTCTGTTATGTCCTGTGAATGGAAATAATTCATTGTGGGTTTTGTGCTATGTATTGCACAGAAGTCCTGCCTGTGGTATTTTGTCCCTTCCTTCTTCCTGTAACCTGTGATGTTAGTCTTGCTCCTCCCTTCTTCCTCATTGTAGATCTACTTTAGCCATCTTGGCTATACACACATTATGCTGCTCTCTCCAGAATCACTCTTTCTACCTTCTGCATTGTACTTTAATACAAGATTTCAGCACAAATTATCTGCATTTCTCCTGAATTCTCATTACATGTCAGTGTGGTTGAGTTGGAACTATCTGGGAATGCTTGCATGTGAGTACAATAGTCAATACTAATATCAGAGGAATTGATACTTCAGGCACCTATACTGGCACTGCACTGAACAGCCAGAATACATTCCTTATGGGGTAGCTGAATGCTTCTCCACAGCCCTTTAAAGAAGAAATAGAGTGGTGGGCAGTAGTAATGCGTGAGCACTACCATGCTCAGGTTCTCGGTACTTGTAATGAGCATTTTGACATTAGGACAGGCTAGACTCACTTACCAAGTATAATGGAAGTCAATTTGGAACTCAAGCCTTTTTCCAGGAAGATACTCGTTCACAGTTTACTTCCATTAAATGAGTCGAGCCCATACCAACGTCAAAATGCTTGTTACAAGTACCAAGCACCTGAGCATGGCAGTGCTCACTCATCACTGGTGGGCAGCCATCCCAACTGTTGGTTATGTTTATAATAGAGACAAAAATGCCCCATTGGGGATAACACTTCACTGAATTAGTGCAAGTCCCTGTAGTCGTAGTCGGACACGCAGCTCCAAATAGGGCCCCAATTATTGCAAGTCTTCAATAGCATTTGTTATTTCATATGGGCCAAAGGAACATTTGGAACCCCTTAGTCTTCAGGGTCTAGGTGCAATAACAAACCCTGCACCAACTCTAGTTACATCCTTGCCTGTAGTGATAATCTCCTGCTGATATAACACTGATTTTATTGAAATAACAGCACACAGCCTTCTAAATGACACATCGCTAGAATCAGGATCTCAGCCCCTATATCATGCTGGTGTCAGATTACATAGCAAAAAAACTGCTGACAGATTCCTTCTAAATGAGGACTTAATGGGCAGTAACTAGTGCAACAATTAACTGAGTTCTGTGCGATGCTAAGTGGCAAAACTAAAAAAGGGAATCAACCGTGAAAAAATGAACTGACAAGTTCCCTTTAAATGGTGCCATTATTTCAGCATTAAATGGCTACCATAATGGGATTGTATGTGGCTGCTTTAATTGAGCAGTAAATGGAGCTATCAATGAAGCACACTAGAAAAAGATCAGCAGTGTTTTTTAGGACATTTATGCATGAATCTGGAATTATGGCCAAGTACTATCTGAATTCTTCACTGCACATTCAATATATTACATTTTCCTCCTTTATTTGCAATTTATTTGCATTCAGAAACTATTTCAGCTTGTTCACAATCAAACTGATTGCTTTTGAAATAGCAAAAAATAAACCCAAATTTACAGTCGACCCATTACTCTTCCTTTGGAGGAATCACTGAAGGAAAGATTACAGTTTTAAAGTCTTTTTACGATTTTGTGTTCCAAATCCCTTACTAGAGTCTAGGATAATAGATGCCGATGCTTATTTCACCGCACACAACAGCTAAATCTTAGGAAAGAAGAAAGATTACCTTCGAAAATGCAAAAATGTGCAAGTACTGTAAAATGTTTCCATCCTTAAAGGGGTATTCACATCTAAGTAAGGGGGGACACATGACTAAAGGTACCGTCACACGCAGCGATATGGCTTCCATATCGCCGTAAATTTGTGTATTTCAGATGTGGAAGCGACATAACCTGTGCGCAGTGGCATGAGAATGGCGATTTTACGGCGAGAAATCACTGGTGGTAGCGTCGCCTGATCGCCCTTCACTGCAGTGAAGTCAGGCGATAACCACCAGGCGATTTGTGCACATCTTGGTGTGTGACAGGGCATAGCGATGTAGAAAGTGAGCTCAGACCATCTGGCATTAAATCCAGAGGCGTGCCTGAGCATTCGATTTGGCTTGCCCCATCTGCTGCGATTGTTGGCCGTTCCTGCGTTCCCATTGGCTGGCCATGGCTAAGGCGCCATATTTGAATAGTGATATAGTAGAAAGGCAATGCGTCATGTAGTGCACAGACATCCTGACAAGGCTGACCAATGGTAACGCAGTTGTGCTGGCCAATCGGAGTGGTAGGGGCGCGGTGAAAAACACTCTGGCACACCTGTCTCCTCGCTGTACTCACACTCTACGACCGCATCCCTGATGAGATGGCGGCGATGTGGAAAAGGGAAATTGCTTCGGTCTTCTGCAGGCAAATTTCCGGAACGCAGGATCGCCGTAGAACACAGGCGAGATTTCTATGTGTGACAGGGCGACGGTGATCGGCAAAAAGATTTCCTGAAACTGTGCGCGCTCACGTCAAACTGCCGGCGATATAGAAGCCATATTGCCGTGTGTGACGGTACCTTAAGATGCTCAATCACTTAAAGGGGAACCTGTTAGCACTTTTTATATATAGATGTCTTCCAAGAAAAATGATCCTTTTTTTGTAGGAACACAATGTGGCATCATGAGGAATCTAATATAAAAGCCAAATTCAAATCATGCTGGAAGTGCACTGAGGGTGTGTTAGTGCACTTGGTTTGCTTTTTCAAGTGCACTGACACATCCCCGGTGCACAGCCAATTTGATGTGCATATGGCTAAAAATGTATTTTTCCCCCAGTACCCCAGTAAAACAGGATCTTGAATGCGTCCTAAAATAATTTAATATGGAAAATTACAGTTATATTGGCACTAAATTATAGTAGATCATTCAGGGATTTATACTAGATTCTATAATAGGTTATGATTTATCTATCTATCTATCTATCTATCTATCTATCTATCTATCTATCTATCTATCTATCTATCTATCTACATACAAATAGATTATATAGAGAGATATAGATAAATATATAGATATGTACGGTATATAGCCATTTTATTAATGGGTGGCAAGTGAACGTCTACAGTGTAAGGCCCCTTTCACATCAGCGGTAAACGCTGATACGGCAGTTGCGGTGAAAAAACGCAACTGTCGCGATTACCGCATAACGGATCGTGGCACACTTGCGGCATAGCCATGCAATGTCTATGGGGCTTGCGGTTAAGTGTGCGGCAGGTGCGGCAAGTGCGGTTTGCACTTGCGTCAGGTGCAGCCACGAAAAAAAGCGGTATACGCGTTTTTTTCGCAGCCGCACTTGCGCAAGTGCCGAAATGCACTTGCCGCAAGCCCCTTAGACATTGTATGGGCTTGCCGCAGTGTGCCGCGATCGCGGCGCTATGGTAATCGCGGCAGTTGCATTTTTTCACCGCAACTGCCGGATGAGCGTAAACGCTGAGTGAAGCACCTAAGTTTGGTTTATTTTACCTGGAGATCTAATTTAAGACACATGTGCAAATCAAGCTAGCTGTTGACTTATGAGTTGCTGTCCACTTACCCAGGGTGTAGTATTTTATTTCAGGGGGCAGCGTGGCACTTGTTACATCCTTGATGTTCTCATCATCATCACATAGTTCTGTGCCCGGGAGGCATGCCAAAAAGCCATAAACCGTGCAATGAAAGATGCCGCAAAGATGGCCAACATTCCGAAATCCAAAATATTCCAAAGTTCAAACATATATTCCCTGGGCCCTTGAGACCAAATTTCTTTACATTCAGACCAGATCATACCTGCGGGAAGTGACCATAATATCCTAGTTAGAAAGACAGAATTAATGTCGGATATTTAAAACAAAGGCTCAAGAAATAAACATTGCCCAAGGAACAGATGCAAACCAAGTCTATTTCGAGAGGATGCAAATCATTTGGGATTGGACTGCTTACGAGTGTAGATACAAGAATAAATATTATGACTTTTACTGATGATTCTTGGAAGGAACATTAGGTAGACGGCAAGGCACACACAATTACACAAGGAAAACTTTAACAAATGAGTATATTTATACATGTCAATCATCGAAGATGAAAACTTCCATCCCGTTAAAGACCCAGGTCAGAAGATGACATGGATGGAGTTAACTCAGAAGATAACAGTGATAGAAAAGAAATTAGAGGATCACATTGATGGAGTCAAAGTCAGAATATCACATTGAAGGCGACAAAATCAGTAGACCTCAGTGATCAGTAAAATGGAGATTACATCAAAAGATCATAGTGATGAAGATTAAATCAGAAGATCACATGAAGTCAATGGAGAACTACAAATGGTTACATGTTAGTATGGAGGGATTCCCAGTTGGGAGCAGACTTTATGGGATTTAAGTACCTTATTAATTAATTTTTGTCCTGAGTGAACCATTCCTTTAAGAGCCAACAATTAATTTGATTAAGACCAAGGAGATTTCAACACTCTAAGCCAGTTATTCATACTACTATTACAACAAGAGATCGAATTAAATTGTTTTGACTCATTGGGAACCCCTTCACCTATTCTTAATTCAGAGAAACTTGGCGTAGTGGAGGGGGGTAAAGCATTTTTGGGGGCTGAGTCAGTATGCAAATGTCCCGCCCCAGAGCCATGGGGTACTCGGAACCGGGTTTGGAGCGCGTCCGGGGGAGTCACAGGGGTCGAGACCGGGCTTCCATGACCCTGGGTATCAGTTTTCTAAAAGTTCTGGGGGATAGGATTTAGGGGATAGGTGTCGTGACGCAACCCTTGGTATTCAGCTATTAATGGCCAACGCTGCGGTGCAGGAACTTTGGGGATGATGGGATCGCAGCTATGTTGGTTTCGCTCCCCACAGGTAGAGCAGTTCCCCAGGGCAAAAGGTAAAGTCTATAGTGGTGGTAGGCTGGTGGGGTGCAGGGTTCAGGGCGCTGAGTAACCATCAGACACGCAGGGGTTGTTTCCTTTACCTTTACTGTAGTAGCAGACGTCAGGGTACAGTCCACAGTCGATATTTGGAATCCGGGTAGCCTGGAAGCAAGTTAGGAATCTCCTCACTCGGCTGGTTTTGAGACCTCTCTGCTGCACCTCTGCCTGCTGGTACTGGCTGCCTGTAGCTAAGCTATGACCCTTTACTCCTACTGGACAGTCTCTTATTGATATGGCAGGCAGCTCGAGCCCTTCCTGGATTCCACTTCTCTGACCACTGCTCCTGGGCTCTTCTACGCTGCTGAACCCCCAAGTGCTTTGATGGCTGTGAGACTTGGAATCTCCTGTCCTCCAGTTTTGCCTGCAGGGCGTATAGCACCCGCGCAACCTCGGACTCCGGTGTCCGGTTCTGGCGCTCTGCTCTGGGGCAAGCCATCAACAGGCTCCACTCCCCAAGTCTACTCTTCTCCTCTCCTTAGACCCAGGCTCATGGGTCCCTCACGCTGGCTAGTGAGTATCCTTGGACAAGCCTGACACTGCTCCAGGATGTTTTCCACAGTCCTCCTAGGAACTGAACTGCACTAACCCCAACTCCAGCCAGAATTTATAGGGGAGACTCCCCTGAACCCGGGTTAGAGCTCCCCTCTGGTCTGGAATCAGGAAGGTGTTGTGTGCTGTGGGTTACCTGATGTGAATACCCTATCTTGCTTCCAAGCATGACCTTACCCTCCGAGGAAGGCAAGGCCATCAGGGCAGCCGGACTCACACAAAAACTGTTTGAGGCTATATGTGGCCATATACTGTTTGTGATATTAAACAAATTCAGCATTGCGGTTCATAAGAAATTAGGAGTTGTTAAACATTTTCAAGAAAAGGTAAGTGAGGACACATTGTATAAGGAGACTCGGTTTTCTATCCCTACTCTGACAGAGACCTATGGTTGGGAATCGCCGTTCCTCAGACTCATAGACCAAAGATCAATCACAAGAGTGACAGATTCGACCAATATGGCTGAACTTCCAGTTGTCACATATTGTAAAAATGAACAACTCTTCTGATTTGTTATCCAGTTTATGTTTTGGGTGCAAATCTCTTTAAGAAATAAAAAATGACTGCAGCACAATGTCATGTATGTCTTGATACGATCTGACACAGCCTGCTATTAGATGAAAACCCCATTAAGCAAGGTTCAGCGGCACACAAGAGACCGGAGGACAAGCGGCCGCACTTTCATTTAGGTGGATACGATTTTCTATTTAAATGTCAATTCTCTGGCAGACTCCTGACATGAAATAGGCGTCTATCCCTGAGCGTCTGCTTAGTGTTGCTTGCAGGATAGTTGTGCTGACACACGATATAAACCTCCATCTCTCGTCAAATGTACCTGCCAGAGCTTTTAATTAGGGTTTTGTGGAAAACAACATAAAAGGAGGAGAAGCTCAGCGTCTGACCATTTAATACTGCATCATTACTATCAATAACATCCTTTCATCTGTCATTACATGAGTTACAGAGGATATTTCATGTAAAGACAGAAGTTCTTTCTAATGCCCTTATTAGTGTCAGTAAAAGGACAGAATTGAAGAGCATTCCCACCCACAGGAGACACGTAAATGTCTAAAAGATGGGGGTCCGACCTCAAGGGGGCCCTGTGTATTGGGATGTCATTTGATGAATCAATGTGGTTGTCTGCTAACACCATTATCTTTACAATCAATGGAGGAGATATGGCTTTTTTCCATTGAAATTTACAATGGATCTCACACTTTGCACTGATGAGGGGCAATCACCCCGAAACACCATGTCTGCAAAGTGAGATTCTGGTTTGGTATACTTGTAAATCTTAAATTATAGGGTCGTTTTTGACTTTTGGATAGCTACTTCCAACAGGTGACACTAGAGTTAAAGTCTACTTCCTCTCTGAAGAGAAAATTTGTAAAGAATAAAGGTAATCTGTCAGCTAGTTTTTGCTATGTAATCTGAAAGCAGCATGATGTAGGGCCAGAGAAGCAGATTACATCTATATATCACTTTTCAGACTGTGTTTTGCTGTGTTTTATCAGCAGATTATCACTACAGGACTAGGTGTTTCTTGCTCCGTAGTCAAGTGATCTGTGTAACCCCGCCCCCACCACTGATTGGCAACTTTTTGTCAATGTACAGTGTACACAGGAAGCTGCCAATCAGTGTTGAAGGCAGGGCTATACAGAGCTCAGCATTTTGAGTTCCTCTAGGTCTGCAGCAGATAAAGCTGTACTTTTATGAAAATGACAGCAAATGATGGAAAGTCCAAGACAACACACATCCTCCTGCAAGGGATTTGTTTATTGGTTACCGCATACAAAAGGTAAAAATGCAAGTTATGGTTCGACCACACGGGGCCCTTTTCAAGCCAAATATAATAAGAGGTGTTCAGATTATATGTGGTCAAACCTTCGCTTGTATTTTTTACCTTTTGCGTGCGGTAAACAAAAAAGAAATCCCTTGCAGGAGAACATGTGGTGCCCTCAACCTTCAATTCATGATCTGGAAACACAGTGGGGAGCAAAACGTTCAGCAGAAGACAACCATATGCTGAGCCAATCAATGGTGTCTGGGGTTAACTTCTAAGTTCCTATCACCCATTATGCAAAATATAAAGGGGGGGAACAAGAGGCGCAATAGTGCCCTGTCACTAGTGACACTAGTGAAAAAGGTGGTGCTATGTGGCCGCTCACCTGATCCAGTTGTGGTCCCCACAACTGGTTTGAAGGCGTTTTAGGAAACAAAATTCCAAGCTGCTGCAGGACCTCCACCGACCACTGGATAGTGGTGTGTTCCAGAAGAATATGATGGGAGTATGGTGTGTCACGGTCCGCGCTGCTCAGGGTTCAGAAATAACTCACCAAAGAGCCGGGCAACTTATCATCTTCTTTATTCCACCTTATCCAACGCGTTTCAGCGCCAAAACCCGGCGCCTTCCTCAGGGATATTACAAACATACTCCAGGAGGGGGTTTTTATAGCCCCTAACTCCACAATACAAGGGGTGTTAACTGTTTGCCAGTGATGTCATCCACATCATCAAAATGGGTGGATCTCTCATTTTGGCGCAATTTTCACATAAGATGACAAAATACAGCTCAAAATCGTTAGGAAAGGATTAGGTGTTTCAATCCATCATTGCTTACAGTAAATTAATCAAAATTTTCTAAAAATGAGGCAAAACTAGGTCAGAAACACATAAAAACAAACTCGCCCTTGATATAAAAAAGTCAAAAAAAGGGGTAGGTATTTACTTCAGTGGAGATTAGAACCTGGAGTTCTGGGACATAAATGCCGGGTTTTATTGGCTTTAGTGTTGCTCACCACCAAGGTTTTTTGTATTGCCACTGTTTTAGAATAAAAAAGTTGGAGGGAATGATAAAACTAGAGGAGAATATAAAAATATTATTGTTTTAATATAAATATAAAACATATATAAAAAAAGTTTTTTATTTTATTTAATATTTATTAAATAAAATAAAAAACTTTTTTTATATATGTTTTATATTTATATTAAAACAATAATATTTTTATATTCTCCTCTAGTTTTATCATTCCCTCCAACTTTTTTATTCTAAAACAGTGGCAATACAAAAAACCTTGGTGGTGAGCAACACTAAAGCCAATAAAACCCGGCATTTATGTCCCAGAACTCCAGGTTCTAATCTCCACTGAAGTAAATACCTACCCCTTTTTTTGACTTTTTTATATCAAGGGCGAGTTTGTTTTTATGTGTTTCTGACCTAGTTTTGCCTCATTTTTAGAAAATTTTGATTAATTTACTGTAAGCAATGATGGATTGAAACACCTAATCCTTTCCTAACGATTTTGAGCTGTATTTTGTCATCTTATGTGAAAATTGCGCCAAAATGAGAGATCCACCCATTTTGATGATGTGGATGACATCACTGGCAAACAGTTAACACCCCTTGTATTGTGGAGTTAGGGGCTATAAAAACCCCCTCCTGGAGTATGTTTGTAATATCCCTCAGGAAGGCGCCGGGTTTTGGCGCTGAAACGCGTTGGATAAGGTGGAATAAAGAAGATGATAAGTTGCCCGGCTCTTTGGTGAGTTATTTCTGAACCCTGAGCAGCGCGGACCGTGACACACCATACTCCCATCATATTCTTCTATCACCCATTATGTAATTTGACCATTATATCACCTGGCAAAACAGCAGCTAGGAAGGAAGAGGTGGTCACCCACCTCAATCCATTCTCTTCTATGTAAACATGTTGATGGTAGATGTGATTTTTGAGAAATAAAAGCTGTCAGTAACCCTTCTAAGGCCAGGGCCACATTTGCGTCATGATTTTTCAGGATGCATCCGCCATAGATATGTGTTAGCGCAGCCTTAACACAGCCTAACGCTATGTTAACTCTGCCATAGAGTATAATGGGGCAGCGGATCCACGGCGCATGTTAAGGCGGGCACAAAAGGTGCCTGCGTTTCAAATCTCGCATTTCAAGTGTACATGATGTTAACTTCCACCTCCTGTGGTGCGCTATGAAATAGCGTGAGATTTCAAAATCTGGCACTTACAAGCCGGCAATTGAATGCGTTTCGGGTCATGTCACTCATATTAGCCTATGGCAGCGTTAACGCAGCATTACACTAAGGTAACGCTGCGCTAATGCTGCGGTAATCCTGCTCTTTGGCAGATCCCAAGGATGGAATGCCACTATGGTGCATCACAGTTGGGGTACTGCACCCGTAAAAGAGTGTGCAGTTATCCCTGTCACAGTGGGAATGCAAGGTTTGTAGGAGGCTCCCACCGCGGCACTCCCACACTTGAGCCTAGGCAAATGGTTGAAGCCCAGTCCCTGAGGAAAGAGTTAGGGGAGGAGGGAGGTAGAAAAACAGGGAGTTTTAGTTTGCCTCAAGGAGAAGAAGAAAGGGATCCCTGAGAGAGAAAAGGGGTCTCTGAGGGAGGGGTGCCTGAGAGAAGAAAAGGCAGCCCAGGAGAAGAGAGAGGGGACCCCCATACCAGAGTGCCCATACTCCGGGGGGGGGGATCCCTGGTCCACCATGGGAAGCCAGCTCCGAGGTCGCGGTGCAGGGAGTCTAGCCCCTGAACCGCCAATACCGGCCGTTGCGGGTCAGTCTACCGGCCCCGACACCCTGTCCACACAGCACCGCCACACCAGGATCGCCCACTAAAGGTCGTGCCCCCCTTCTTAAGAGCTGGGAAGCACGGGAAATCAGCAGCACCGCAACAGGCCTGGTAGTAAGGGGTAGTGTGAGGACAAGAATCAGCAACAGGACCTGAGATAGTCAAGAGAAGGCATACCACAGGAGTCTCCGAGAGATCGTGCAGCCTGCTGTGACTGCCCGGCTGGCTACCTCACGAAAATACTGTTTTTTTCACTGTGAACTGTATTGCCACCTGAACTGTTCCAGTAAAGTACCCGGGTAGAGTGACAGAGTCTCCATGTGTTTGTCCTAATACTGCATTGCTGATTTGCTCCTACAGACTGCATCCCCATCATCGGTGCATTACTGCCCCGGAGGCCCAGCTCCACCTTCAGGGAGCTGTTCCATCTAGGCTGCCATACCATCGCCCTCCGGAGGACTGAGGTGGCGCTGATGTCTAGTCACCAGAATCTGCAGGTGGCGTCACAAACTCTTTATTCCCATTATACAACCCCTTTTTAAAAGCATAGTCCCCAGGGCACGGGTCTGGGCAGGCCACTAGTGACATCCCAACCTAAGGAAGGGCCCAGATATCCGAGTACCCCATATACCCTGGGGCGGCACAGCTTTCCCTGGGGTCTACGAACAGGATTCGAACCAACCTGTACTCGATGGGTATTGTGTGCCTTGAGGAACTTTAAAACCTGGCTTAAAGAGAACTTTCACAAGTCACAGTCTTTAAACACGGCTCGGAGAACTGGTTCCTTGTTTGCCGGGAATGCTAAGATGGCGGTTTAACTATGTGAAAGGACAATGTGCAGGCCCAGGGGTGTGCCTCAGCCCCTTGCCATGGGAGGGCCTAACAAGAGGCGTGATACTGTTTGCCCGCCCCTATGGCCATCAATCACCTAAGGGCGGGCCAAAGGAAGTGGTCCCAGCGGAACCGCCAAAAGTCAATAAAACTGCAACCGGAAGAGAAGGGTGCAAGAAGAAGACCACCATACCCGGTGCAATGTCGGCGACCTGTTGGGCAGATCTGATTAGAGAGGTGGAGCAGCATGCCCGCACTGCCTGCGGAGGTCCAGGGTTGGTCTCCCTCTTGACCAATGAGGGAGATTCGGACTACTGGAGGGACGCCTTTGGAGAGCTGCGGAACAACCTGGCTGAAGTGATGGAGTGGGTTATCCGCAGCTGGAGTGCAGAACGGGCCATGGAGCTGATGGCCAGGGCCATGGAATGGGAGGCACGGGAGGCTGCAGCCACTGCACAGGCCATAGCGGAGATCCTGGAGGCATTGCCACCCGTGCAGACCCAGGAGGCAGGGGTGCAAACGGACAGTCCCGTGGACCCGCCTGCAGACCCTACCAACGCTCTATAAGTCCAGGACTCCAAAGAATCTGACCAGGAGCCAGATGTCGTCGTTGAGGTCAAGGAAGGGGACGACGATGAGACAGGTTCCGTCAAGGAGGACTCCGACGTGGATGACCCGGACTAAATCCCAGGAGCCACAGGAGGCGACACTCCCGAAGCAGTGGTGTAGTGCCCGGGAGTACCGGTGTGGGACCATGGATGGCAAATATGGTCCCTACATAAAGCATGTGCTGTTTGTACGTCTTGTCATACAACTCTCGTGTGATGTTTTTATGCTTTCTGCTAGACACTCGTGCGTCGGCAAATTGTCATACAGGAACGCTGGTGTGGTGCTGTGTGGATTAAGCCGTGTATGTGTCTGTGTTTTGTTCAACTTGGTAGCCTACACAAAACACTGTTTTGAACTGTGTATGGATACTGTCGTAGCATGGATGAACTATGTGCGCAGACATGTTTGTGTGTGGTCAGTGATATTTCACATATATTGTGTTCCCCCACAATCCAGTTGCCCATGTTTGTGGAGACATACCTATGTGTAAATACATGATGGAGTCATTAGTCAGGGATTGTGATTGTGGGTTGTGCCTTGCATATGCGCAATATGTACACTTGCATACCTCAACCTTACATCCACAACAATGTGAACGTCGACACATATATTTATCTTTCACAAGCAGGACACAACTGCAGAGGATACATGATTATTACTTTGAACAAGACGCGCAAATATACATGCAATATCAACGGCCTGCATACTTCAATGACGCTCCTCGTTGCAATGCCTTTCTGCACGCTGGAGAAGAAGATGACTCTGCTGATGAACGCACAGATCATCACATATGGCGCCTTGGAGAAGGACTACCAATTGGAACGCAGTAGAAGCCCCGCTCAAGAAACTTATCGCGGTTTATCGCCCCGTTACACTTATCAACGCACGAGCAATTTCAATGGCAACAGCGATGCTACGTCACTTTTGGACGATGTTGCTGGCGATGTTGAAGCGTGTGACGGTACCTTAAGGGTACCTTTACACGCTGCAATATCTGGTGGGAGTCCTGACGGCAATATGTTGCCCTGAAACTATCGCCGTCAAATTTCCTCCCAGTTGCGGCGTGTATTTGGGGAATTTGGCGGTGATAAATCGCCTGTTGCCTGGTTCCCGATTTCAGAGCACTGCTCCAAAATCAGAGGCAATCATGAAGGTGAGATTCCCGGCTTTTGGCATGTGATAGGGCGATAGTGATGGAATGTGCGTCGCATGATGATTTCCCGTAGGCGTGCCACAGCGTGCTGGAGTCCGCGATGATTGGTGGTGGCTACTGTGTTCCCATTGGATGTCAGTTGACAGGGCGCCATATTAGAAGAGCTGTCTGTTCAGCAACACACACATCTTCAATGGCGTCATGTATTAGCCAGCCTTCCAGAGCAGGCTGACCAATCGTAACACTGTTGCGTTGTCCAATGAGCGTGTATGGGGCGCGGTGTAAACCACTGTGGCACGCCTATTTCCTCGCAGCGCTGACCATGTACACCCACATTGCCTTTGGGATTGCGGCGTGTGAAGCGGCGAGGGAATTCGACCGGATTGGTTCCGCTGTGGGTGAGGCGATTTCTGGGGCGACACATCGCCTTAGGTTGAGGGCGAAATTGTGACGTGTAATGGTGCCATCGGTGATCTAAGGCGAGCATGAAAAACGTGCACGCGCACGTTAGATCGCCTCATGTCGCCACCAAAAATTGCGGCGTGTAAAGGTACCCTGAGGGTACCTTTACACGCGGCTACATTTCTAGGGTGGCTACAGGTAACTTACTGGTTGCAGTGAAATCATGGTGAGATTATTCCATTTGTACACAGCAACAAGATAGAACCTTGTCTCCATGATTTCACTGCAACCAGTAAGTTACCTGTAGCCACCCTAGAAATGTAGCCGCGTGTAAAGGTACCCTGATGGTACCTTTACACGCCGCAACAGGATGGTGGCAACAACCGGGTACATGAGAGAAATGTATCTTGCACCGCCAAATCAACCTGCTGTAGCGGCGTGTGAACACGGTTGTTGCCACCCGTCACTTGAGGCACCTGTTTCAGAGCAGTGCCCTAAAACAGGTGGATTTCAAGGCGATGGTTGCGGGTTGTATCGGCGTGTAAATATGGTAGGGTAAGGTTTATTCGTCACCTAGATAACTTCCCGGGGCGTGAAACAGCCTCCGGGAAACCACCCCCCTTAAGCGATCATTGGTGGAAGCTCCTGCGTTACGATTGGTAGTCGCTGCACAGGGCGGCATATTTAAGGAGCTGACCACTCACACTACACAATTGCTCGAGCGTCATGTATTAGTCAGCCTCCTGTGCTGGCTGCCCAATCATGAAGTTATTGCTTTGTCCTATCAGCGTACGTAATCCACAATTGTGGCACGCCTATGTGTTGTCCCTGCTGCACCAGGTCCGCCCATATTAGCTTGTTGTAGCGGTGTGTAAATGAGGTAAGGTGCTCTGCAGAAGGTAACTTGAGACACCCGGCGGTGTATCCAGAGATAGATGTAACCTACCATAGCGCACCTTGTTGCGGCGTGTAAAGGTGGTGCGTTTACCGTTGGCAACCGTTTGTGCGTGCTCGTGCACGTGAAGCACCCTGTTGTAGCCACCTTCCAGTAGCGGCGTGTAAAGGTACCCCAAGAGTTAGGCTTCGAGGACACATTGAGTATTTGGAGTGTTTTTTACCTCATGATTTGTAAGAGAAAACCAGCAGTGGGAGATAAATACAGAAGTGGTGACGTGTTTCTATTATACTTTTCCTCTGATTGCTCCACTCCTGGTTTTGGCTACAAAAACTGAGGTACAAAACTCTCCAAATACTCAATGTGTGCACGTGGTCTTAAAGATCCAGATCATGTCATGATTTTCACCTAAGCATAATCACAATCTAGATTCCAGTTTCTTGTAAGGTATAGTTTTGATTTTTGAGACGTCGCAGACGATGACGGACATGATCTCACCTCGCAAGACATATTCATCTGATCTTACACAGCGATTGGTATTCATAGCACAGTCTGTAATATTCAGCTGTGGGTCTGACTCGATTTTCTCATTATGGGGAAGGAGACATAGAAAATATTGCTGTTATTTAAAATTCTATTCAATTTATCAAGCGCCGGTGTTGCAAAGAAGCTAATCAGAAGTGCGGCTCATAAATATCAGGAGCAAATACACTGCTTGTTAGTTGGATTTTTCCTCATTAATGCTCTGCTTTTCATATCTGATCTTCCATGTTACTAATGACTGACTGCATACAAATATATTGCATCAATGAAAGTCGGGACTCAAGATTCTCAGCAGAACATTGCCAAAAAGCATCACACTGTCTGCACGGCTTCTATCCTCTCCATAGTCCACCCTGGTGCCATCTCTTCTCCTTTTTCTATTGCTCCGTCATCTAGTTCTAATCTCTATTGCTCATCCACCCATTGTTTGAGCTGTCGATCTTGAACAGGGCTATCTTCCCAGCAATTTGTGCTACAGGTCTAGATGGGCTACCCTTTACTCCCTATTGGCACCAATGACCTAGTCAGCTGTTGACCTTCCTTGGACCACTGCATACTGGGAACACATAAGGGCCTGACACACGGGGCGACATCGCCGCCGATTACATAGGCGACGTAGGGGCGTGGTCTATCGGTGGCGACATCACCCCTACATCGCCTCATATAAAGGGGCGATGTCGGCGCCGCCGGGAGGTCGCCTGGTTTCAGAGCAGTGCTCTGAAACCAGGCGACCGATCTGGGGCAATGTGCATGTAGCCGCCAAGTCGCGGTGTTACGGTGCAAACAGGAAGAAGTCTCGTTTAATAGCAAAGTTCAAACAACAACAGTCACTTATGGAGGGCAGTGTTCCGGACTCGTATAGCGAACCACCCATCACAGCACATATGCGCTCATAGGTTACTATGTCCCCTCTATACAAGTCTCGGCTTGGATGGCCTCGCGGTAAGTGCGATTCCACATCACGGCGCCCCACAAACACTTCAGTACTCACACCCTCCTCCCTTACGAATCCCCACCCGGTGGACAAGTTAAATGTGCTTACCCACCCGGTTTTACGGAATTGTTCAGGCAATGGAGATTGGCGGCGGGCCTCGGCACGAGCCTGCATGTTGGCTTGCAGTCGAGTGTGCCACTCGTCTCTCCGGATACGACGTACCTCTTCGTCGGAGTGATGCGGCGTGTGGATAAAGTCACTACGGCGTGCTGGTTGTTGAACCGCTCGAGCTTGGTGGGCAGTCTGGAGTGGAGCCCGGTTCAACGGAACCGGAGAAGATACTGTTGCGGCGGCACCCGACCAGTGCACCCGAGCTGATCGCCCGGCAGAAGGGTTCCTTGTGTCTCCCCAGGCGAACCCGGTGTAGAGATCCTCAGGTGAACTGTAGATCTCCTCGTCATCCTCTTCGACCTCCTCGATGACTACGTCGGGCTGCTCGCTGGCGAAGATGATGGGATGGAATCCTCTGGATCGGTGGATGGCTGTGCTGCAAGATTCTCCTCTGGGTCGTTGTGCAGGACTTCCAGGCTGCCTGCCTCTTCTTCTGTAGCGGCAGGAAGTGGTGTTTCAATCCCGGTTACCCGGTAGGCCTCTGTAGTTGCAGAGGAGGCCTCCGGTTCAAGGGAGAAACAGGCGACAGTCTCGGTAGTGTGGAAACCAGTCGCGGGTTCCGCAGGTGGAACCAGGTAGAGATCGGCTTCTTCGTGGAGCGTGTTGGAAGCTCCTGCTCTGGAACGCGGTCGGCTGCGGTATCGTCCGCTGGAACGGGTCGAGCTGTGGTCCTCACTGGAATAACACAGTCTATGGGCTCCGGTGACGAAGCTGGACAGGTGGTGGGCGACGGTGAGGTAGTGGAAAAGCTGGCGATGTCGTCTGGGCTTGGAGAAGCTGTACCCGGTCGGCTCTGCTGCATCGCATGATGGAGTCTTCTGCCTAGGGTCGGCTCCAGCTGCGAATCGTCCACTCCACAGTCTCAAGTAGTCGCACCCGGAGGTCTTGTAGAGCCTCTAGCCAGAAGTCGGGCTGCCGTCTATAGTAAGGGCAGGATCCGGACCCGGTTGGCCTATGGCTGCTCTAGCCTCCGCCTCGACCTCCCGCATTAGGTCTTGGAGTCTCGTGCTGGCCATTCTCTTCTTGGAGGGAAACCACACCCGTTCAACCGGTAAGACGTTCTGGTAGAGCTGGTGAAGAAGGTCTTCTCTCTCTGTCGGTGTGTCTATCTATGACACTCCCATTTCCTCTGGGCTTTCATAGTCCAATCGTGGGAAAAGTCTTTGGGGTCCGCCCCCATGGTGATTCGAGCAATCAGGGCGGACAAAGAGTTTGGTGCCTTTTGTCTTTGGCCCTCCCACTATGAGGGGGGGGTTGACTCACTCCTGGGCTTCACGTGGCGGCTTCTTGTGGCGGGAACGCCATCTTGGGCGCCATCTTGACCCAATGGTGAAAAGGCGGAAAAGTTCT
Organism: Allobates femoralis; assembly: GCA_033576535.1. Taxonomy (NCBI): domain Eukaryota; kingdom Metazoa; phylum Chordata; class Amphibia; order Anura; family Aromobatidae; genus Allobates; species Allobates femoralis. The sequence continues at coordinate 703,490,629 of JARQOC010000002.1, read as the reverse complement.
TTTAGGGACGAACAAAGTCCAATTGTAGACAATAAAGTCCAGTTTAAGCACAATATACCCGTTGGGTAACGGGCCTGCTCGTATCCTGTTCGTGACGCCATTTTCTGACTCACCGCGGCCGGCTGACTCCGGTTTAGACAGGTGATTTCTTCTCCTTCCTTGTCACGGGTGGACCGCGCCTGCCGGTAGTGGGGCCCGGTGAAGTGCAGATCAAAAGTGAAGACGTCTTACGGGAACAGATTAAGGGGTTTTAATTTGTTTTCTTCGTGACGCCACCTATGAGTAGTTCGGTAAGGGCTACCGACGCTGCGGGACCCCCGGGGTTGTGCGTCCCGGCACGAAGCATGTTGTACCCCACAGTGCGAGCGGTAAGTCCCCAGGAGGCTTCGAGGCCAAGAGTATTTGGAGCTGCTTTTTACCTATGATTTGTGTAAAAGCAGTGGAAGTTATACAGGAATGTGACGGTACATTATGACTTTCCTCTATTGTACGGTCTTTGCTACTGAAAAACCGAGTACAAAATCTAAATACCAGTGGTTGTGCTAACGGGTCTGATCCAGACATGTCTGATTTCACCTAAGAAATCACAATTAGATTCCATTTCTTTAAGTTAGTTTTATTTTTGAGCGTCGCAGATCGATGATCGGACATGACTCACCTCCAAGACTATCACCTGATCTTCAAGGATGTTTTGAGCCGTTGGATACCTCATGTGGGTCACTCGATTTTATTATGGAAGGGCTAGATATTGCTGTTCCTTAAACTTTTCCTACAACTCTCGGTGTTGCAAGAAGCAATGAACTGCGGCCATAACTTCGGACCAAATACATGCTTGTGTAGTTGGTTTTGCACATGAGTTCTGCTTTTCAACGACCCATGTTATAATATGACCTCAATCCCAGTGAAAGTGGACTCAAGATCTCACAGAACGTGCAAAGGCCCAGTGCTGCACGGTTCATCCCCCGCCCCCTGTCCATCTCTCCACTTTTCTATTGCTCCGTCATCTAGATTCTTCTCATTGCTATCCACCCATTGTTGTGTGTCGATCTGCACTACTCCACAATTGCTACAGACTAGATGGGCCCTTATCTATTCACATGTAGTGTTTGACCATTATTGGACCCTGCATTGTAAACATAACACCACGGGCGATCATGCGCGATCATAGGGATATTGCGGCGTGGTTTCGATGGCGACACAATCACCTCTGCTGGGACGCGCCCGATTCGCCGGGGCACCGCCGCGCCACTAATGCACACATCGCCCATGTAACAGCGCCGGCACCTGTCAGGCGATGGAAGCCATAGGCTCCCATTGTCCTGCATCGCCGCTGGGGTTTTCAGACACCCCCGATGCCGCCTATGAGCTCGCCGGCGAAAGGGACTGGAGATGTCGCCCCATGTAAATGGGGGACGGTGACGCTGGCGGGGCACCAAAAACGTGCGCGCACCCGCCAGCCGCCGCCGACATCCCCAACCCCGTTGCCAGGTGTGACGAGGGCTTTAAAGTTTTGGAGTAATCTAGCCATCATGGGAACATAGACCCCCGCTTATCCCTACATAACTTACAGCTAAGAATAAATGACACAACTCTCAATGTTGGAATAAGATGGCCGCAAGGCTTTACTAAGGGTTAAAATAATACAATCAATAAATACTCCATTAAATTAATATTCATAAATTTACCAGATGGGAAAACATCCATAGTAAATAAATAACCTTAGAAAAATTCCAAAATACGCCAAATGAAATTGGGCAAATTTTTTCCCACAAGAGAAACCTTGCAACAAAACAAGGATCCACAGTACCACCCAAATACAGGGCGGGTGGGCAGGCGTCTTCTTCTCCAGGGTCCAGTGATGCTCTGACAGAAACTCACTCCAAATGGGGGATATTTATACCCTTTTTTACCGTTCACCAACTTCAGCCAATCAGGCTGTCAATCACCTGAGCAGTCCTAGGTGGCCAATCACAGCCTACCTGGACCCCGTTACCCAGCTGACCGGGTAACTCATAAGATTTGAGGATAACTCAAATCTAACTTATTAGTAACAATAGTTAACACCTAGCTCTGCACTCATTATTAGTCCCATAGAGAGGGGAGGGAATGGCCATGTTCCAATGTAGCCCCCTTGTTAAACACTTTGGGGGCTACCCATTATTTCATCCTTATCACAGTCATTCTAGTCCTTAAGGCCCCCTTAAAGCTCCACTTCAGCATTTTTTTTTTACTGAACCACTGGAATGGTGCTTTAAATGTAAGTCCCCATACCCCTGTCTGATACTTTCTGGTGGCTTCACCCACTATTGACGTTGTTCCATCGGGCTCCTGCAAAAAATGACCATCCGATAGCTTCAGTGTTTTATGGAGCACTCCGGGGTCACTTTTCAGTACGTCTCCGTGGGGCCTCATTCTCGCTCCCATAGATTTGCATAGAGGTCTAGTGATGTAACTTCTGAGCTAATCAGAAGGCACAAGATCGCACAGCGGGATCAGTCAACGTTGCTAAGAGGTAAAGTCACCAGAAGGTGAATACATGACACAGGGAAAGGGGCTAACATTTAAAGAAGCACTCTAGCGGTGAAAAAATATCTAAATGCTGAAGTGATTCTTTATGATTAGACTAACGTTGGTTCAGATGACATTGTAATGGATAAGTATCTGGCATATCCAATTTCAGACTGCTGATACTTTTGTACTCTAGGAGATAAGCCTCCGCCAGACACATTTGGCAGCGGCTCTCTCATAAGGCCCTGTTACACCATGCGACATCGCCACGATTACATAGGCGATGTAGGTGCGTGGCCTATCGGAGGTGACATCGCCCCTACGTCGCCTAATGTAAAGGGGTGATGTCGGCGATTCCGAGAGGTCGCCTGGTTTCACATCAGTGATGTGAAACCTGCAGCCAATAGGGCAATGTGTACCCATTGCCCCATGTAACCGGCCACCGGCGACCTGACAGGCCATGGGAGCTATAGGCTCCCATTGTCCTGCATCGCCACTGGGGTTTTGAGACACCCCGGCGGGGAACTATGCTGCCTGTCAGCTCGCCAGAACACCGGCGGAGGTGTTGCCCCATGTAAATAGGGGACGGTGACGCTGGCTGGGTGCCAAAAACGTGCGCGCACCCGCCAGTTGCCGCCGACATCTCCGGCGGCGTCGGCAGGTGTAACGGCACTCATAGAGAACACAAAAGCACTCAACAGACATTCCTGTGTATGGGAAAGTCAGGTGAGATATCCGCTGGCTAAGCTATGTTACCTAAAGTATAGGGGCTTTACATTTGCCCATCTTAGCATTTTCCAACACATCCTCTTCAAGAACCAACTTCTAACTTGGTGCCTAATGTATCTGACCTTTTGAAAGATATCATTGTCAAGAGAACATATTATTTACTTCGCCTACCAGCTGTATTAATGTTATAGCTGATTGCATGTTTATCATCTTCTGCATACAGCTCCTATGCAGAGTAATGGTTACAGACAAAAACAGTGGGAAGTCTGATTCAAGCCTTCTTCTCACTGTCTGTTGGACATTAGAGTGATAGGTAGTAAGATATGACCACGCAGGGTAAGACTACACATGGTTTTGGCCTATTACATATTAAGGTGTGTGCACATGTTAAGTATTTGCTGCATTTTTGTTGTGTTTTTTTCCTCACATTGGCCATATAAACTGAAGAAATTCCTAGTTCCAACAAAGTGAATGAGAATTCTGAAGTCTTATGCACAAGATGATATTTTTTTCTATGCAGATTTGAAGCAGTTTCAAGTCTGCAGCACCAATTATTTCGCTTTTTTGGATCAATTTTCACCCATTCCAATGCATGGCAAAAAATCACAAATTAAAAATGTATAAACATACAAGATTAAAAAATGCAGCATTTTTCCTGCCTACAGACATGTTTTTGGTGCAGAAATGTCTGGAACAAGTTCTTTAGCTTGTGCGCATATCCTTAGTCTTGTTGTCATTTAAATGGGTCACGAATGTGTGAGAGTCTGGAAAGCCTGGCTGCGTGGCGCCCCACTGGTCAGTGCGCCACAGTAGGGGTACTGCACCCACAACTGAGTGTGCAGTATTTCTGTCATTGGGGAGTGTAACGTCAACCTGAGGCCCTTACCCTGCATCCACACACTTCAGGTTTAAATCCTTTGCTGAGAGATTCAGTCCCAGTGGGAGGAGTTTCAGGTCAGGGAGAGTGGGAGAATGGGAAACACATAGAGTGAAGCAGAACATCTGTGGAGAGAGACAGAGAAGGACCCTTCAGGGGACACCACAGGGAGGGTGCCCAGAAGGAGTGGCGACCCAGACAGATGGAGGAGACCCAGTGTCGGACCTGCTACAGTCCGGGGGAATCCTAGTCCACCAACGGTACACGATACAGGTGAGTTCACCCCTGAGCCGTCTACACCGGCCAGTCGAGAGGTTGAATTATCAGCCCCGACCCCCCGTCCAGAGCGTGCAACCCCTCCAGAAGCACTAGACCGGGTTGAGCCCCTTAGAGAGAGAAAGAAGGGTACCTCATATTACCCAATGGGCCTGGTAGACAAGCAGGCTGTGCAGGGCACCGCAAAGATAGTAAGGAGGTGCAAGGAATAGAATGAGACCGAGAAAAAAGCAGAAGGTACTCGCTGGAGGCCTCAAAGAGACGTTATTCTCGTCAGTGACTACCTGGCCAGCTACCCGCTAAAGACTGTGTAATTGTGAACCTGATCCGTGCACTTTTACGAGTAAACACCCATACAGAGTCCTTAAGCCTCCAGTGTCTTATTCCAGCAAGCTAACTTACAGAGCTGCTACCACATCCAGCACTACGACAACCAGCACAGCAGCTACACTGCCCCGGGGACTCAGCTCCACCTGCATGGAGCTGCAACATCCAAGCTGCAACACCATCGTCTCCGGAGGTCTGAAGCGGCGTTGGTGCCTATCACCGAATCTGCAGGTGGCGTCACAACAAACTTTTATTCTCTTTATTACCATTCCCCAACTCCTTTACCAGTTGTCCACCAGGGCCACGGGTCTGGGCAGGCCACCAGTGACATCCCAACCACAGCAGGGCGCAGACACCCGAGTCCTCATACAACCCTGGGTTAGTCACCTGCAGTGTCTCTTTCCGCCCACCTGTCTGTGCAGTCTGGGAAAAAGAGTCTCTGTGGTTGTGCACAAGTCAGTGTGTGTAGACCAGGCCCACAGTGTGCAGACGTGTGGTGAGATGCTCTCAGCCCGCTTGTCAAGTGTGCTGGAATTGATTGAGACAGTCTCCTGAGCTTGTTTGAAGTGTTACTTCCCATTTGAAGAGTGGGTATTTCCTGCTGTACTGAGAACCGAATCCCAGAAGACATCCCTGGATGTTGCCTGCATGTAACACCCTGCTGATCACATTCCTGTGGTGACTTTTCTTGGGTGACTGTTCGTCATAGAAGATACAAATACTCCGTTTGGACTTGCTGAAACCCCCTTGGACCTGACACAAACTCAGGACCAGCACACATATATTTTTGGCGGGAAGTGTGCACACACTTGTTAGTTTTGGTGCCAAAACGGTTTAGACAGGCTGCAGCCATTTATACAGAACTGAATTTGTTTAGATATGAAACTGCAGTAATTGAGAGAGCATAGCACCCGTGTAGCCTGTTGCAGTGTGTGGGGTACAAGGGAAGGAGAGGTTAGTAATATAGTTACGTTTGTAAGTCATTATGCTGAGCCAGCAACAGATCCTGCAGCACACCCAGTGATCCTCACCCCTCACTTAGAGTAAACATTGCACTCTAATACTGTCTGGGCTACCTGTTAGGTAAATTTGTCCTGAGATCTCAGGATACATTAGAAAGTGTTGCTGGGCCAGCACATTGATCCCAGTCTCTTTTGGCCAAGTGTTTCTTCCATTTTGTTGTGTTAACCTGTATGACATAATTTGCGTTAGTGATCCCAATCCAAGTTGACATATAAACTTTATCCCCAACACCGTCTCGCCTAGTTCTTGCGACCCGCTGTAATCTGATAATAAACCCTCATTTCACAAGTATAGGGGATTCTGATGGCTTCTGTTAGGGGATTAAGAGTCTGTGCAAGCCCCAATTTTGATCTTTGCTATGGGGCCTCCTGTCCTTATTATACCCTCTGATTTAGACCCGTAGATCTGCACTTGAGCTGCGTATACAAAAATGGAAGGGAAATTTTACTTGATATCATTTCCAAATCTATTTTTGTTCTATTTTCGGTGATCAGCAGCAATAAAAATGATTTAAATCGTGAGTATTTTTCAGGTCATTCAACTCAGTAAAAGCCGTATTTAGGAAAATAACACACTCAGAGAGCTCGGACATTGGAATTATGAATAATAAAGACCCGGTCACTTGGACTGTTTTTGCCCTTACAATTTACGCGAAGAGATTCTATAAATAATTGACGTATAATACACCTGAGAATTGCAAAAAAAAACCTCTTTACCTATTACCCAGGAAATAATGAGCAATTCCATCCAGGAGAAGCAAGATGTTTTCATCCTAAAGATCTGCTTTGCATTATCTGTGATGCTTTCATTAGGGAGGATCTTGGTGCCTTCGAATCTGTCGGCTGCATTCAACACCAGCAGACCAAGGAAGATAGTAAATGAGGCCGCGTGGGCTACAAACTTCATGAAAGGTCCTCGCATTATTTTACCAAGCTGTAAAAGAAGAGATATCACATAAAACAGAGAACCTAATACACAATTAACACTCATACATTATGCATAGGGCGCCCAGTCCATGAATAATATTATCAAGGCAACCCACTCCTACCTTTGATCCAAAATATCAAGGCAATAATGCTAAAGATTCCTTGGCAAATAAAAGCAACTGAGCGCACATCTATGACTCGTGCAAGTTCTGTTCAATTCCCTAGAATTATTTGTTAAAGAGGTTGTCCGGGCCACAGCGTATTGATGACTTATCCATAGAATGGGTCATCAAAAGCCAATTGGTGGGCGTCCAACTGTCACAACTATGTCATGTCCTCAGATTACATGTTGTATTGGGGTGGATTTGCTTTCATTTTATACTGAAACGGTTAATTACTCTTTCTTTTCTGGCTGAGATTACTCATAGCTTTATTCACAGCTTCAGATCTTTTCATCATGCCCTTCTGCTATATTTACCCACGCCTGCAGGGGCGTAACTACGATAGGTGCAGGAGTTGCGATCGCACTTGGGCCCTGCACCTAGGGGGGCCCCAAAAGTCTCTTTGGCCTATAGAAAAAGACTATTAAAGATTTGCAATAATTGGGGGCCCCGTTGGACCTTTCGCATTGAGACCCCTGGGCCTGAAGTTACACCACTGCACACCTGGTCCTACTCCATGCCAGTGATAGGTCTACTATACTGACCACTTTTAAGGAGCCAGTTTCTGGAGATGCTGTGGTGTAGTTTGTGTGTAGCTGTGAAGTTCTGTGCTGAACAAATACATGAATGCTTTCCTTACCTGTTTTTCTAAACCTACCTCGTGATAACTTTATTGTAGTAGTCAGACTAGTGTCTTGCTGTTCTACTCACTAAGGCCCCTTTCACATCAGCGTTTTTGTCCGGCTCCAGCCAAACCGGACAAAAAAACGCATCTGCCACATGTGCCGCCTAACGGCCGCCTTTAGTCATTATTGTAATATATATTATATTACAAAATTAATTAAATATATAATGATTACCTTGCTGCATGGTGCGACCCAGTAAACCATTGCCAAGAACGGCAACCCGACGGCTACAGCCAGCACCACCAGAAACTTCACTGCTGTGGTCTGTTGCCGCAAACCCGATAGATTTTCATACCAGATGGAAAGAAGCTGCTGCTGACAATTGGGATGAGCTACAAACTTAAAATGCAAAAATATGTAAGTACAATATTAATTAACATAACTAAAATATAGTAATTTAATCATTTATCCCTGCTGTCTCTAATTTGACCACTTCCCATATTTAATAAGGAGGCCAAGTACAACACCCGGCAGCTCACCGTGGCGGCTTGATAATGGTTTTGTCTCCATTGGACAGCATGCCTCTAAGTTTTACAAAGAAGGGAGAGTCGGGTTGTGGAAATGAATGCAGGCAATTTGTAAGCAACAAGTATATCACAAACAGTTTAATGACACTATAGCCCTCGTATTAAAGACTTATTCCAAAATTCACTCACAGTCCTTATGGGCCGGGTGTGCTATCAGCACATCTATTTATTATGGAAATCTGTCAGGAGCAAAATACTTGTGTGATCATCTGACATACAATATCTTAATATGTAAAAAGCTAGCGAAATTACTCCATGGGGCATCGGGAGTTGCTATTTTAGTTATCAAGACCTTAACAAGAACCTACCATCAAAAGAACCTTTCAACAAGTTTTTCATTTTTAACTGAACCCACGATGTAATAAAGGCTGCAGAGTGGAATAAAACATTTTTTTTTTATTTCTCCTCTCCATAGCAGAGATATTAGCAATCAAAGTATTTGGCACCTAATGAGCTAAATTTTTTAAAGTTTAAGTAAGTGTTATCAGACCGTTTTCACTGCGGGTGTGTACTTCTTCTCCTTGTATGATGTTGACCAATCATAAGCAGGCAGCAACACAAGGAGAGAAGAACACGCCTCCACCACACTTTAGAGCAGATTTCTAGCCCTGATCTCCTGGTCTAACCCCCTGAATAAGTCAGTGTAGGGTAAGGGCAGTGCAGCGGAGTTTGGCTGTGTCACACTATAAACCTTTTTATCAGCTATCCTGGTTACTAGGTGTGTCAATAAACACATCTAAGTCTGCTGTGCTCAGGACAATGTGTAATCACTCTGCAAAAAGATCAGGCTGTAAGGCTGTTTTAGATGTAATGCACTATTCTGATCTCTCACTGCAGTGTGATTATAAATTGAGTACAACAGACATTAGTGTGATTACAGACATATCTCTGGATTGCATTATGGGGAGGACCAGTACAACACAGGTGACCATGTTAGTAGAGGAGAAGAGCTGATAGAAGGGTTTGTAATGTGACACGGCTAGACTCAGCTGTGCTGCTTCTTCCCCACAAGGACCTTTTCTAATAGGTATTAGTCATCTATGTATCAAGTATCCAATGATGACATGTGGATTGAACTAGTGCCTTTTCGTCCAGAGGTCTAGATCATTGAAAAAGGGTTTGCATGGATGAGAGAAGATAGTGGTCAATCAAACCACCAACTTGAGCCAAAACTATGAGACCATCCAAGTAAACCAGACCGCAACAAGCCTGGAAGACAATAGTCAACTGCCATAACTAGAAATCATGTACCTACTAATACAGCACACTAATTGATTTACAATCAGTGAAGAAGCATTACTCCTACCTTTTTGACTTCGTACTTAATAGCAAGCTTTAATCGGCAGAGGCTCGGCCGGCCGCTGGCTTCTCCAGAGCTGTGGATCGTGTCTACATCACCATTTAATATCGCTTCCACCTCCTCTGTGTTTCTGCACAAATCAAGAAGTCCAACAACAAAGTCCTTGCATTGCATAGACAATTTTTTGTAGTCATTCTAAAAAACATGTAAAACATATCGGAGAATGACTATAAATAGTGGAAACATGCGGAGTTAATCAGGGCAACTCATCAATGGTTCCTGCTCATCCAGTGTTACGGGTCATCAACATGGTTAAAAATTGTTTGTTTTTTTGTAATGCAGTTTAGAGATTGTCCTATTTAACAGTGTTTGTTCTGTTGTTGTATTGCATTTTGCCCTTTTCCTATTCTGTTTAGTCCCAGGGCTTGGCATCTACACAATGAGGTAGAGGTAGGACAGCTGAGAAGTTTCTAAAAAACATGACTAAAATGTATTTGACACTCAATGCCAGGAACCAAATGAAAAGGCCCATGTGTTCATGTAATTTATTTGAATAATATCCAATCAAACAGATAATAGGAGTCAGCGCTAACTACAGATGAGTCCACCCTTACCTTTCCAGGAATTTCATTATGGGCTCCCATAATACAGTACAGATTCAATATATTATTGTGAAATACTAGCAGGATCCTTAAAGGGAATCTGTCAGCAGCTTTTGCCGCCTCATCTGACAGCAACATAATGTAGGCAAAGAAACTCTGAATCCAATGATGTATCACTTAGATTACTGGCTAAAGCCATTCGAACACAATCAAAGAATTTTTTTTCAGGAACATAGCAGAGCTGGGAAAACCACACCAAGCTCTATAGAGATTTTATATTGACTGTAAGATGTCAATCACAGCAGTGGGTGTGTCAGACAGCCCTGCACATGACAATGTAGTCCTGTAATGGTAATCACAGGGTTGTTAAACCTTTAGATTATCTAAACAACTGCACAGGCCCTGATAAGTGAAGCACAGACTGTTTTTTATAACCTCTGTAGCATGCAAAAAAAAAAAACAACTGACAGATTCCCTTTAAAAGACTAAAACTCACATCATCACCACTGGGTGACCACATATAAATATTTCCCAACAGAATATTACAATAATGTGCTTTTTTCGAAGCTAGTTATCTTGACCCCGCCCCACTGTAACATGTGTTAAGATAAGTGGAAAGGTAAGATAAGACATATCTGTAAATATTGGGGCTATTGATTGGGGTTGGCAGAGTAGACTCCCCCCATCTGAGATTAATAAATTAAAGAGAATCTATCATTGGGTTTTTACTACCAGCTGTAACTGAAGCATGACACAGGTAGAGAGATTCTGATTCCAGTGATGTAACACTTACTTGGCTGCTTGGTTTTGGACAAAATCTACCAAATACAGAAACAGTAGTTGAATCCAAAACCAAAGATTAGGTAAAAAAAAATTCCATCTTTATTGTGATAATTATAAGATAAACCCAGGTATGAGTAAGGACGTCCGCGTCCGAAACACAGGTCTATCTATCTTGGACCTTTATGGAGGTGCTATAAGTTTTTATTGTATACCTGGAATCATCTTTTAAAATGTTACAGTAAAGATGGAATTTTTTACCTAATTTTTGCTGCTGGATTTAACTATTTTTTCTATATTTGCTCTCTTCATGGACCTGAGCCATCCCTTCATCAATCCTGGAGCATGAGGAATTACAGAACTACATCTGTTTATAAGGGTGAGCTAATATAGTATCTATTATTATTTGCAGATCTAGCAGTGCAATGAATGCTGAGCTCTGTGTAACCTCACCCACACCTCTGACTGACAGCTTTCTGTGTATACTATGCGTAGGCAGAAAGATGCTAATCAGTGGTTGGGGCGGGGTTACAAAGAACTCATAAATATGGATTAGGACTTGGTGACAATAGGTTTACTAGCCCTCTAGTGATAATCTCCTGCTCATAAAACTGTGATTTTATCAAAACTAAACAAGTAGCCCAGTAAGTGACTGATCACTGGAATCACTGTACCCTTACATTATGATATTGAGGCAAAAAGGAAAATTGGAGAGTTGCTCCATCTATGACCCTGAGACAACAAATAGAATAATAGCTGGTAGAAAAGAAAACCGGGCACTAGTCACCTTACACAGGAATTTAAAGCACAAAGTCTATGTGGCTGACCTCCTGGGTCATCAGATGTTGCTCAGCTCTACTGTAATATAAGAAATTAATATATCCAAAGAAGAAAATGAGCGGCACTCACCAGGATCTTCTGTGCAGTGTATGGATTTATTTCATTATGATAAACAGGGTTACAAAGGAGCAGGAAAGAGAGGAGAGCAGGGTAGAACAACGGTCACCGTTTCACCCAGCTAGGGATTCAACGGGTCAAAAGCCGTTGGACCCTTTGAAGCCCTAGCTGGTCGAAATGGTGACCGTTGTCCTGCCCCGCTGTCCTCCCTTTCCTGCTCCTTTGTAACCCTGTTTATCAGAATGGAATACATCCCACACTGCACAGAAAATCCTGGTGAGTGCCGCTCATTTTCTTCTTTGGAAATAGAATAATAGGTGTCCACTCTCCTGCGAACATAGTACAATACCATGATGAGTGTGTAAAGCGATTCTTCCTTGACTTGCTCCAAATGAGCAAATAAAAGTTACCAAGGGAAAAGAACGAAGATCTCTGAATCCAACACTACAAGCTGAAGTCATCTCTATGAGCGCCAGGTCGAGAGGTTCATGCAAAGAATCAAATCATCATCTATCAGTCAGATGCAAGAAACTTTATCATAAGGTATTGCAATGCGTTTCGATTTACACATTAGAAAAACCTGAAGAAGATTCCTGACGTGAAAATCGAAATGCATTGAAATATCCTACAATAAATTTTGTTCCCTCTGCCTGACTGATGAGGATCAAATCCTTTACACCCATAGAGATTATTTCACTTTTCATAGTTGGATGCCCTAAATCATGCTGCTCTCAGATAAGATGGTTAAAACACTTCTCCTTATAAGAACGCTCTCGCCTCCATTGCAACCAGTGCCTATCACATCTTTTGTTAAATTCATTTATATTCAATAGATACATTCATAAAATAAATCTGCAATTTAAATATTTTTTTTCCGTCTTATTCTTATATTTACAGGTTTTTTTTGCTGCATGTATTAAGCACATATTGCCCTTACAACCCCAACAGTAATTACATTCTGATCCGGCATTAGTAATTAATACAATGTATCTGGTAAGCAATGAATTCCAATGATAACATTAAGCCGTGTATGAATCTAAATGAACTGTTTTATAACCTACAAATCCCTTTTTAAGTGTTCGGAGGTTTATTTAGGACTTAACATGACCTCTCTAAACAAGCTTCATCCACCTTGGCCGCAATGACGACCCCTTTAAACAAAAAAACTGCATAAAAAGTAATGCCTGCCCCACAGTTAGTGATAATATATGTGCGGGCATGGACCTTGGCACGCTAAATTACATATTTTCAAATGACAGAGAGGCACATGCGGGAGGAATCTGCAATTAAGACTCTTTGGAAAGGTTTGTCGCTAGTAATAAATATGAAGGGGGAGGAGATAGAGACCTTAAGAGGTTAAATGGTGACTTGTCGGCAATTAATTTTCACTACTTTCTGTATAAAATGGAGATAGGAAGAAGAATGGGATCTGTTTCTGTGTTTAAAAGCAATCAATTCATTAAATTATCATAAGAATTCATGAAATTGTGAAAACAATGATTATAATACAAATTAATGGGATGAGTTGGAACAGCCGGCAATAAGGACAAAGGGCACCAGGAAAGGAGGAATTACGGCAACCCAAGATAAAAGGTTATTTTGTTCCTAATTTGTGTACGGTGCTTATAGACTTATAGTATAATTATAACAAAATTGGAACAACTTTTTCAAAACATTTTAAAAATTCTAAAAACATCTTTATTTATTCAGTACGGAGTATGAGCTCCACGTCCAGAAATCTCTGCACTTACAGCCTCGGCTGTTATCAATGAGACTAATAATGGCTATCAAAAGGAATGTCCTGTTGCACTGAATGCACTTGGGCAAATCATCAAGATCCCATGCTGATAGCTCCCTTTGTAACTGACAACCAATGATGTCCCAGATCTGCTCAGTGGGAGACAAGTCTGGAGATTCTGCAGGCCATAGTAGCAAGTTTAGGTTACATAAGCTGCTCACAGCAACACGAGTAACATGCAACTAGGTGTTTTCGTGCTGAAAAACAGTTCAGGTACACTTTAAAGAAATAGACATGCCCAAGTGCATTCAGCACACAGAACATTCCTCAGACAACTATTACTGCTCTTCTGGTTGCCTAATCTCTCATGGCTGAGAATCTCCTGCTTTCTGTCATGTCACAATAGAATCTTCCTCACTTCCGGGCTGTAGGGAGGTCTAGGGTTTGTCACCCCTGCCCTGGGCAATGCTCTGCTCTTGTACAAATATTGAAGTTTTATGGACTTGTGTCTATGTTTTGAGATTAATGTGTTAATGTGTATAAGGTTTGGGCTACAGCTCCCTGGTATGTGGGGTAAACTAGGGTTAAATTAGTTAGTACACCCCTTAAGGATGGAGTCATGGGTTTCCGCTAGAAGTGAAAGTGTAATTAGCTTAGCTAGCAAATCTACCCACTAGGAGTGGAGTTTAAGTTAAAAAAAAACAGGCCCGCTATGTGATTTCAAGCAGGAAAGTCCCCAGAGAGAGAACTGGAACAGGAACAGCATTTCATTCGGTCAGGCCTTCTGAGTCATCCTGGTACCAGATCACCCAATTGAGACTACAAACCTAGATGTGAGTCTGAGACTATTCCCAACAAACAACAAACAACAAACAAGAGGGAGAACTTAAGGAGGCCTTATACCCACTCCTTTTGGAAGTTCAACTGTGCCTTTGGTCACCTGACAGTGCTCCGGACGAATTAACTGCATTTTCCACCAGTAAAAAGGTAAAGAGACACTCATTGGTGTGTGTGCGTTATTCCTCCCTGCTCCCGTGCTCCGTAGGGACTGCTTCACTATCCTTTACCTTGGCCCAAACCCCAACTCTGAACTGCCCACTACAACGCTGCCCTGGAGGCCCAGCTTCACCTGTAGGAAGCTATACCACCCTTGCCGCAATTCCAACAACCTCCGGAGGACTGTGGCGGCGCTGGTGATGCTTCACCAGGTACTACAAGTGGCATCACGAATTATCCTAATAGAAACTGTATTTTTAAGAAGTCACCGACTCCAGGGCCGCGGACTTGGGTGCAGCCACCCGTCATAGCATCCCCCCTGACACTGTGCCCGAGCTCTGAGTACCCCGGCCTGGGTGGGTCATGTGTGCCTGCATAAACAAAAATGATTATGCGCAGGCATCAAAGAGGAGGGGACAAACAGAGAACAGGAGGCGGCAGACACAAAGAGGAAGCGGGGAGGACCAGGCTGGCAGCGATCTAAGGATACAAAGACCAGACCCATTGGACCGGCTAAGTACTCATTTAAATACATGGCGGGAAACATTATAAAGTGTTTCTTTTGAAGTACAGGGGGGGCAGAGAGAGTATAGACATCTTCACTGAATGCAGCATAGATGAAGGTGCTGCTTTCAATTTGCACAGCACTAGAGTGGCGATATGTTCACTTTAAGTTTAGTACCCGTGTTTCACAAACAGGACGGTTGGTGAGGACACAGTATGGGGAACAGAATAGTGTAGGTACATAATGGGAGAGGATGGGAGGAGAGAGTATGGAGGTAAGTAAAGTATGAGGGGACAGTATGGGGAAAATGTAAGTGGACAGTATGAGGGGGAGAAAAGTGTGATGTATTCATGTACTAATATTTGTTCTGGTGATGCATTCATGTCCTGTTTGTGCTTCTGGTAATATATTTCCGTACTGATGGTCGTTTCAGTGATTCATTCTTGTACTGATTATGCTATATATTTGGACTGTAGTGTCAATGTACTCCTGTACTCATGGTGGTTCTGGTGATGTAGTCATGTAGTGATGGTGGATCTAGTGAAATATCTCTGTAACGTTGCGGCTTCTTCTAACATATATCTATACTGAAGTACACTGAGCTGTAGGTTCATTTTCTGCTAAGGGGAAAAAAGAACCTCTTTAAATCTGATTTTCTAGCGAGTGTGACGAGCTACGTGTGACAGAGCGCAAGTGCGACAGAAGTAAGTGTGTGACTTGTGATTCAGTGACTTTGGATTCAGGGAGTTTGGAAGGGAGAACTTACTGAATTGCTGGTTGTATTTTGTTAATACTTTGCATTTCTTTTTACTTATCATTTCTGTCTGGTGCAATCCCCATTAGGAAATGAGCTCCATGATTGGCAATGCCATCCAGTGTACATCTTGCCACATGTATGCATTCCTTGACCAGCCGGTCGAGGGTGCATACTGCTGTGTGAGATGTGAGTACGTTGTGCATTTGGAAGCCCAGATACTGACCTAAACGAACGACTGACAACGCTGAGATCCATAGACAATATGGAAAGGAGTCTGCTGCTCACTGAACAGCTGCTCAATGGGATAGATGTGGGGGAGGATGGTAGTATGGAGCTGCAGGACCGTGAGGTAGACAGCTGGGTGACAGTTAGAAGGCGGGGTAGAGGGAAGGGTGCCAGGGAGGCTAGCCCTGATCTGGCACACCCCAATAAATTTGCTATGTTGGCAGATGAGGGTGGTGTGAGTTCAGGTACAGCACTGCTGCAGCAGGGCATGACCTCTGAAAGCCAGAGGAGTGGCTGCTCCAGTAAGGGGGAAAACAGGAGAGAAGGGCAGGCCAGACAGGTGCTGGTAGTGGGGGACTCAATTATTAGGGGAATAGATAGGGCAATCTGTCACAAAGACAGAGATCGTCGAACAGTGTGCTGCCTACCTGGCGCTCGAGTCCGGCACATCGCTGATCGGGTTGACAGATTACTGGGAGGGGCTGGTGAGGACCCAGCGGTCATGGTGCACATTGGCACAAATGACAAAGTTAGAGGTAGGTGGAAGGTCCTTAAAGATGATTTCAGGGAATTAGGCTGCAAGCTTAAGGCAAGGACCTCCAAGGTAGTTTTCTCTGAAATACTGCCTGTACCACGTGCCACACCAGAGAGGCAAAGGGAGATTAGGGAGATAAATAAGTGGCTCAGGAATTGGTGTAGGAAGGAGGGGTTTGGGTTCCTGGAGAACTGGGCCGACTTCTCTGTTGGCTACAGGTTCTATGCTAGGGACGGGCTGCACCTCAATGGGGAGGGTGCAGCTGTGCTGGGGGAGAAAATGGCTAGAAGGTTGGAGGAGTGTTTAAACTAGGGATTGGGGGGAGGGTATTCATTGTATAGGAGGGGAAGATAGTGTAAATAGTAACCTGGGCACAAGTAATAAAATTGGGGGTGGCATGGGGGGTGGGGTTAGAACAGTCAATCTAGTAGGAAGGAATAGAGGTAAAGAGAGATGCATAAAGTGCATGTACACTAATGCCAGAAGCCTCACCAACAAAATGGAGGAATTAGAATTGATTTTGTTGGAAAATAATTATGACATGGTGGGGATTTCGGAGACTTGGCTGGACGAGAGCCATGACTGGGCTGTTAATTTACAGGGCTATTGTCTGTTCAGAAATGACCGTACAAATAGGCGAGGAGGAGGTGTATGTTTATATGTAAAATCATCCTTAAAACCCATCCTGCGTGATAATATAGGTTAATCTAATGGAAATGTAGAGTCCCTGTGGGTGGAGATAAGGGGAGGGGGAAAAATAATAAATTACTGATAGGGGTTTGTTATAAGTCCCCAACAATAATGGAAGTGGAGGAGAATATCCTCATAAAGCAAATAGATGAAGCAGCGACTCAGGAGAAGTCATTATTGTGGGGGACTTCAACTACCCTGAAATACATTGGGGATCAGAAACCTGCAGTTCCAGCAAAGGTAATAAGTTTTTGAAAACTATGAGAGACAATTACCTTTCACAACTGGTTCAGGACCCAACAAGAAGGGGGCACTGCTGGACCTAATATTAACTAACAGGCCGGACCGCATATCAAATATACGGGTTGGAGGTCACTTGGGTAATAGTGATCATAACTTAATAAGCTTTCAAGTATCCTTTACTAAGATGTGTAGTAGAGGGGCTACAAGGACACTAAACTTCAGGAAGGCAAATTTCCAACGGTTGAGAGATGATCTTAGTGCAATAAACTGGGACGATGTCCTGAGACATAAAAGTACACAACACAAATGGGAGATGTTTATTAGCATCCTGAATAGGACCTGTGCACAATATATACCCTATGGGAATAAGCATGCTAGAAATAGGAGGAAACCACTATGGCTAAATAAAGCGGTAAGAAGTGCAATATGTGACAAAAAGAAAGCATTTAGGGAATTAAAGCAAGTAGGTAGTGATGAGGCATTAAATAAATACAGAAAATTAAATAACATTTGTAAAAAGCAAATCAAGGCAGCAAAGATTGAGACAGAGAGACTCATTGCCAGAGAAAGTAAAAAGAATCCCAAAATATTTTTTAACTACATAAATAGTAAGAAACTAAAAAATGATGGTGTTGGCCCCTTTAAAAATAGTCTGGGTGAAATGGTGGATGAGGATGAGGAAAAAGCCAATATGCTAAATGACTTTTTTTCAACAGTATTTACACAAGAAAATCCCATGACAGACAATATGATCAGTGATAACAAAAAGTCTCAATTAAATGTCACCTGCTTAACCCAAGAGGAAGTACGGCATCATCTAAAAATCACTAAAATTGACAAATCCATGGGCCCGGATGGGATACACCCCAGAGTGCTGCAGGAATTAAGTACTGTCATAGATAGACTGTTATTTTTAATATTTAAAGATTCCATAATAACAGGGTCTGTACCACAGGACTGGCGTATAGCAAATGTGGTGCCAATATTCAAAAAGGGGACAAAAACTGAACTTGGAAATTATAGGCCAGTAAGCTTAACCTCTACTGTGGGTAAAATCCTAGAGGGTTTTCTAAGAGATGCTATACTGGAGTATCTGAAGAAAAATAACCTCATGACCCATTATCAACATGGTTTTACGAGGGACCGTTCCTGTCAAACTAATCTAATAAGCTTCTATGAAGAAGCAAGTTCTGGACTGGACCAAAGAAATGCAGTGGATGTGGTGTATATGGACTTTTCAAAAGCTTTTGATACGGTGCCACACAAAAGGTTGATACATAAAATGAGGGAAATGGGGATAGGGGAAAAAATGTGTAAGTGGGTTAAGAACTGGCTTAGTGATAGGAAACAAAGGGTGGTTATTAATGGAACACTCTCAGAATGGGTCACAGTTAACAGTGGGGTACCACAGGGGTCAGTGTTGGGCCCGCTTCTATTTAATATATTTATTAATGACCTTGTAGGGGGCATACAGAGTAGAATCTCAATATTTGCAGATGACACTAAACTCTGCAGGGTAATCAATACAGAGGAGGACAATTTTATATTACAGGAGGATTTATGTAAACTAGAAGCTTGGGCTGATAAATGGCAAATGCGCTTTAATGGGGATAAATGTAAAGTCATGCACTTGGGCAGAGGAAACAAAAGGTATAATTATGTGCTTAATTGTAAAACACTGGGCAAAACTGTCACTGAAAAAGACCTGGGTGTATGGGTAGATGACAAACTCACATTTAGTGGCCAGTGTCAGGCAGCTGCTGCAAAGGCAAATAAAATAATGGGATGCATTAAAAGAGGCATAGATGCTCATGAGGAGAACATAATTTTACCTTTATATAAGTCACTAGTGCGACCACACTTAGAATACTGTGTACAATTCTGGTCTCCGTGTATAAGAAAGACATAGCTGAACTAGAGCGGGTCCAGAGAAGAGCAACAAAAGCCATTAGAGGACTAAGGGGTCTGCAATACCAAGACAGGTTATTAAACTTGGGGTTATTTAGCTTGGAAAAACGAAGGCTTAGGGGTGATCTTATAATAATGTATAAATATATGAGGGGACAGTACAGAGAACTTTCTAATGATCTCTTTACTCTTAGGCCTGAGACTGGGACAAGTGGGCATCCTCTACGTCTGGAGGAAAGAAGGTTTAATCATAATCACAGACGCGGATTCTTTACTGTAAGAGCAGTGAGACTATGGAACTCTCTGCCACATGATGTTGTAATGAGTGAGTCACTACTAACATTTAAGAGGGGCCTGGATGCCTTTCTTGAAAACTATAATATTACCAGTTATACATACTAGATTCTTTGATAGGGCGTTGATCCAGGGAATTAGTCTGATTGCCGTATGTGGAGTCAGGAAGGAATTTTTTCCCCCAATGTGGAGCTTAGTGTTGCCACATGGGTTTTTTTTTGCCTTCCTCTGGATCAACATGTTAGGCTATGGGTTGAACTAGATGGACTTAAAGTCTTCCTTCAACCTTAAAAAAAAAACTATGTTACTATGAAGATGGTTGTAATGCTTTATTTCTGTACTGATGTTGGTTTTGGTGATGTATTTCTATACTGTTGCTTTTCTGGTGATGTATTTTTGTACTGTTAATGGTTCTGGTGATGTATTCATGTAAGATGATGGTACTGATTATGTATTCCTGTACTGTTAGTGGTTCTGGTTATGTATTTCTGTACTGATGGTGATTCTGGTGAGTAATTTCTGTACTTTTATTGGTTCTGATACTGTATGAATCCCTAACTTAGCCATGTATCACATTATTTGACATGTTAATGAAGCCGTTTGCTGTCTGACAAGTTAAGGATTCGTGTATCTGTATTTATGTTAGAATCATTAATTATAACATTAAGCATTGTAGCATGCAAAGTCAAAACAACGTGTAACATACTAACTGTCAGGATTTGTTTGTTCCAGTGGTCATCACGTGACCACTAATATGCGATTTTCATACTAAAAGTCCAGTGATTGCTAGCTTCTATTCCTGCTTCTTTTAATGAGGTGGGGGCTGTAGTTTTCCACTGAACATTGAAACAGTTAAGGCCCCGTTACACGCTTCAATGTCCGAGTAATCCCACCAACGATCGGGATCATTGGGACATTGAAGGCTGATCGTTGGTGAGCTGTCACACAGGCAGACTCACCAGCGATCCGGACCAGCAAGCACACTGGTATCCAAGGTAAACTAAACAGCGGGTAACTAAGCGCGGCGCTTAGTTACCCGCAGTTTACCTTGGATACCAGCTCCCAGAGTTGCTGTGTGGCAATGGGAGCCCGCTGTTACACACAGCGATGCTACGCATTCAGCGGGCGACCAATGATAGATTTATGAACCGGTTCATAAATCTGCAATCAACGACTCATCATTGATCGTTGATAGGTGCCACACGCAACAATGTCATTTAGACATCGTTGCAACGTTACCAAACCGGTGACGTTGCAACGATATTGTTACCTATATCGTTGTGTGTGACGGGCCCCTTAGGAAGAACAGCTTGTCGGCATAACTAAAAACCAGACTGAAAATACATTCATGTGAATGTAGACTTAAGATTCTTGAAATGTAATGTAGCAATTAGATCTTTTGCTTTAGTCCACAATACAATTGCATTTCCATAATGACATACATTATTAGGATTTCACTTGATGCTGATGTATGGCACCCACCTTGAATTCTTTTTCTATATTTGCTAAGACGGCCAGTTCATTACTGAGTTCTAAAGCCGTCATGACTGGATCCTCACTAGACAAAGACAGATATGCCGGACTGGCAAGACCTTTATAAGCATTAATCCTGGACCTGGAATGGCTAAAAGAGTCATGTTTTTGTTTTTCATT
>JARQOC010000002.1:702819978-702869366 GCA_033576535.1 Allobates femoralis | reverse complement strand
TGATTTATTTTTTAGATGTTGTAAATGTGACATCAAGTCATCAACTGTTGGAAAATGTTTAGTGCAACAACTCCATTCCTGTCTATGAGTGTTTAGTTGCTAGGTTTGTATGCTATTAATAAAGTTAGAACAAAAAAAACTCCCAGAAGGTCACATATGGGAAGTACATGTGACTGCATACAGATTCCTGAGTCTGTGTAAGAGAATTGCCTGCAGATGCTGCACCGAGAGACATACAGAAATTATTTCTTCCTGATCCTTTAAGCTTCATTATTTTGTTCCTGATTGTTGCTGAAAAAAACAACAGTTTTTGTTAGGCCGGTTTCACATCACGGGGCAATCCGATCCGGGGCTGTCAGAGGTGAACCTAACAGCCCCGAACCAGATATGCAAACAGAACCGGTCCTGTTTGTAGCCAGATGCAGCCGAGCTCAGCTGTCCCCTGAGAAGTGGTGCTGAACCACTTCACAGGGGACAGCTCCCTGATGCTGAACTTCAGCGTAGCTCACAGTGATCTTCAGCAGCCGGCGTCCGGTTACTGGATCCTCCCGGCTGTCCGGCACCATGGACTCCCATGTTAGGGAGCGCCAAATTGCACCGGATCAAGAAGAATCCGGGAGGATCCAATTTGGGGAGTTTTCTCTCCCCGAAAACAAAAATGCTGCAAGCAGCATTTTTGTGTTCGAGAGAAAAATCCGAATACACCCAGATCCTCCCGGACAGATGGAAACCGGATGGCACATAGCTACCATCCGGCCCCATTGCATACTATGGGGCCAAAATCCGGTCCGGGGCTGTTCAATTGACATCGGACAGCCCTGGATCGAATTGTGCCGTGGTGTGAACCCGGCCTTACGCGCTTTGGAGAGAATCGTGAATAATCTGCTGCCAACATCAACGCTGCAGCCCTATCAACAAAGAATTTCGGGGAGCAGCAGAGAAATAGAGCAGGATAATCAGGGGAATCAAAAGAATTGTTATTTTCAAGCATTAATAGCCATTTGCCATTTTTGCTTAAACTCAACAACACCTTTAATTATTAAAGTCTTTGATTGGCTGCACTGAATAGCCATTCAGTATATAACATTAAGGACAAGTTGATTTGGGGGCACCAAATTACTGATTCATTGCCTAATAGCCAGAAATAAAATAAATTAAATGAAAAGATAAACAAAAGGAAATTTGGTGGAAATGTACAGTATCATCAGAAGGAATGGGTGTGCAACCAGAGGTATCCAGGTTTCCCCAACCCTACTAATATTGCATATATGTACAGTGAAGGAAATATGTATTTGATCCCTTGCTGATTTTGTACGTTTGCCCACTAAAAAAGACATGAATAGTCTATAATTTTAAGGGTAGGTTAGTTTTAACAGTGAGAATATCAAAAATAAAGTCCAGAAAATCACATTGTCTAAATTATATTAATGTATTTGCATCGAGAAATAAGTGTTTGATCCCTCTGGGAAACAAGACATATTATTTGGTGGCAAAACCCTTGTTGACAAGCACAGCACTCAGACAGTTTTTGCAGTTCATGATGAGGTTTGTGCACATGTCAGAAGGAATTTTGGTCCACTCCTCTTTGCAGATCATCTCTAAATCATTAAGATTTTGAGGCTGTCACTTGGCCACTTGGAGCTTCAGCTCCGTTCTATGGGATTAAGGTCTGTAGGCTGGCTAGGCCACTCCATGTCCTAAATGTGCTTCTTTTTGAACCACTCCTTTATTGTCTTGGCTGTATGTTTTGGTTCATTGTCGTGCTGGAAGACCCAGCCATGACCCATTTTTAATGTCCTGGCAGAGGGAAGGAGGTTGTCACTCAGGATTTTATAGTACACTAGATGGTGGCCGATTTTAACGCATCGGGTATTCTAGAATATGTGGGTGTGCGGCGGTGCGGGTGTACGGCAGTGCGGGTGTATGGCGGTTCGGTTGTGCGAGTGTGCAGCGGTGGCCCCCTCAGTTCTCACCTGCTCCAGGCTTCTGTACAGACTCCTCTCACTCTAGCATGTCTTCTTCTTCTTCCTCCAGCATAGACGTCACCAATTCCAAGGCCTCAGGAGGTGGAGTTAACAGGGGGCATCATAGTAGGCATGTCCAAGCGCATAGCCCTGATGTGGTAGGCGTGCCCTTGTTCACGGCCATTATGACGCCCCCTTTGGTAGCTCCACCTCCACCCCCTTCGGCCTCTGAATTTCTGGAGTCTATGCCACGAAAAGAAGAAGAAGAATGATGGGGAGAGCGGCGGAGCGAGGAGCGGGTGAGCAGTGGGCAGGAGACTGAGCAGAGGGGGGCCGGGAGACCAGGCGACTGTGCCTGTTTTGCTGTAACGGAAATCTTGCGTCGCTGATTGGTTGCACCCAGCCGGCCGCGAACAATCAGCGATGCGGGTTTTGCGTTAGAGACAGTGTGACTTGAGTGCAATTTGAGTGCAGGGCTAAGTGTGAGGTGAGTGCAAGGTAAGTGTAGGGCTAAGTGTGAGGTCAGTGCAAGGTGAGTGTAGGGCTAAGCGTGAGGTGAGTGCATGGTGAGTGTGACGTGAGTGCAGGGCTAAGTGTGACGTAAGTGCAGGGCAGAGTGTGACATGAGTGCAGGGCAGAGTGTGACGTAAGTGCAGGGCAGAGTGTGACATGAGTGCAGGGCAGAGTGTGACGTGAGTGCAGGGCAGAGTGTGACGTGAGTGCAGGGCAGAGTGTGATGTGAGTGCAGGGCAGAGTGGGACGTGAGTGCAGGGTAAGTGTGAGTGGTGGGTGAGTGCAGGTTGAGTGTAGGGTGTGTGGGTGTAAGTGCTCTGCAGTGCCTGGCTCCTGGTGCTGTGTGCGTTTAGCTTAAGGACCTCTGGTGATGTCACAGCCATGTGCTACGGCCATGATTGTGACATCATCAGAGGTCCTGTAAGTATAGAGCCCCCGTCACACATAACGACGCACCAGCGATACCGATAACGATACGATCTTGCCGTAATCGCTGGGGCGTCGTTTTCACATCGCTGTTCATTTCAAATAGCGGAACCGGGAGGGGGGGTTGCTGTCAGAGGCCGCAGGTGAGGATTGCTGTCGGCGGCCGTGGGTGGGTGGGGTGGGGTTGCTGTCGGCGGCTGCGGGTGGGGTTGCTGTCGGTGGCCATGGGTGAGGAGCGGGGAGGAGGCGCGCTGTCGGAAGCCGCCGCTGGTGATTTTACCTTATGCAGCCGGCGCACGTCACATAGGGAGCCGGCTGCATGGTGCAGGTGCCGCCCCCTTCTGCTCTGCGGCTCCCCCTGCCTCCTTGCCGCCTGAGTCTAAAGGCTCATATTGACCATTGGACAGTGCGGTCCTGCCTATGCATGGTCACCTGCAGGGGTGAACCTAGCCTCTCTGCTGCCTGAGGCGAACTGCAAAACGGCGCCCCCCCCCCACCCGCTAGAAAAAAATTTTAATTGATAAAAATAAATCTGGTTCCTACAGATTTATATTTATCCTGTAAAAATGAGCAAAATAGTGGACATTTTAGTTTACTGAAACAGAAAAAAAAGATCTCCACACAAAGATGTCTGCACCATCACACGCACATACAAGAACCACACAGAAGAATCCAGAACAAGGATCATTAATGGCAATGGCAGCTTGGCACAAGCATTTAGACACATAATGACAACTGGCAGAGCCGTGGTCCTGCAGGCAGAACTGATTGCCAACCTCTGGCACACGCCTGCAAAACTCTGGACCGCTGCCTGGCACTGAATATTCAGACAAGTCGCCATGCCGCACCTTCCACACAACACAGGTAAAGACCTGCAGTCTGAGCATCAACAAGCCACCACTGCACTAAGTTGGTAAAATGGCGCTTCTTCTCCATCCAACAGACCACACTTACTCCCGAATTGCTTAGCCAATCACAAACGCCACACACGGGGCTGTCTTTATGTAATTAATAACAGGGTCCTTCCTATTGGGTTGAGCAAAGGATATGGGAGCAGGAAGGGGGAAGAGCACCACCGACCAACCGCTGCTCAGGAGAAAGATGGCTGGATGCCTGAATGTACCGAGGGGCAGCACTGGACCTGGTGTGTAAGAGTGGTTTCACATTTGCATTCGGAACGCAAGCATAACAGAACGCAGCCAAACGCTGCGTTCCTATGTTTAACATGGGAACGATTCCGTTTGCATGCGCATAATTTATACGCCCTCCTCCACCCTCCAAATGCAACATGTTGCATTTTTTGTGCGTTCACAGGTGCTTGTTTTATCAGCAAGTGCCCGCGAGTGCACAAACAATGCATGGATCTCAATGGATCCGCACTGTCCTCCGCATGGCAGCGCAGGAGAACGCTGCGGATCACATTGAAATTTCGTCGGCGGCGGCTGGGAGGTGGAGGATCTCCGCCACAGATCTCCGCCTCCCGGCCGCCGTCGAGATCACTGATTGGCTGGCCGAGCACCATACTGATGAGAATCTCCTCTGCGTTCACATCAGTATGGCAGCGTTTGCCCTGCGTTTGCATGCCCTGCGCATGCAGACACAAATGCAAATCTGAAACCAGCCTAAGTTATAGCCAATCAGTCCTGCAGCAGAGGGACAATGCATCCTGCATCATAGAAATCATAGGGCCCCATAGCAGAAGTTCTAATTGGGCACCCCCCAACAAAAGCAATATTTGGCTGGGTCACATAGGTACATCTCTCACAATATGTCAGCCTTTACAAAGTAATTTTCCTCCTACTGAAGCCCCTAGATTCCCCTTTCATTGCCCCTCTAAAGTGTGATGCCAACAAAAGTGCCCCACACTGTATGATCCCCCACAGTGCATTCCTCCACATGCACAGTATGATGACCCTACTGCACCTCCTGCAACTACCCCAGTACAGCATGATCCCCAACTATGACCGCCGCCCAGCCCTCCATGTAGTAAAATGGACCTATGTACAGTATAATGGCCCCCAACACAGCCCTCAAATAGCCCTTCATAAAGTATAAAGGCTCCCTTGTAGCCTCCAAGTATTATCATGCCTCCCACAGAGCCCTCCAAATATTATAATGGCTTCCAAATAGTATAATTTGCTCCATATAATATAATACACCCCCATAGTATTCCACATAGTATACCGCATTCCTCCATATATTATGCACCCCCATAGTCTTCTATAAAATAGAATGCACCCCCCACAGTACTCGATATAGAAAAACGCACCCCCACAGTCCTCCATATAGTATATTGCACCCCGTAGTCCTCCAAATAGCATATTGCACCCCCACAGAACTCCATAGAGAACAATTCACCCCCACAGTACTTGATATAAAATAATGCACCCCCACACTCATCCATGTAGTATAATGCACCCCACAGTCCTCCATATAGAATAATGCAGCCCCACAGTCCTCCATATAGAATAATCACCCCCACAGTCCACCATATAGATTAATGCACCTCCACAGTCCTCCAAATAGTATAATGCACCCCACAGTCCTCCATATAGCATAATGAACCCCCACAGTCCTCCATATAGCATAATGCACCCCCATATTGCATACTGCACTCCCATAGCTCTCCATACAGCATATTGGACCCCCATAGTCCTCCATATAGTATAATGCACCCTCATAGTCCTCCATATAGTATAATGCATCCCCTATAGCCTTCCTTATAGTATAATGCACCCCCATAGTCTTCCATATAATATAATGGGCCACAATAGTTCTCCATATAGTATATTGCACCCCCATTGTCCTATATTATATTGTACATTACATAGTTTCCCATCAGTGTACTCACTAAAAAAAACTATTAAAAAAATAAAAAGTAAATACCTCTTCTCCTCAGCATCTCCTCTGCCGCTCTGCACGTCTCAGCACAGTGGCGCTAAGTGATGACATCATTGTTCCCCGCCGTGCTGAGCTGCAGAGGGGTGGACAGCGGTGGCAAGGACTTGGGAGAAGAATGCTGCCGGCAGAGGCGGCCGGGACTATAGGAGCAGCATGCTCGGGGGGGCCACCACTGGTACACACATGGCTCCGCTCCGTACACCTAGTACACACTCAGCTCCGTACACCACGTACGCCTCGTACACAAGCGGCTCTGCTCAGTACAACTCGTACACACACGGCTCTGCTCCGTACACCTCGTACACAAGCGGCTCTGCTCCATACACCTCGTACACAAGCGGCTCTGCTCCGTACACGTTGTACACATGTGGCTCTGCTCTGTACACCTCGTACACATATGACTTCGCTCTGTACACACAGTACACACGTGGCTCCGTTTCGTACACACGTGGCGCCGCTTTGTACACCTCGTACACACTGGGCTCCGCTGCGAAAGCCTCGCACACACGGCTCTGCTCCGTACACTCATACACACGCGGCTCCGCTCCGTACACCTTATACACACTCGGCTTCGCTCCGTACGTCTCATACACACGCAGCTCCACTCCGTACACCTTGTACACTCTCAGCTCCACAATGTACACACGTGGCTTCACTCTATACACCTCGTACACACACGCCTCCGCTCTGTACACCTCGTACACACGCGGCTCTGCTCCGTACACCTCATACACACTCGGCTCTGCTCCGTACACCTCGTACACACACGCCTCCGCTCTGTACACCTTGTACACACGCGGCTCTGCTCCGTGCACCTCATACACACTCGGCTCAGCTCCGTACACCTCATACACACTCGGCTCTGCTCCGTACATCATTGTTCCCCGCCGTGCTGAGCTGCAGAGGGGTGGACAGCGGCGGCAAGGACTTGGGAGAAGAATGCTGCCGGCAGAGGCGGCCGGGACTATAGGAGCGGCATGCTCGGGGGGGCCACCACTGGTACACACATGGCTCCGCTCCGTACACCTAGTACACACTCAGCTCCGTACACCACGTACGCCTCGTACACAAGCGGCTCTGCTCCGTACAACTCGTACACACACGGCTCTGCTCCGTACACCTCGTACACAAGCGGCTCTGCTCCATACACCTCGTACACAAGCGGCTCTGCTCCATACACCTCGTACACAAGCGGCTTTGCTCCATACACCTCATACACAAGCGGCTCTGCTCCGTACACCTCGTACACAAGCGGCTCTGCTCCATACACCTCGTACACAAGCGGCTCTGCTCCGTACACCTTTGTACACATGTGGCTCTGCTCTGTACACCTCGTACACATATGACTTCGCTCTGTACACACCGTACACACGTGGCTCCGTTTCGTACACACGTGGCGCCGCTTCGTACACCTCGTACACACTGGGCTCCGCTGCGAAAGCCTCGCACACACGGCTCTGCTCCGTATGCCTCGTACACACGCGGCTCCGCTCCGTACACCTTGTACACACTCGGCTTCGCTCCGTACGTCTCGTACACACGCAGCTCCGCTCCGTACACCTTGTACACTCTCAGCTCCACAATGTACACACGTGGATTCACTCTATACACCTCGTACACACACGCCTCCACTCTGCACACCTCATACACACACGGCTCTGCTCCGTACACCTCGTACACAAGCGGCTCTGCTCCATACACCTCGTACACAAGCGGCTCTGCTCCGTACACGTTGTACACATGTGGCCTGCTCTGTACACCTCGTACACATATGACTTCGCTCTGTACACACCGTACACACGTGGCTCCATTTCGTGCACACGTGGCGCCGCTTCGTACACCTCGTACACACTGGGCTCCGCTGCGAAAGCCTCGCACACACGGCTCTGCTCCGTATGCCTCGTACACACGCGGCTCCGCTCCGTACACCTTGTACACTCTCGGCTCTGCTCCATACACCTTGTACACACTCGGCTTCGCTCCGTACGTCTCGTACACACGCGGCTCCGCTCCGTACACCTTGTACACTCTCAGCTCCACAATGTACACACGTGGCTTCACTCTATACACCTCGTACACACACGTCTCCGCTCTGTACACCTCGTACACACACGGCTCTGCTCCGTACACCTCGTACACAAGCGGCTCTGCTCCATACACCTCGTACACAAGCGGCTCTGCTCCGTACACGTTGTACACATGTGGCTCTGCTCTGTACACCTCGTACACATATGACTTCGCTCTGTACACACCGTACACACGTGGCTCCGTTTCGTACACACGTGGCGCCGCTTCGTACACCTCGTACACACTGGGCTCCGCTGCGAAAGCCTCGCACACACGGCTCTGCTCCGTATGCCTCGTACACACGCGGCTCCGCTCCGTACACCTTGTACACTCTCGGCTCTGCTCCATACACCTTGTACACACTCGGCTTCGCTCCGTACATCTAGTACACACGCGGCTCCGCTCCGTACACCTTGTACACTCTCAGCTCCACAATGTACACACGTGGCTTCACTCTATACACCTCGTACACACACGCCTCCGCTCTGTACACCTCGTACACACGCGGCTCTGCTCCGTACACCTCGTACACACTCGGCTCTGCTCCGTACACCTCGTACACACTCGGCTCTGCTCCGTACACCTCGTACACACTCGGCTCTGCTCCGTACACCTCGTACACACGCGGCTCTGCTCCGTACACCTCATACACACTCGGCTCTGCTCCGTACACCTCGTACACACACGCCTCCGCTCCGTACACCTCGTACACACGCGGCTCTGCTCTGTACACCTCATACACACTCTGCTCTGCTCCGTACACCTCGTACACACACGGCTCCACTCTGTACACCTCGTACACACACGGCTCCACTCTGTACACCTCGTACACACTCGGCTCCACTCTGTACACCTCGTACACACCACGGCTCCACTCTGTACACCTCGTACACACTCGGCTCCCCTCTGTACACCTCGTACACACTCGGCTTCGCTCCGTACACCTCGTACATACACAGCTTCACTCCATACACCTCATACACACGCACCTCCACTCTGTACACCTTGAACACTCAGCTCCACTCCATATACCTCATACATACACAGCTCTGCTACATTAATTTACACTGTAAAGCCTCAGCCCCACACATAAACTTCACCTCATCCAGCACCATGGTGGAGTCCTGGCTGCATACTGAGGAGCTGATCATGTGACCCGCCTGACTCCTCCCCTCCTTTGACATCATCACAGGTCCTGTCAGCGCGAGGCACAGTGAAGCATGAAGCCGGCTCACACAGCCGGCTCACACAGCCGGCTCACACAGCCGGCTCACACAGCCGGCTCACACAGCCGGCTCACACAGCCGGCTCACACAGCCGGCTCACACAGCCGGCTCACACAGCCGGCTCACACAGCCGGCTCACACAGCCGCACGGGGGGGGGGGGGGGTTTGGAGACCGCGGCCGCTAACACAGATCACACTGCCACACTGGAGGGGGGGTGTTTGGCCGCTGCCGCTGCGGCAGGAGATGCCCCGCCAGCAGCCCCAGATACGCCAAGCCTGGTCGCAGCGTCGGCGGCCAGGACTGTAGGAGCGGCATCTGCAGGGTGCCGCACTACCACCAGCTCCTGAAGACGCCGCCTCATGTCTACCAGCAGGGCCCGCCGCCTGAGACTGACACTTCATGTCGCCTCATGGATGGTGCGGCCCTGGTCACCTGTCCCCCATGCATGGCACACGTCCCCTATGCATGGCATACGTCGCCTATGCATGGCACAAGTCCCCTATGCATGGCACACGTCCCCTATGCATGGCACATGTCCCCTATGCATGGCACACGTCCATTATGCATGGCACACGTCCCCTATGCATGGCACACGTTTCCTAAGCATGGCACACGTCCCATATGCGTGGCACATGTCCCCTATTCGTGGCACACATCCCCTATGTGTGGCACACGTCCCCTATGCATGGCACATGTCCCCTATGCAGGGCACACGTCCCCTATGTGTGGCACATGCCCCCCTGTGTTAAATATGGCCCCCATGCTGTTCTATTCTTCCCTCCTCCAGCTCTGATCTTCCGGTCTCCCTCGTGCTGCTGTGATCGGGCCGAGATAATGCTGCAGAGTTCCTCCACTTCCTGGTTCTGTGTGGTCATGTGATCGGCATAGCAGAGAGTGACATCATCTCTGCGTGCAATCACAGCAGCAGCAGGGAGACCGGAGAGACACCGGAAGATCAGCGCTGGAGGAGGAGCCAGGAGGAAAGTATAGAGTTTATTATTTTACTATGGCAGCAGCATGGGGGCCATATCTAACATAGGGGGGCATGTGCCATCACAGGGGGGGCACAGGACCATATAATATGCACCGCTCCCCCAGTCCATCACCATGGTGCAGTTTCAGCACCATGGTGATGAAGAGCAGCTATGCATCTTATATGAGCAGGAGCAGGAGATCTCCCGCTCCCTCCTGCAGCCTCCACCAGCCTCCCCCAGCTCACATTTTCCGGTACACCGTACCATCGCAAAAGAAGCACTGCCTGTCCCTGTCGCCAGGTTTTGAATTTGCGCGCCTATTTGCATAGCCTGCACTCATTGGAGGCTTCAGACAGACGCCTTAGACAATTATATAGTAGATGGCTCCATCCATTCTCCCATTGATGCGGTGAAGTTGTCATGTGCCCTTAGCAGAGAAACACCCCCAAAACATAATGTTTCCATCGCCATGCTTGACAGTGGGGACAGTGTTCTTTGGGTCATAGGCTGCATTTCTCTTCCTCCAAAAAAGGGTGAGTTGAGTTAATGCCAGACACATTGCAAGCTATGATGTTGCTGCAGTTCCGAACTTAACCTGTCCGGTGATAATAGGTAGGGACTCCAGGCTGCTCTCAGACTTGTGGGAGAAGGAAGCTCCTCTACAGCAGGAGGATGAAGGGCTCTCTGCTGAGGGGGTTGTGTCCGATAAGGAAGTAACACTTCCGAAAACTGACGGTTCTGAGGTAGAGGTGACCAGAGAAAGTTATGCGTCTGCTCAACTTAGTGACATGACGTCCCCTGAAGTGTACCACAGTATGACTGGTAGTGATGTGGTAGCTAAAAAGAATAAAGCTGACACCAAGTTAGAGAACGACTTGAGGTTCACCATACCGTGGTGTGTGACACAGACTCTGGGGGTGACTATGCCACTAAGAAATAAATGGAGCACAGTAAGGAAGGGCCCATCAAGGATGACAAATCCTCCCATCACCAAAAGAGCAAGCACCACAAAGAAGCTGCCCAAGTAACTCTTGCTGATAATACAATGTTGTGTGCTTCTATTCCACAGGTGAGTTTTCTTCCTGACACTGAGTGGATCCGGATGGAAGATGATGTGACAAACAACAATGTGATGGAGGTGAAAGTGACACAGTGTAACGAGAATGCTTCACAAGATAAAGTCGGGGCGATTGAGCCAGCCAAGAAGATGGTGTGGATGTCCTCTCCAGGTTCTGAGCAAGAAGCTGATGGTCAGTCAGTTGGTGGCACTATAGGATAAGAAATCCTGGGAAATGCTAGTGGAACAGGTGTTCACAATGGTCAGAGAGAGCAGACCAATAATACATCCACCTCTTGGGAGGCTGAAAGCAAAAAGAGCGCCATGGGTGAAATAGTGGAGAAGGTTGAAAAGTCCAAAGACCCATAGGGTAAAGAGTTGAAGGGAGCAAAAACTTCTGAAGGTAACATGACCCGCTCCAGGGCAGTGGGGCACTCGAAGCCGGGCTTTGTGCGCGTCCAGGGGAGTCACAAGGGACAGAAACGCAGGGGTTGTTTCCTTACCTTTACTGTAGTAGCAGATGTAAGGCTACAGTCCACAATCGATGTTAGGGATCCGGGTGGCCTGGAAGCAAGCTAGGGATCTCCTCACCTGGCTGGCTCTGTCCACATCCAACGTCACCGTGGATCAGGTGGCTATCCTGAGGGACATGCACTTGAGGTATGTTTGCTTGAAGCGGTTGATCCGGTTGAAGAACGATGAAGCTGCTAGGCGGCTGGGACTTATGAGGAAAGCCCGAAGGTGCCTAGTGCTCTGCTGAGAGAAGTCATCGGGAAAAATGGACAACTCATGGAGGGAATAATGGATAAGTATGGAGCGACGAGAGTAAGAATTCCCGATACTAGCAAAGACAAGATACCCAGGGAAATGGGTATGGTTCCGTTCCTCATTGTAGTGACCGTGGAGAGTCTTAACAATATGTGGATTCTTCTCACATATATGGTGACTCACCTAAAAGAAGTTAAGGCTGGAAAAGCGAGAATCAAGAAATGGCGTTGCTGCTGAAGATGGAAGCCATCTTTAAATTATGGTACCCAGCAAAGAGGGGGTCCTCCCAGTAATAGACGGACCACAGCATAAGCTAGAGACAAATGGTCGATGAAGAAAAATGCCAACTGAGAGCTTGCCAAAATATGTCCTGAGGATAGGACTTGTAATATATTAAGCGGTAGTAAATCCCCTCTCAAACCTATGCTGAGGATCTTTGACAAGAGACCTGATAGTGTATGTGATGATACCGAGTCGGACCTGACCGTAGATACAGAGAGAAGTGAATCACACTGCTGTATTGACCGCTGGGGCAGGGGATGTCTAACCAAGTCGCAATTTGGGATTGTGAGATGACAAAGTCTGACCTTTAGTGGCGACACAGACAAGCCCCTGGTATAGGGACCTATGGTGCCAAGTCGGACAGCTTTAGGCCGAGAGGGGGAATATGTGATAGGGCGGACAGCCATGGTGTGAATGGCTGGTATACATCGCACGGGCGGAGGACTGATGCAATATAAATATTTCACTGTGTCTTGCAGCAGTAGATAAGAGTTAATGCAAGTATGTGTGTTGATGACTGAACACACCTCCTCCAGGGGTGTGGTCAGAGCTGAGCTCATGTGACTTTCACTGGTCACAGGATGTGAGACTGTAAACCGGCTGCTGGAGCACATGGGAAGAGACCAGACATGGAGCCGTGGACTGACAAGAGGTCAGTGAATGGAGTCAGAGAGCGCTCCATTGGGACATACTGTGTGCTGACTGAGGTCAGTAGATAATGATGTGCAGACGAATCCGCTGAAGAAAAAAGACTGTATCTTATGTACACTTCCTTGCGTGAATTGTGTCATGGTTATTGGCTACTGAGCCGAAGTATTTGGTTTATGAATGGTAGCAAACCAAATGGACTAACTTCTATAAGAACTGTTGCTGTGTATACTATTTAGTGCTGCCAAACAAGTGTACCCATAGTAGATCCAGCAAGTGTAGCCTCAGAATTGGTGGAGAATGCCAGCAAACTCGTAGCCTTGCTGCTAGGCGCAACGGACGAGGCAAGTGTAGCCACACAATATATATATATATATACAGTGCTGTGCAAATTAATTGGGACAAAGCATTTTTTTAAGTAAAATGGTAAGTTGGGGTTACCAGTCAGAGATTCAATCCAGTTTTAACTGCTTTGAACAGGTGTGAGTGTACAACCTTGAGTAACAAAATGTGGTTTGACTGGTTTTAGTCAGAAAATAACAGCTAGCTGCCCCCTCAGCCTCAGTTGAGAGCTTGTTTCTGTGAGGAGTGGTTTAGTGTACTTTTTCTCTCAGTGTGATTCCTGCCTGTAAAAATGGATGTTACTCCACAGAAGAGGTCTAGAATTATTACTCTTAATGAACATACAAGTCTGACTGTAAGAGAAATCGCTTCCACCGTTGGCATTGGAAAATCTACCGTTTCAAGAATTCGCACACACAATGAAACTGGATCGTTTTCTCCAAAAAGAAAAGGGAAATGTGGAAGAAAAAGGAAAACGACACCAAGAACTGATGAAACACTTATCAGCAATAGTAAAATGAATCCAAGAAAAACTTGCTTTGTCCCAATTAAATTTCACAGCACTGTATGTGGATATACATATCCACATATTTAGATTGCAGCACTTACATTTTTGAAGCAAAAGATTGCCTTTATTAACTCTATACACCCAGAAGCGGTATTTCAGCTACACACTAGCCTTTTTCAAGCATGGTCCTGATCAGGACCCGACCAGGACCTGTGGAAGCACTACCAGGTTCGAAACAGCTGCTGTCATCTATGTGTATCTGCTCCCTCTCCATTTCCCATGTGTATTTGAACCTGAATATGAAAGTAAACTAAAGCACAGCTCAGAACAGTGAGTGCCCTCTGTCTATCTTCATCTCTAGTGCTGACGATCTTACTTTTAGTACCTTTAGGCCAGTCCTGTTGCACTGCTCATCCTCTCCATAGGAATCATGGATAAGGATGACAGACACGTTCTTAACAACAAGGCAGTCTTTACTATTAACAGCTAGAATGAAAATTAGACTGCACACTTTAGTTCTTTTGTGTAACACAGAGGCACAATCTTTATGGTTACTGGCAACAGCATAATACTCTTGACGTTTTTGTTTAGCTAGGTAGATGAATTAGACTCACTTCACTCAAATACACAACCATGGACAGAGATCCCTTGAAGGAGGACGCTCATAATGGCTTTTGCCTCCCTTTGTGCGTCAGCTGGGCAGCACCTTGTCTTCCGGGTGCCCTAAGCCTGACCACCTCACTGGTCTCACTTCCCCTTCTATCTATCTTAGGCCCCTTTCACATCAGCGTTTTTTTTAAATCGCGGCAGATGCGGTGAAAAAACCGCATCTGCCGCGATTACTGCATACCGGCTGCACTTGCGGTACGGTTGCGGCACGGTTGCGGCAAGCCCCATACAATGTATAGGCAGGCTTGCGGCAGGTGCGGCAAGTGCGGTTTTGGCACTTGCGGCAGGTGCGGCAGCGAAAAAAAACGCGGTCAGCCTTTCTGTGATCTGTTATGCTCTGTGACTCATTGCAGAGCAGAAAGGAGGGGGAGGAGGTGTGTGCTTAGCTGCAGCTCTTCATGTCATTGTGCATGTCTGAGACGTGTGTAGCGTATGCAGTTTGAGATATTTCTATGTGATTATAAGAACATTTGATTATTTGCTCAGCAGATACACACATTACATGTCTGCAGGAAAACCAAAGTTAATATAAGAGAACTTTCTTGCACAGTGCACATAGTGCAGGACAAAACAGCTCCCCCTCCCAGCACAGAGGGGAGGGATAGAACACCAGCTTGGATTGGTGTGGATATTTAAATAACACTTATACAGCCGGCCTAATCCTATGTGAAGGTAATGGAGAAGACTAATGCACCAGTTCCCTGCAGGGTGTGAAAATGCTTATAGCATTGAAATTACACAGGGTACATTATTGATTTACACGTTTTTAAAAGGTCTTTCCAGGCACTATTCGAGGGTAATATTATTATCATACTGAAAAATGACTTGACAGAGTCCCTTTAACGTCAATGTACTTCAGCTCCAATACTAAACACAGGCCAAGGACATGTCTAGGGCTGTTTCTGGAATTAAACAACCATGTTTTCTAAGCCCAGACAACTGATGGTGTGGGAAAAATTTACATTAGTTGCTCATAACAAACAATCATATTGCAGCTTCCACTTCAGGACCTTACTAAATGAGAGCAGCCAGCTGACTGGCTGCCTTGAGCAAAAAATTAACTTTACCTTGTTATTATAAATCTACTGTTATTTTTATCCATATGAATGTGTTGAGGTTATCCAGCAGGTTTCAGTAACTTATAATAGTTTTTTTTCGGTGCTACTGTAGGGGGCAACTATGCCCCTTACAGTAAAGTGTGAATATTAATGCGAAATGTCCCTTCACAATGATGGTTGGTAATGTGAAGTGTCTTTACACTATAGTAATAAGTATTCTGTAAGATAGGAATGTTGCATTAATGTAGAAGAATTAGTTATGCTATAAGATAGAACTGTTAGTAGGATGACTGGTGTGCAGCCTAGGGCTACTAAAGGTTAGGTATGTTAGGTCCCTGTGGGAGGAGCAAAGAGCTAGCATGTGAGGCTATCTTAGGCTGGCTTCACATTAGCGTTTGTGTCTGCATGCTGATGGCATGCAGACACAAACGCTGTCAAAAGCAGGGACACTTTGATGTGTCCGCAGCGGATAATGTCCGCCTGCGGACACATCACTAGGGAGCCCGGCAGCCAATCGGCGCTGTCCGGGGGCGGGCCGGGGGCGGAGATCAGCGCCGGAGATCTCCGCCCCCCCCCGGCCGCCGGTAAGCTCCGGGACATGTCGGCGGGGAGAACAGCTGATGTGAGAGCTGTTTGAATCTTCCCGCGCCGACACTGAGAGGAGATGTCGGCGCGGGAAGATTCAAACAGCTCTCAGATCAGCTGTTCTCCCCGCCGACATCGCTAGGAGATTACAGGCGGCGGGGAGAAGGAGGACAGCAGAGCCTCAGCTGATCTCCCGGTGGCCGTCGGTGAGCTCCTGTGACATCACCGGCGGCCACCGGGAGATTTTTCAATGGGTCCGCAGCGTTCTCCTGCGGTGTCATGCAGAGGACACTGCGGACCCATTGAAGACAATGCATTTTTTGTACGCTTGGGGACGCTTGCTGATTGTCCAAGGTCCCCAAACGCACAAAAAAAACCCAACTGGCTGCGTCCCGGGTGCGGATGCTGGACACCGGAAGCAGCAGATATCGTCCGCATCCGCACCCGAACGCAGCAAACGCAGGCACC
Organism: Allobates femoralis; assembly: GCA_033576535.1. Lineage (NCBI taxonomy): Eukaryota > Metazoa > Chordata > Amphibia > Anura > Aromobatidae > Allobates > Allobates femoralis. Next base: position 702,852,909 of record JARQOC010000002.1, on the reverse strand, counting down.
ATGCGTTCCTATGTTAAACATAGGAACGCAGTGCGCATGCGTTTGACTGCGTATGGGAACGCAGCAATACGCTGCCTTCCCATACGCAAATGTGAAGCCAGCCTTAGTTGGGCTTTCAGTCAGGAGTGTGCAAGCCAAAAGAGTGCTAATCAGGGGCGAGAGCTTAGGGCTGAGGACGGAGTACAGGAATGGTGTTGTGTGGGAAGCTGAGAGAACAGAAACAGCAAGAATCAAGTAAGCCACGTGTGGGTGACATAAAGTCAATTTTTGGGCTGAAAAAGTCAGCTTGTACGCGAGTATATACGGTATATATCTACAGATAAAGATCTGTAGATATAATAGCTATGTTGGGCTTTCTGCTGATTTCACAGCAGCGTTTTTTTTAAATTCCAGGGGGTAACTGGCATATTAACCCCATCTACAGCTCTCCATGGTCCTAAATGTTAAAGCTGGGTGCTGACCATGGTGCTGAAGCTCCACAGCAAGCAATCTGAATAGCTTTAGCACCACGGTCAGCACCCAGCTTTAACGTTCAGGGCCATGGAGAGCTCCTGAATCCTGAACTCCAAGCCACCAGTGATTTCAGCTCAGCACAGAAGTGCTGAAATTGTCGGCTTTTAGCTAAATAAATAATTAACACCTTCGGACACCTTCGGACACCTTCGGACACATTCTATCCTGTCAGTTTGTGTCCAGGGAGTCTGGACAATACCGGACACAACTTGGCAGCACAGAAGCATTGGGTTAAGCTGACATAACCGTCTTATTAACCGCATCTGCTGGCTCTCGGCTGACATGCAGCACAGAAGCTGCAGATGGGGTTAATATTCCGGTTATCCCCGGGAACTAAAAAAAACGCTGCTGTCAAAGCAGCAGATAGCGCAACATAGCTATCATATCTACAGATCTTTATCTGTAGATATATAGCTATCAGGCTTTCCTGTGTCGGGAGAATAGCATGACTCGCACAGTGTGCTGTCTGGGTGCAAGGTTTCCTTGCACCCTTAGACTTTCATTAGCCACTCGCACGTCAAACACACATTTAGTCGTAGCATGCTTCATTTGACTCGCAGTGCGAGTTCAGCACAGGGTACACGCACCAGTGTGCCCTGCCTGATATGGCAACACTGGTCAAAGCGAGTCACCCGCACAGTGTGCCTTCGGCCTCATAGGCACACACAACCTGTGTGCTAGTGTGACACTGTTTGAGGAAGAATACAAGGGGCAATACTGCGAAACACTGTGTCTGCAAATTGAGATTCTGGTTTGGCTTATAACAAGTCTTATGGCGAAGCTTGTTAAAGGGTCTATATTGACTTTTAGTATTGCTACTTCCAATGGGTAGCAGAGTTCAAGCTCTCTTCCTCTCTGAAGATGCAGTTTGCATTTTTAATTTCCTAGAGGAGCATTCAAGGTGTTTAAGTCTCCTCATATGTACAGTGTTGGCCAAAACTATTGACACCCCTGCAATTCTGTCAGATAATACTCAGTTTCTTCCTGGAAATGATTGCAATCACAAATTCTTTGGTATTATTATCTTCATTTAATTTGTCTTCAATGAAAAAAACACAAAAAGAATTGTCCTAAAGCCAAATTGGATCTAATTCCACACCAAACATAAAAAAGGGGTGGACAAAAGTATTGTCACTGTTAGAAAAATCACGTGATGCTTCTCTAATTTGTGTAATTAACAGCACCTGTAACGTACCTGTGGCACCTAACAGGTGTTGGAAATAACTAAATCACACTTGCAGCCAGTTGACATGGATTAAAGTTGACTCAACCTCTGTCCTGTGTCCTTGTGTGTACCACATTGAGCATGGAGAAAAGAAAGAAGACCAAAGAACTGTCTGAGGACTTGAGAAACCAAATTGTGAGGAAGCATGAGCAATCTCAAGGCTACAAGTCCATCTCCAAAGACCTGAATGTTCCTGTGTCTACCGTGCACAGTGTCATCAAGAAGTTTAAAGCCCATGGCACTGTGGCTAACCTCCCTAGATGTGGACGGAAAAGAAAAATTGACAAGAGATTTCAACGCAAGATTGTGCGGATGGTGGATAAAGAACCTCGACTAACATCCAAACAAGTTCAAGCTGCCCTGCAGTCCGAGGGTACAACAGTGTCAACCCGTACTATCCGTCGACGTCTGAATGAAAAGGGACTGTATGGTAGGAGACCCAGGAAGAACCCACTTCTTACCCCGAGACATAAAAAAGCCAGGCTGGAGTTTGCCAACACTTACCTGAGAAAGCCTAAAACGTTTTGGAAGAATGTTCTCTCTTTTTGGGCAAAGGCATCAACATAGAGTTTACAGGAGAAAAAAAGAGGCATTCAAAGAAAAGAACACGGTCCCTACAGTCAAACATGGCGGAGGTTCCCTGATGTTTTGGGGTTGCTTTGCTGCCTCTGGCACTGGACTGCTTGACCATGTGCATGGCATTATGAAGTCTGAAGACTACCAACAAATTTTGTAGTATAATGTAGGGCCCAGTGTGAGAAAACTTTGTCTCCCTCAGAGGTCATGGGTCTTCCAGCAGGACAATGACCCAAAACACACTTCAAAAAGCACTAGAAAATGGTTTGAGAGAAAGCACTGGAGACTTTTAAGGTGGCCAGCAATGAGTCCAGACCTGAATCCCATAGAACACATGTGGAGAGATCTAAAAATGGCAGTTTGGAAAAGGCACCCTTCAAATATCAGGGACCTGGAGCAGTTTGCCAAAGAAGAATGGTCTAAAATTCCAGCAGAGCATTGTAAGAAACTCATTGACGGTTACCGGAAGCGGTTGATCGCAGTTATTTTGGCTAAAGGTTGTGCAACCAAGTATTAGGCTGAGGGTGCCAATACTTTTGTCTGGCTTATTTTTGTAGTTTTGTGTGAAATGATCAATGTTTTGCTTTTTGCTTCATTCTCTTTTGTGTTTTTTCATTGAAGACAAATTAAATGAAGATAATAATACCAAAGAATTTGTGATTGCAATCATTTTCAGGAAGAAACTGAGTATTATCTGACAGAATTGCAGGGGTGTCAATACTTTTGGCCAACACTGTATGCTAGACCTGACATGTCAGTCTCCACTAGGAGAAACATTGCCCTGAGATCTCTGTCTTAAGGGCCCGTTACACACAACGATATCGTTCACGATATCATTGCAAAGTCACCGGTTTGGTGACATTGCAGCGATGTCAAAACTACATCGTTTTGTGTGTGACATGTATCAACGATCAACGATAAGTCATTGATCGTAGATTTATGGCCAGGACCATAAATCTCAATGGTCTCCCGCTGGGCAGCCAGCATCGGCGCGTGCGATAGTGGGAGACCAACGATGAACGAGCTCCCAGCCACGCTCAGCTTAGTTACCCACTGTTTACCATGGTTACCAGCATTCTCGCTGGCCCTGATCGCTGGTAAGTCTGCCTGTGTGACAGCTCACCAGTGATCAGTTCACGATGTGGCAGTGATCCACATCGTTGGTTGGATCGCTGCCACATCGCAGCATGTAACCCGGCCTTTAGTCTCTCATCTAGCCAAATCAGATCTCATACTTTGCACTGATGAGGAAAGGCAATACCTTGAAATAATGAATTGAGATTCTGGTTTGGTTATTATCCTATGTCATATAACAAGGTTCCTTAAAGGGTCGATATTGACTTTTAGAATTGCTACTTTCAATAGGTGGCCTAGAGTTCAAGTCCTCTTCCTCTCTGTAAAAGCAATTTGCATATAAAATTTCCTGAGAGGAGCATTGCAGGTGTTTAAGACAAACCTGGTATTGCACTCTCCACATGGCGAAACCTTACCCCTTAAGATTTAGGAAGAATACAGACATGTTTTTTTGAATCCTGGACAATCCCTTTAAGTTTTGGCAACTCAAATCCCCTGCCTGCATGAAATATCCGGTAACATATACAAACACACATTACACAAAGACAAAAGTTCATAACAGCGGTCAGCTCGAGGGCTGGGATATTTCTTTATATATGACAGGCTCTGGATTTAATTTCATGATTCATTTATGGAAGACCAGAACTGTATTTATCCTACACATCGCAGTCAGCAGAACACGGGGATATCTGTTCTTGGGTAATTACCTCGAATGAGACGTGACTTCCTTCTGGCTGGATAATGTATATTCCACTTGGAGCTTTTGAATTAGTTCCAAAATGGTCCTTAATATCAGTGCAATCAAATCCTGAAAAGAAATAAAAAGGAACGGTCTCCGCTTTACTAGTACAAGTAGTCACTGAGCAAACACTGATGAACATCCTGCATATTGCCCTTCAAGGGTATGTGCACACGGCGTCTTTTATAGACCTGTCCAGTTTTCCAAAATTAAGACGATTCTTAGTATCCTTTCCATCCCTTTGTGCCGGTGTCTTTTTTTTAATGTAAATTAAACAATAAAAAATACTAATTGTATAAAATTCTTCAAAATCTGGACAAGACATTCCAGGTTTGTAAACCTCTTGCTATATATCTACTATACAAAAGACTTTGAACTCCCTTATAACTACCTACAAATACTACTTCTAAGTAATACGGGTTCTTAAAGCTCCAGAACCTCAATTCCATGTCAGAATCTAACTCTGAACTGTATTTGCCATGGACTACCCACGTAAAACCATGAAGAAGTTACTATTGCCCCGCTCCTGCTGAAATAAAGCAATTGTTATTCTCGAGACCGGTGTATGTGGTCATTTTTGGCTTCGTACGCTGTGCAGGGTTTTATTGCAGGGAACATAAAGCCCCCCGTTATGAGGGCTTTACAGGACTGCTTTGCCCAGCTTTGGGTTTTCTCCGGTGAGCACCAACCCCATTTTCTATTTGGATTATGGGAACTACCAACTGTGGTACACCAGGAACAGACTGTGGAGTCCGAGTTGGAGATGGTGCCCTAAGTAAGTGCTGCATTTCTCTACTTTTTCTGTGTAAAATAGAAAAGGCATGCACTCACCTCCCGGGCTGGCGCCATTCTGTCTCTCCGCCTTCAAACAAATTAGTTATTCAATAGGAAGGGAGAGCAGCGGCTGCCGCTCACTTCCGGTTTACTGCTCCTGTCTCAGAAGGCAGAGAGGAGAGAGAAGCCGTCGATAATTGGACACGGGGCTCACGTGACGTCATAATGCCATGTGAGTCCCGTGAATGCGAGTACCGACACCGATGGAACGGCACCAGCACGGGAGGTGAGTACAGACTTTTTTACTTTACCTGGGAGAAACATTTGGAAACAGAAGGGAATGTCCTCTTAGTGGACAGCCCCTTTAAAGATTTGCAACAGTTGGGGGCCCTGTTGGATATTTTTCATTGGGGCCCACAAACTTCAAGGTACGTGCCATTACTGAACTTATGAGACGAAGTTACGAAAGATGAAACATCAAGCCGCTTTAACATTGCTGTGTATTCTCTTCTTGAGCTTTTTAGTGCATTTTCAGGTGAGTTTAATCAGAATACACCTGAAAAAGACATTGTCTGTCCAAATCCTAAAATGGCATTAATGAGACTTGATGGGTAGCAGATTACCGTATATTCTATGATCACATCTCATACACTATTTCATGTCTACCTATCTATGGACACATCAACATTGGACAAAAATATTGTGGATCTTCCATGTACTTTTGCCTGTGGAAAATCCTTATTGGAATATAGTAGCAGACAATTAGATTAGATTTTAATCAATCTCATCCGCATATTACATTTTTTAGTACAGACATAGACCCCTTTGAGCTGAAAGAACTACATAATGTTCTCCTGAAAATAGACAGAAACCCCATGGTACCCCATTGTGAGTGAATTGGCCGGTAGGACACCACTGAAGTCTGTTGTACAGTGTAAAAAGCAAATCATCAAAGCTTGTGATATGTAATCAATCATGGCACCTATAAATGATAACAACAACAATAGATATCTGCCGCGACACTACTATATATATATATATATATATATATATATGAAAAATTCAAATTAATGAGCGGCACTGAAAAGAGAAGATCAAACTGCAATGTGAAAATGTGTAATGCAGAAAACTGCCCTGTGCTATAGTTGAAAACAGAGGTCTTGGTCTCATCAGCGGCCACTGAGGATGAAGCCTGGCACCCACTTCAAGGGGCCTCCACTGCCAGGTCCTGACACTATGCCCTAGTGAAATGGTGAGCTGGTGGAATCTGTGTGGGCTTATATGTCTAAAGGTGTAATTAAAAACAGGTGTGTGCTAGGACCTCACACTGGAGTCCATGAGTGGTTACCAGTCTATGAAAGGAGGGATATAAATGATATACCGTAAATAACTCAGTATTTGGTGTACTACTGAATTGTGTTAATCTACTATGAAATATCTTTCCAATTTTTCTTTGTTAACTGACTTTTTACCCACACTAGTAGAGAAATATCAAAATAAAATGGCACAGATGTTATGTATTATCATCCTTTCTGTATGATTATTATCATCATATTAGTATATTTAAAGAGAATCTGTCCCCAGATTTCACAATACAAAAGCATGAATTATTACAGGGAATCTGTCAATTAAATTTACAGTACAATACTAATAGTATCCTGCAATAAGGCTTGGGCAGTCCTTTCAGGATCAGTAACTTTTATTGCCCTACCTTCTACTGTTATCTTGCTGTAAGCCCCGGAGAATTTAGTGTCACTGATTATGCACTGATCACCTTTCTCCTGTTGGCATCAGTGATAGTAAAAGTCTTCTTCACTGTCATTTACTATCACTGCTGAGAGGTGGGTGTGGGGAGCAGTGCATATTCAGTTTGAATTTACATATGGTTGACTAGCCAGCATGTAACACTGAATTCACTAGGGCCTACAGAAAGATAACAGGAGAAGGGACAGCAGTAAAAGTTACTGATTCTGAAAGGGCCGTCAAAGTCTTATTGCAGGATACCATTAGTATTTTACTAGAAAATCACCTCACAGATTCAATTTAAATAGATTTCTCGAAGCTGATGAGGCTGGTGTGCTCACTCTTATAAACTGTGTCACAATGGTTACATAATTCTGACACTAAAATAAGCATTTTGTACTCATAAAATGCATGCCTCCTTATAACGATTAGGCAGCCATACTATTATGGGTTTCGAGAGTGAACTGTGGAGACACGAGAGTAAGTGGGTGCTCTTATCCACTGACCTGGTTGTATCTAGAAAGACTGCCCATAGCCGGTGATCATCCCAGTGAGCACTCATAGTCATTTTTACTCAGACAATACAGGGTGAGGGTACCATGCCCCGGCAAGATTTTATTGGGTCACCAACAGTCAACAGCATATAGAACATTCCCAACAAGACCACAAGATGGTGCATGTGACAGAGTCTCCCCCTTCTGCTGGCTCACCAGGGATTGCAACCTCTGAGACCTCTAGGCATCCAGGGACGACTACCCCAGCCAGCAGCACCCCGCTTTTGGAAGGCACTTACTGAAAGGACATAACAGCATGCTTAGGAAGCCGACCAAGTACAGCAAGGTATATGGCCAGGTGACCAGTATATCCCAAACGACTTTGTAGTTTCAGTGTTGAGCGGCAGAGCAGTTCTGTAATCCTCCAGCTGGATCCGTGGATCCTAGACTTAAGTCCTGTAGAATGACACATGGTGACAGGAGTATGTCCATTTTATATCTCTCAGCTCCCATCCCACAGGATTTGGGGGAAGACAATCACGGCTGCCCCTTCATTGATTGCTGAATCAATTAGACTGTCCTCCAAACACAGATATTTCATAAAATAACTCAGAAAGAGGCACCGAACAGTCCCACACAAAATAACGGTCAATGTCTTCTTATTCATCAAGCAAAGGAACAATATGTCTGGCATAATTAAGAACAGCTCACCCCCACACAAGTGGCCAGATAGTCCTTATTGACACCAAGTCATCACATGAGTACACCAGTCTCATCAGGTCTACAAGAGCTATTTAATAATGCATGCAGTTTATATTGTGAAATCTGGTGACAAAGCCCGTTTGACATTACACAGAACAAACTCTTACCATGTGTCTGAAAGGGCCTATGAGGAAAAGGATCAGCATGTTTTTTCAAGACTTCTGCATTCAAAAGAAGAACCTTATTGGTTAGTTCACTCACCTATAGGTAATAATGAGAATATTAAGTACACACTGCACCATACAGAGTGTTATAATACAAGGTGGATACAGATTTGTAGTAATGGTAAAGGGTAAGGCAGTATAGCATAATTAGGCAGATTTGCCATTCAGAAATCAGGTGACAAATTCCAATGAAACATAAAGGCTATGGACATCTTTGCACTGATTTTTTATAGTTCATTTGCTTTCTCCATGCAAATTGAAGCAACTTATTAAAAATACTTTCCACTGTTTTGGTCCTGTAAGAATGTGTTACTCCTGTACATGACTTGCTGTTCTGCTCAATGATGTAAAACTACCCAAAAGAGGGAATTCCTCTATTGGTCTGGGGCAATCCTTGGTGGGACTTAAAAATCTCTACACTACTGACAGTAATGTTGGCAAGAATATAAATGTAGGATCAAAGTGTAATGAGGGAGGAAAGCATCCAAGTTTTCAGGAAGGGCAGATCATGCACTTTATCAGAGTATGGATAGTAAGGAAAACACACAGTGTGATTGTCATGTCCCATGAATGAAATTATTATTATTATTTATTTATATAGCGCCATTAGATTCCATGGCACTTTACATGAGGATAAGGTAGACAAGGACAAGTACACTAAAAGTAGACAATCGGGACATACAGGTACAGGAGGGGAGGGGACCCTGTCCACAAGGGCTCACATTATTCATTGTTGTGTGTACTGTGTATTGCATTTTCTCTGTTACTAGGCAGAAGTATTGCCTTTGGTTTTGTCCCTTTCCTCTCCCTGTAGCTCTGTGATGTCAATTTAATCCTCCTTTCTTCCCCATATAGTTGTTTTTTCTGCCATCTTCGTATTGACGCATGTTTACTGCACTCTACAGAATCACTCTTTTTATCTTCTGCATTGTACTTCAGTATATGATTTCAGTGAAAATCATCTCCATTTCTCCTGGACTCTTACTTCAACTTGGTGTGGTTCAGTTAAACTATCTGGAGATGCTTGCATGTGAGTACAAGGGTCAATATGACTATCAGAGGGAATTATACTTCAGGCACCTATACTGGCATTGCATTCAAGAACCAGAATAGTCATTCTATATATGAAAGGTTGTATAGAGAGTGTAGAGAGGAAAGAGAACTTATAGCAGAATACGTAGGCGGAGAACACACGCTCCTTATCATCAGTCTCTGTCTGTACAAGAGACTCCAGGAATGAAGTACATGAGAGCTGGTGAAGGCATCAGCATTCTAGATGCACAGACCTTACATCCAGCCTATATTTCCAAGCTGACAAAAGAAAGTCTGAAACAGGAGTAGACTGGAAACTGTATATCAGGTGGTCTGGAAGGAATGAAGATTGCTGCAAGATTTTTAGTGCAACTCTTTTATCTTGAGTTTACAATTAGCAAAAGTGCCCATAGCCTTTAAGCCCCCGTCACATGGGGCGACATTGCCGCCCATTACAGAGGCGAAGTGGGGGCATGGCCTATCGGCGGTGACATCGCCCCTACGTCGCCTCATGTAAAGGGGCAATGTGGGCGGTGCCAGGCGGTTGCCTGGTTTCAGAGCAGTGCTCTGAAACCAGGCGACCATCAAGGGGCGATGTGTACACATTGCCCCATGTAACCGGGCGCCAGCGCCCTGTCAGACGTTGGGAGCCATAGACTCCCATTGTCCTGCATCGCCGCTGGGGTTTTCAGACACCTCGGTGGCGATGCCGCCTGACAGGTCGCCGGTGCGGGGCTGGTGGTGTCACCCCGTGTAAATGGGGGACGGCGATGCTGGCGGGGCGCCAAAAACGTGTGCGCACCCGCCAGTCGCTGCCGACATCCCCAGCCCCTTCGCCTGGTGTGACGGAGCCTTTAGAGGAGATATCAATATTTTTGTTGATATAGTCAGATTCCCTAAGTATTCAGCAGTAATTTACAAGGGAATCAAGCACCATAGAGTAAATTAGGAATTATTGCTTTACTATATAATGTTTGTAATCTCCAAAATGAGCATAGCATACTTGTTTGGTTGACAAACCAGTCATAATTTGTTAATAAACTAAAAACAGCGCTGTACAAGTATAGACATTGCAACTCAACAATTGTAAGAAGGAAGTATTTGCACCTGATTCAATAGGAAATCCAGAGATTTTTGGTGTTCCTCCATCATGCTCTTCAACATCTTCTTTGTACTTCTTGCATAAGTAATAAGAGAGTTTTGCAGATTTTCTGAAGTGAAATAATATTTTGTTTCACGGGTTAAAGCTGTGATTTATACAGTCATGTCCGAAAGTCTTGGCACCCTTAAATTATTCCAGAAAATGAAATATTTATCCCAGAAAATGATTGCAGTTACACATGTTTTGTTATACACATGTTTATTTCCTTTGTGTATATTGTAAAAAAAAAAAACATCAGGAAAAAAAGATAAATTGGACATAATTTCACAGAAATATGCAAATATGGGCCGGACAAAATTGTGGGCAATCAACTTTGTTTCAAGCACTTGATGCTCATGCAAACTCACCTGTGGCAAGTAACAGGTGTGGGCAATATGAAAATCACACCTGAAACCAAACACAAAGGGGAGAAGTTGACTCGATCTTTTGGGTGGCAATGTAATGCCCAGTGTCAGAAAGCTGGGGGTATTCTAGGTCATGGGTCTTCCAGCAGAACAATGACCCCAAACATCAAGAAGCTCCAGAAATGGATGGAAACAAAGCACTGGAGAATTCGGAAGTGGCAGCAACGTGTCCGGATCTAAATCCCATTGACACCTGTGGATGGAGAGATCTGAAAATTGCTGCTGGGAGAAGACATCTGAAATATGAGAGACCGGGAGCAGATTATAAAGAAGGATCCAAAATCCCAGGTGTAAGAAGGTTGTGGAGGTTATAGGGAGCAAGTGATTGCAGTTAATTATTCCAAAGAGAGCAACCAAATATTAAGTTGACGGTGCCAAAAATTTTATCCAACTCATTTTGGGGGTGTTGTGTGAAATTGTCCAATTTGTTTTTTTTTTCCTCTCTTTGTTGTGTTGTTCCAATACACACAAAGATAATAATTATAACAAAATATGTATCATTGCAAATATTTTCTGGTAGAAATAATTCATTTTCTAGAACACTGTTGGCCATGACTATATGTGAGTAAACATGTATGAACACTCCATGCATTTAGATGCCTTTCTTGAAAACTATAATATTACCAGTTATATATACTAGATTCTTTGATAGGGCGTTGATCCAGGGAATTAGTCTGATTGCCGTATCTGGAGTCAGGAAGGAATTTTTCCCCCAATGTGGAGCTTAGTGTTGCCACATGGGTTTTTTTTTTGCCTTCCTCTGGATCAACATGTTAGGCTATGGGTTGAACTAGATGGACTTAAAGTCTTCCTTCAACCTTAAAACTATGTTACTATGTTACTATGTTAGATGGGGATTATACAATAATGAGTATAATATATTGTAAAGTTAATTAGAACGCTGCACTTAAAATACATAATGGAAAGGAGGTGTAGGTCAGACTGAACCATCTCCAGCTCACCAGAGGAGACATGATTGGTGCAGTGTCGGAGAGGTGCAGTCACATCATGAACTCTACTGGACCTCGTGGTTCTATTTGTAGCTGAGGTCCAACATCATGTCAGGCTCTTGTAGAAGCATAGCTACTAGTGATGAGCGAGTAGTTCAGTATTCAGGTTCGGATAAGTCTAATTGAATACTTTTTGAGGGGCACTACAGCCGCAGTTTAGGCTGCTGCCCCCTGACTGCCGGGCCCCTCCTACGGCAGCCAAGGAGGTCTCCCATAGGGTGACGATTCAAGGAGGGAGTCCTTCTCCTGGAGTGGGTCCAATCACAGGTTATATAACCCCCTGCCCAACAGATCCCGGCCTCTCTTTCAAGTACCCGGACCTGTTTCCGCCATCCCTCCCTGTTTCAGGTTATTTTAAGTCGCAGCGGCGGAAGTGGTTAAAGACGTTGATGGCGAGAAACCTGCTCCGGATGGCCGGAAGGCGGATAATGTCCCTAAACCGTGGTTTTGCCACATTATTGCCTGGTTTTAAGCTGTGACCACAATTTGCCCAAAGTATAAGGTGAGAGTGTTGTTTATCTCTCCTTAATAAAGTTATTATTGTTTAAGTAATATGGTGTTGCATCAATCTATGGGAGTTGAGATGGTTGGGTCACAGCAGACTACTATTCAGATATTCGTCTCGAATAGTGAACATAACACAAGTCAATGGAACACTGGGATATTTGTCTGGGGAATCTTATCCATAAATATTATTAAAAATTACCCAGACAAATATCCGAGTTCCCCATAGACTTGCATTATGTTCACTATTCGGGACTAATATCCGTATCGTAAAAAGTATTCGAACCTTAATATCGAACTACCACTATGGATGAGCTGCACACTATACATTATTTGCACTATATCTGCTTCAGGTTCTTAAGTTTATTTGGCATTTATACTCCAGATATACAGCTTTCTTTACAGGGTTTATTATTGTATATATGGACATTTTGAATTGTATTGCCGTACCCACACCATGTGATTGCTCCTATAATTTATGGATTTTTTCCTCCCTATTTCTGTGACCTAGATTGTAATGTGATTTACACTCTCCTGACTGTGTTAATTGAATATTAATAAAGACTTCTTTGTTATGATACAGCATTTTCATTGGTGGTTTTTCCAGTACTCTAATTTTCTCTCCTCTAATTCTCCACATGTCATCAGTTCTGGACACTCTTGGAGCGGTGGTGGGACTCAAAAGAATTATTTTACATCAATCCCTACTTACTTCAGAATAACAGGAGGACAATCCCTCTAAAATATCTCCACCATCTACTCTACATTCCTCTGTATATAGGAGCAGTCCTTCATATAGTCTTCAGGGCACCATAAGTCAAGAATGTACTTACTGCACATGCCAAATTTTTGATCTCGCACTATTAATGACATTTCTCTGCATGTCTGAAAACATTTGTCAGGACTTGTTGCTTCTTCTTTGCTTTTCTTCTTTATTGATGATGTGACATTTTTGAGAGTCTCCTCCATAACACTAGTTGATACTGACCCGACATTACCCTGCAAAGTAATAATAACATTGTGCAGACGTGAGGCCAAATATACGCAATGCACAGGGTTGTTTGTCCATTGAAAACATTACTGTATAAGGGATGAAATGGAATCTGTCAGCATGTTTTTGCTATGTAATCTGAGAGCAGTGATATAAGGACGGAGACCCTGATTCAAGCAATGTGTCACTTACTGGGCTGGGTTTTGCTGTTTCAATACAATCAGTGTTTTATCAGCAGGAGATTATCACTACAAGACAAAAGGCCCCGTCACACACTACGATATCGTTGACGATATTGTTTCAATGTCACCAGTTTGGTGACGTTGCAGCGATGTCGAAACGACATCGTTGCGTGTGACATTTACCAATGACCAACGATGAGGTCGTTCATAAATGTATCGTTGGTCTCCCGCTGGGCGGCCAGCATCGGTGCGTATGACAGCGGGAGACCAACGATGAATAATCTCCCAGCGCCGCACAGCAAGAGCTGGGAGCTGGTAAGCAGGGTAAACAGCGGGTAACTAAGCATCGCGCTCTGCTTAGTTACCTGCTGTTTACCCTGGTTACCAGCGTTCTCGCTGGTCCTGATCGTGGTGAGTCTGCCTGGTTGACAGCTCACCAGCAATCAGATAACGATGTCCCAGCAATCCACATCGTTGATGGGATCGCTGGGACATCATTAGGTGTAACAGGTCCTTTAGTGTCTGGTGCCAACTAGTCCGACCACAGCCCCACCAGTGATTAGTAGCTTTTTGTCAATATACAACGTACACAGAGAATTGCCAATTAGTGTAGTGGGCGGGTTACACAGGGCTCAACATCTGAGCTCTGCAACAGAGAAAACTGTGATTGTATCATAACTGCTGAACGTAATAAACTAAGTGACATATTACTGAAATCAGGGTTCCTGGTCCTACATCATGATGCTTTCAGATTACATAGCAAAAACCTGCTGAAAGATTCCCCTTAAATACTTATGAGGCTTAACCATAATTTCTTTATTAAAAATAGAAGACAAAACATATATGACTAATCTCTATTAATAAAATACAACTAAAATCTCATAAAACTCTATAGGTCATCCATTGCCAATCACAGTGAACTGAGTAGAATGCAATATAAACAATGAGAAAAAACTCACAAAAATGAACAAACAATAAAAAAGGACAGAATAGTAACATTTCTCACATATTAAATGAGAATACAGAGAAAAAGGAGTGCGCTCATCAATCAGCCAGTGGTGCGAGGCACAAAGTCTGTTGATACCAGAGAAAATATTAAACCATAAAGGAACGTCGGCACTTTAGACTCGGTGTTGCAATGTCTAATACAATATTACTGTAAACCCCAGGCTGAATGCCCCCGTATGGAGTTATATCCAATCCACATACAATATTTATTTTACTACTTTTATTGAATCATTCACACACTCATCACCTTCACTACACAAAACATTTCCAGAATCCAAGGAAAGTGAGGGATCATTAGAGGAATAAATGACTTTACTGTCAATAATATGGCTAAATGATCGCTAAAGGGGTTGTCCACAACTAGGATAATCCCTTCTGCGTAGACTTGTTTCTCCCCATTAAAATAGCAGACCCTGTACTCACCTTTTATGTTGCTGCTATTCCACCTGTGTCTGTGATCGCGGTTTGGGGCTCATTTGATATTGTGACATCACACGAGCCCCATGTCCAATCACCGCCAGCCTCCTCCCCGCCTTCAGATATAGAAGCTATCAACAGGAAGTGAATAGCAGCTCACTTCCTGTTGATAGCTCATTGGGTACAAAGCCGAGGAGACGGAAGCTGGCGGTGATTGGACGTGGGGCTTGTGTGATTTCACAATGTCAAGTGAGCCCCGAACCGTGATTACAGATACTGGTGAAACAGTGGCAGCATGGGAGGTGAGTATAGGGTCTATTATTTTAACTGGGGGGAAACAAGTCAACTCAGAAAGGGTTGTCCTAGTAGTGGATAACCCCTTTAATAGTAAATGACCCGCCCGTGGTGGGGACCGTGGGGTACTCGGAATCGGGTCCTCCCGGTGTTGTCTGGGACTGCGGGCTGTCACGGTGGCGTGATCCGGTCTGTGATCCTCTCGTTGGGTGATCAGTTAAAAAGTGGAATTTGAAAAATGGATAAAAATAAAATAAAAGTAAAAATAAAAGTTTTTGTTGTGACGCCACCTGTGGGATGTGGCCGGGATAGCCGTTGCTGCAGTCGGGACCTCTGGGGATGATGGGAGTAGCAGCAAGGAAGGTTCAGCTCTTCACGGGAAGAGCTAGTCTCCAGGGCAACCATAGAGTCTATGGAGATGATAAGGGTATGGTAGGCCAGCGGGCTGTGCTGCTGACAGGGTTCAAAGTCACACTCAGGCAGGCTGCTGCTGCTGGCTCGGCGAATAAGTCTACCTCTCCTCAGATGCGCAAATCACAGTCACACACACAGAGCTGACCTTCAACCTGGTTTACTTCACTAACCGTGTCCTGTTCTAACTTCCCCACCCTCCACTTGTCTCTTCCCGCCATCCCGTTGCTGGGCATAAAGTCCCTAGTCTTGGGATCGAGAGTGTGTTGGGTGTGTTTGGGGTGACTGGACTTACCGATCCCAGTTGCTGTGTCATCTAGTGGCGACCGGTCCGCAGGGGTGCCACATAAATACTATACCTTACTAATAGAGGTGGTACAAACGATTCTCAGTATTTGATTAATCAGCCACATCAGTAATCTGTAGTTGCTGGTCGAGAGCCTGAGAAATGTCTCCTACCTGCCATATATGTGGGGCGAAACAGCCAATCACAGACACTGTCACAGAGAGTGGGTGTCTGTGATTGGCTGTTCAGTAGTCAATGCAGTGAATATTTCATGAGATTAATGAGCATTACCCGGAAGTGACTGCAGTGCTGAGATTGCTTTATAATGCTTTACATGAGACTTCTCAGTGAAATCTGTGTTTTAGTTCCATGCCCGAACACTCAGGTGTTCGATACGGACTTTTGAACTTTACATGATGGGACAATACGATGCATACTAAGTAGGTATGCCGTATCCGGATTTACTGGATCTAGTAAATCCAAAATCTGTCACCCACTGACTTCTATGATCGATGCTGGATCCGGCAAGATGCTTTTTTTACTGAGAACATAAAACCTTCCAACCAAATCCAATAGCAATCGGAATCTACCTGAAGCTACCGGATTCTACTACACCATTGAAAATGAATGAGCAAAAACAAGTTCCATACTGGATCCGGTTTATGCAGAAAAACTGAATCTGTGTCTGATTTGAAAAAATGCTGGTGTGAGAGTAGCCTGAGATAAGTGGTATTTTATTTTTTTAGCCATTAAAAGGTAATATAACTATAAGATTATTTTGTTTCTCCCACTGAGAGCAATCAATGTTTTTTCAACTCTCTAAATAACATGGCACCAAACCTTTTACTCTCATAAATTATTTGAAGAAGTACTGTAATGATCTTTGTTGCCCCTAAACCTGAGAATGTGTATGTACTGTGGTTTCAGTGTGTTACCATACTCATTTTCTGCAGTCTGTCCACCAGTATCTAGCGCTATTCCAATCCTCCTTCGAGTGACGTCACTGCAAAGGTTTTGTCACGAGTGTATTTCGCCCTTCTGTGACCTCTAGGGTATCTGGGATCAGAAGGTCATGGCATTTAGTTGATCACGGCTCCTCTTTAGAGCCCGCTAAGTGAATATCATGCGTAGAGCTGAATTATATCCTTTCAGTGCTGAAGGGGTTAAGAGTTCCCATTCTGATCCTGCTGAGAATTCTTGTAGCTTTAATTGCAGATTCTAAATCTTATGACCACTCCCTTCCTCTATATAAACTCACTTCTAGCTCCCTCCTATGTCAGTTATAGATCTTCTATGCCGACCTCTCTGGTGAAGTTGCTCTGGTTGAAGCTGTGGAGTTCTTTCCAGTAGAATCTATGAAATCCCTCTCTGGAGAAGCTGTAGAGTTCCTTTGCTTGTGCTTTGTCCCTCTTGTTTGTCTCTCTCTGCATGTTGTCTTATTGCAGTAGTAAGACTAGCGTCTTGCTACCCAACACATTAGCTAGAGCTAAGCCAGGGTCAGCCAGAGTCTAGACACGCAATCACGCACTGAGGAAGGTCCCATCTAGGGATGATAGGGAACTCAGGGTCCAGACTCAAGTGAGTGTTAATGGGTGTCCCCTCTCCCTAACAACAGGGCCTCCCATTTACCTTTCCCTGGTATTCCCCTCCTGTTGCACAGCACACCGAACGTTCCCTCAGTACGGCATGACAGGTTTAGGGCAAGCAAAATTTTGTGGTAGGGCATACTATTAAAAATCATGTATTTTAGCAGTCTGCTACGTTTTGTAATACCAGTCACAATCATTTCAACATGCTGGGTTTATTTTCAGATGCATATGCCTATGGGAAGCGGGAAACTTGTTGAAGTCAACTGCATTTGCTGCCTGCTTCAACTAGGCGTATAGAGTCAAAAATGATGCACCACAGAGCACACTGTGACTCCGTCTCCATCATGATAGTCAATGCTCCCACCCATGCCCAAGTCCAAGTTTGATGAAGTTCAGACATAAGCCATAACAGAGCCACTGAACGTGGTGGAAAATGCTATGTGAACCCAGTCTAATTCTTTAATTTGTACCTTTTTCTAAAGCCTATTTTATATGTTTATGCTTCCATTATGGTCATGCTTTATTTTTTTTCGGATGTTTTCTACTAATTCGTCAATTGAGGTTTTTTATAAAGTTGAAAAATATGTCTTAATCGTTCACTACTTCCCTTCCTTTTAGGCAGGGGTGAACCTAGCCTCTCTGCTGCCTGAGGCGAACTGCAAAACGGCGCCCCCCCCCCACCCGCTAGAAAAAAATTTTAATTGATAAAAATAAATCTGGTTCCTACAGATTTATATTTATCCTGTAAAAATGAGCAAAATAGTGGACATTTTAGTTTACTGAAACAGAAAAAAAAGATCTCCACACAAAGATGTCTGCACCATCACACGCACATACAAGAACCACACAGAAGAATCCAGAACAAGGATCATTAATGGCAATGGCAGCTTGGCACAAGCATTTAGACACATAATGACAACTGGCAGAGCCGTGGTCCTGCAGGCAGAACTGATTGCCAACCTCTGGCACACGCCTGCAAAACTTGGACCGCTGCCTGGCACTGAATATTCAGACAAGTCGCCATGCCGCACCTTCCACACAACACAGGTAAAGACCTGCAGTCTGAGCATCAACAAGCCACCACTGCACTAAGTTGGTAAAATGGCGCTTCTTCTCCATCCAACAGACCACACTTACTCCCGAATTGCTTAGCCAATCACAAACGCCACACACGGGGCTGTCTTTATGTAATTAATAACAGGGTCCTTCCTATTGGGTTGAGCAAAGGATATGGGAGCAGGAAGGGGGAAGAGCACCACCGACCAACCGCTGCTCAGGAGAAAGATGGCTGGATGCCTGAATGTACCGAGGGGCAGCACTGGACCTGGTGTGTAAGAGTGGTTTCACATTTGCATTCGGAACGCAAGCATAACAGAACGCAGCCAAACGCTGCGTTCCTATGTTTAACATGGGAACGATTCCGTTTGCATGCGCATAATTTATACGCCCTCCTCCACCCTCCAAATGCAACATGTTGCATTTTTTGTGCGTTCACAGGTGCTTGTTTTATCAGCAAGTGCCCGCGAGTGCACAAACAATGCATGGATCTCAATGGATCCGCACTGTCCTCCGCATGGCAGCGCAGGAGAACGCTGCGGATCACATTGAAATTTCGTCGGCGGCGGCTGGGAGGTGGAGGATCTCCGCCACAGATCTCCGCCTCCCGGCCGCCGTCGAGATCACTGATTGGCTGGCCGAGCACCATACTGATGAGAATCTCCTCTGCGTTCACATCAGTATGGCAGCGTTTGCCCTGCGTTTGCATGCCCTGCGCATGCAGACACAAATGCAAATCTGAAACCAGCCTAAGTTATAGCCAATCAGTCCTGCAGCAGAGGGACAATGCATCCTGCATCATAGAAATCATAGGGCCCCATAGCAGAAGTTCTAATTGGGCACCCCCCAACAAAAGCAATATTTGGCTGGGTCACATAGGTACATCTCTCACAATATGTCAGCCTTTACAAAGTAATTTTCCTCCTACTGAAGCCCCTAGATTCCCCTTTCATTGCCCCTCTAAAGTGTGATGCCAACAAAAGTGCCCCACACTGTATGATCCCCCACAGTGCATTCCTCCACATGCACAGTATGATGACCCTACTGCACCTCCTGCAACTACCCCAGTACAGCATGATCCCCAACTATGACCGCCGCCCAGCCCTCCATGTAGTAAAATGGACCTATGTACAGTATAATGGCCCCCAACACAGCCCTCAAATAGCCCTTCATAAAGTATAAAGGCTCCCTTGTAGCCTCCAAGTATTATCATGCCTCCCACAGAGCCCTCCAAATATTATAATGGCTTCCAAATAGTATAATTTGCTCCATATAATATAATACACCCCCATAGTATTCCACATAGTATACCGCATTCCTCCATATATTATGCACCCCCATAGTCTTCTATAAAATAGAATGCACCCCCCACAGTACTCGATATAGAAAAACGCACCCCCACAGTCCTCCATATAGTATATTGCACCCCGTAGTCCTCCAAATAGCATATTGCACCCCCACAGAACTCCATAGAGAACAATTCACCCCCACAGTACTTGATATAAAATAATGCACCCCCACACTCATCCATGTAGTATAATGCACCCCACAGTCCTCCATATAGAATAATGCAGCCCCACAGTCCTCCATATAGAATAATCACCCCCACAGTCCACCATATAGATTAATGCACCTCCACAGTCCTCCAAATAGTATAATGCACCCCACAGTCCTCCATATAGCATAATGAACCCCCACAGTCCTCCATATAGCATAATGCACCCCCATATTGCATACTGCACTCCCATAGCTCTCCATACAGCATATTGGACCCCCATAGTCCTCCATATAGTATAATGCACCCTCATAGTCCTCCATATAGTATAATGCATCCCCTATAGCCTTCCTTATAGTATAATGCACCCCCATAGTCTTCCATATAATATAATGGGCCACAATAGTTCTCCATATAGTATATTGCACCCCCATTGTCCTATATTATATTGTACATTACATAGTTTCCCATCAGTGTACTCACTAAAAAAAACTATTAAAAAAATAAAAAGTAAATACCTCTTCTCCTCAGCATCTCCTCTGCCGCTCTGCACGTCTCAGCACAGTGGCGCTAAGTGATGACATCATTGTTCCCCGCCGTGCTGAGCTGCAGAGGGGTGGACAGCGGTGGCAAGGACTTGGGAGAAGAATGCTGCCGGCAGAGGCGGCCGGGACTATAGGAGCAGCATGCTCGGGGGGCCACCACTGGTACACACATGGCTCCGCTCCGTACACCTAGTACACACTCAGCTCCGTACACCACGTACGCCTCGTACACAAGCGGCTCTGCTCAGTACAACTCGTACACACACGGCTCTGCTCCGTACACCTCGTACACAAGCGGCTCTGCTCCATACACCTCGTACACAAGCGGCTCTGCTCCGTACACGTTGTACACATGTGGCTCTGCTCTGTACACCTCGTACACATATGACTTCGCTCTGTACACACAGTACACACGTGGCTCCGTTTCGTACACACGTGGCGCCGCTTTGTACACCTCGTACACACTGGGCTCCGCTGCGAAAGCCTCGCACACACGGCTCTGCTCCGTACACCTCATACACACGCGGCTCCGCTCCGTACACCTTATACACACTCGGCTTCGCTCCGTACGTCTCATACACACAGCGCTCCATCCGTACACGTACACTCAGCTACAGTCACACTGGCTTCACTCAGTACACCTCGTACACACAGCCTCCGCTCGTACACCACCTCGTACACAAGCGGCTCTGCTCCGTACACCTCTACACACTCGGCTCTGCTCCGTACACCTCGTACACACACGGCTCTGCTCTGTACACCTTGTACACAGCGGCTCTGCTCCGTGCACCTCTACACACTCGGTCGCTCTCGTACACACTCAGTACACACGTGGCTCCGTTCCGTACATCACGTGCGCCGCTCTGTACACCTGGTGGACACCGCGGACTCGTGCGAAGAATGCCTGCGCAACCCGGCTTCGCTGCTCGTAGCACCATGTACACACGGCTCCGCTCCGTACACCTTATACACACTCGCTTACGCCCGTACGTCTCGTACACACGCGGCTCGCTCCGTACACCTTGTACACCACCTCATGCTCCACAATGTACACACGTGGCTTCACTCATACACCTCGTACACAACGCTCTGCTCTGTACACCTCGTACACAACGGCTCTGCTCCGTACACCTCATACACAAGCGGCTCTGCTCCGTACACCTCGTACACAAGCGGCTCTGCTCCGTACACCTGTACACACGGCTCTGCTCCGTACACCTTGTACACATTGGCTCTGCTCTGTACACCTCGTACACAACTCGCTCTGTCCCGTACACAGTGTCGTTCGTCACACGTGCGCGCTTCGTGACACCTCGTACACACAGGCTCTGCTGCGAAAGCCTCGCACCACGGCTCTGCTCCGTATGGCCTCGTACACACTGGCTCCGCTCCGTACACCTTGTACACACTCGCTCGCTCCATACGTCCTCGTACACACGCGCTCGCTCCGTACCTCGTACACACACGCTCTGCTCCGTACACCTGTAACACCTCAGCTCCACAATGTACACAACGGCTTCACTCATACACCTCGTACACAACGCCTCGCTCTGTACACCTCATACACAGCGGCTCTGCTCCGTACACCTCGTACACAAGCGGCTCTGCTCCATACACCTCGTACACAAGCGGCTCTGCTCCGTACACGTTTGTACACATGTGGCTCTGCTCTGTACACCTCGTACACATATGACTTCGCTCTGTACACACCGTACACACGTGGCTCCTTTCGTCACACGTGGCGCCGCTTCGTACACCTCGTACACACTGGGCTCCGCTGCGAAAGCCTCGCACACACGGCTCTGCTCCGTATGCCTCGTACACACGCGGCTCCGCTCCGTACACCTTGTACACTCTCGGCTTCGCTCCATACACCTTGTACACACGCTCGCTCTCGCTCGTACACACGCAGGCTCCGCTCCGTACACCTTGTACACTCTCAGCTCCACAATGTACACACGTGGCTTCACTCTATACACCTCGTACACACACGTCCTCCGCTCTGTACACCTCGTACACACACGGCTCTGCTCCGTACACCTCGTACACAAGCGGCTCTGCTCCATACACCTCGTACACAAGCGGCTCTGCTCCGTACACGTTGTACACATGTGGCTCTGCTCTGTACACCTCGTACACATATGACTTCGCTCTGTACACACCGTACACACGTGGCTCCTTTCGTACACACGTGCGCCGCTTCGTACACCTCGTACACACTGGGCTCCGCTGCGAAAGCCTCGCACACACGGCTCTGCTCCGTATGCCTCGTACACACGCGGCTCCGCTCCGTACACCTTGTACACTCTCGGCTCTGCTCCATACACCTTGTACACACTCGGCTTCGCTCCGTACATCTAGTACACACGCGGCTCCGCTCCGTACACCTTGTACACTCTCAGCTCCACTCTGTACACCTCGTACACACACGGCTCCACTCTGTACACCTCGTACACACTCGGCTCCCCTCTGTACACCTCGTACACACTCGGCTTCGCTCCGTACACCTCGTACATACACAGCTTCACTCCATACACCTCATACACACGCACCTCCACTCTGTACACCTTGAACACTCAGCTCCACTCCATATACCTCATACATACACAGCTCTGCTACATTAATTTACACTGTAAAGCCTCAGCCCCACACATAAACTTCACCTCATCCAGCACCATGGTGGAGTCCTGGCTGCATACTGAGGAGCTGATCATGTGACCCGCCTGACTCCTCCCCTCCTTTGACATCATCACAGGTCCTGTCAGCGCGAGGCACAGTGAAGCATGAAGCCGGCTCACACAGCCGGCTCACACAGCCGGCTCACACAGCCGGCTCACACAGCCGGCTCACACAGCCGGCTCACACAGCCGGCTCACACAGCCGGCTCACACAGCCGGCTCACACAGCCGGCTCACACAGCCGGCTCACACAGCCGGCTCACACAGCCGGCTCACACAGCCGCACGGGGGGGGGGGGGGGGTTTGGAGACCGCGGCCGCTAACACAGATCACACTGCCACACTGGAGGGGGGGTGTTTGGCCGCTGCCGCTGCGGCAGGAGATGCCCCGCCAGCAGCCCCAGATACGCCAAGCCTGGTCGCAGCGTCGGCGGCCAGGACTGTAGGAGCGGCATCTGCAGGGTGCCGCACTACCACCAGCTCCTGAAGACGCCGCCTCATGTCTACCAGCAGGGCCCGCCGCCTGAGACTGACACTTCATGTCGCCTCATGGATGGTGCGGCCCTGCTTTTAGGACTGATATTATGCATGTCAGTTATTTTGGCGCAAATTTTGCAGCAATTAGTGAAACATGCGAGTTTATGTATTGCAAGGTCACAAAATGGGTCAAAAAACACCATTTTTATTATTTTCTACAAAATGAATGAGCCAGGTGCACCATTTTGAAAAGACTGACAAAAAAATAATGCAATTGGTGGATTTTATTTTATCTCGCACCTAAGTTGGATTCGTAGATACAGGGTCAGTACTGCTGGATAATGTCCTTATTACTGCTCCTATCTCTGAATCATCATAGAAGCTAGTCTGCAGCCACTAGCTCAGAGACAACTGAAAAGTAGATATAGAGCCTACACAGTAGTGAAAAATAAAAACTACAAGTTATTTAATTGCCAGAAAATGTTATTTTTCATAGAATGGTGGAGTTGGAAGGGGCTTCCTGGGTCTTCTTGTCCATTCCCCTGCTCAAAGCAGGATTAACTAAGCCCTCGCAGACAGATATCTGTCCAGCCTCTGTGTGAAGACTTCCATTGAAGGAGAGCTCACCACCTCTCGTGGCCGCCTGTTCTACTCGTTGATCACCCTCACTGTCAAAAAAAAGTGCTGGTAAAAGGGATTTTGAATAAGGAAGGCTATCACTCCATTTTGCAATGCCATGCCATACCCTAAGGACAGAGCTTGATTGGAGCCAATTTCATCCTACAACAGGACAATGACCCAAATCACACCTCCAAGAAGCAGGCAGCTGGTATTCTATCTGTAATGGAATGGCCAGGACAGTCACCAGATGTCAACCCCATTGAGCTGTTGTGGGAGCAGCTTGATTGTATGGTACTGTGGTATGGTATGGTACACTCCCACACACCCACCTAGAACAGATGGTTTTGGGCCCATACGCTAGGGATAGGGAGTTAGGGGAGGAGGGAGGTCACACAGTGAGCTTTAGTTTGCACTGAGGGACGACAGAAAACGGGAGCCCTGAGCGAGAAAAGGGGACTCAGAGAGAGGAGGCCTGGAGAGAGAGATTCCAGGCAGCCCAGACGGAAGGAGGAGACCTTCAGAGGGATGCCTGGTCCACCGAACGGAGTGCCGGCTCCGAGGATATGGTACAGGGAGTCCAGCCCCTGAGCCATCTACACCGGCAGTCACGGGTTTGCTTACCGGCCCTGACAACCTGTCCATCTGACCCGCCCAGGCCGGGGTACTCATGGCTCGGGCACGGTGTCAGGGGAACGCTATCATGGGTGGCGGCGCCCGAGTCCGTGGCTCTGGGGGTCTGTAACTTCTAAATTACAGTTTTTGTTAGAATGGATTGTGACACCACCTGTAGTATCTGGTGAGAGATCACCAGCGCCGCCACAGTCCTCAGGAGGGCGTTGGAATTGCGGCAAGGGTGAAGCTGGGCCTCCGGGGCAGTGTTAGCTGAAATAAAAGCTCAAGACGCAAAAAATAAGCCATCACACAGCCCCAGATCCCGAATAATGAGAACGCTACGAGTCGCAGAACATGGCGCAAAAAGTCAATTTTCTTCTGAATTTTTTTTCACCACCTAGATACCAATAAAGGTATACATGTTGGGTGTCTACGAACTCGTACC
This sequence comes from Allobates femoralis, assembly GCA_033576535.1. Classification (NCBI taxonomy): domain Eukaryota; kingdom Metazoa; phylum Chordata; class Amphibia; order Anura; family Aromobatidae; genus Allobates; species Allobates femoralis. The sequence goes on along the minus strand of JARQOC010000002.1, from coordinate 702,827,627 downwards.
AATCCGAGGCATCACCCCATCACATCGGTTTTACCATATAGTGAACATGGCAGCTAAAATACCCAAAAAACAAACGTGTCATTGCACTTTTTTTGCAATTTCACTGCATTTAGAATTTTTTTGCAATTTCCCTGTACACTGTATGGTAAAATAAATGATTGCATCTGAAAGTACAACTCGTCCCGCAAAAAACAAGCCATCATATGTCTATATTGATGGAAAAATAAAAAAGTTATGGCTCTTGGAAGCAGGGGAGCAAAAAACGAAAATGAAAAACGAAACATTCCCGGGTCATGAAGGGGTTAAAGGAAACAAGCATCCAAGGAATACATAGTCCACAGTTCAGCATTGATAGAATACACAGGTGACCATCCAGGTGACTGTAAATGGATGCAAGGTGGTTTGGAGGTACCCACGGTATGCCTTAGTTAACAAACCCGTGTCCTGTTAGCCCTGCCTCGGATAAGTCTTATCCCAGTCCCGCTGAGGTAGTAATGGAGTTTGTCTCTCTCTCTGTCTGCTACCTGGACCCCGACCTCTATGGAGAATCGGGTGGACTGCTCCGTGAGTGGTAGGGTGCTGTGGCTGGTAAACAGGACGCAGCAACCGGTTGACGGCTACGGAGATGGACTCCGGCCGTTTCCTCGGATCTGGCTTTCCGTGGTGGACTGGGGAAGCTCCCTGGAGTATGGTCGCTCCGCGCTGGGGTTCCCCCTTTCTCTCTCGGGCTCAGACTCACACGTCAGGCACCCTCTCTCAAGGTCCCCTCAGGACCCCCTTTCATCTTCCCTCAGGTCCAGTCTGCAACTCGCCTGTTCTGACCTTTCGACTCTCCTAACCCTCCCCCTAGGGTACCACCCCAGCTTGAGTGTAAGAATGCTAGAATTGGGTTCCTCCTACTAACCCTGCATTCACTTACAGTTGGGATAATTACACCGCTTTTATGGGTGTAATACCCCGGTGTGACGCCTGACCAACGGGGCGCCACACATCCAGCACTGCCACACCAGGATTACCCACCAAAGTTCGAGTCCCCTTCTTATGAGCTGGGAAGCACGGGAAGGAGCTCAGCAGCACCTCCACATGCCTGGTAGTAAGGGGTAGCGCCAGGACAGGCAGCAGCAGCAGAACAAGGAAGGCATACCACGGGAGACTCCGAGAGAATTTGCAGTCCCACTGTGACTACCCAGCCGGCTACCTCTTACCAACAACTGTCTTCTGTGAACTGTACACTATCAGCATCGCTCCAGTAAAGTCCCCGGGTAGAGTGACAGAGTCTCCGTATGCTTATTCTACTGCTGCGCTGCAACTGATACCTCCATCATCTGCACTTTCATCCTCACAGGTGCATCCCTGTCCCGGAGGGCCAGGCAACCAGTGACATCCCTACCGCAGCAGAGAGCCCAGATACCCGAGTCCCCATACCCTGGGCGAGTCAGTACGCAAAAAAGTACCCATCAAACCAATCCAACTTGTGGGAGCGGCTTCAGGAAGCTTGGGGGGAAATTTCTCCAGATTACCTCTGCAAATTAACAGCTAGATGTCAAAGGTCTGCAGTGCTGTAATTGCTGCAAAGGAGCATTCTGTGACGAACGCAAAGTTTGAAGGAGAAAATTATTATTTCAAATAAAAATCATAATTTCTAACCTTGTCAATGTCTGGACTATATTTTCTAATCATTTTGCAACTCATTTTATAAATAAAAGTATGAGTTTTCATGGAAAACACAAAATTGTCTGGGTGACGCCAAACCTTTGAACGGTAATGTATCTAATTGTTCCAATTGTTCCAGGATAACCTCTTTCACCCAAGAACAGTGCCTGGACCCAGCGGTCAGGTGCCCTCCCTGCACATCACAATAAACACCCCACAAAAGACACACACAACATAAGTGCAATAAAATACAACAATAAGTTTACTGTGGAAAACAAAAAGGGGCGACACACCCAACAAGGCTCAACGCCAACATGGCAGAACAGCATTAAATACAAATTACTGTTGGGGGCGGACCGGACCGACATTGGCAACGTGTAACGTAATAAACAGAGACTGTTTCCACCATCTTATATATATCTTGTTCTAAAAAGTCACCTGAAACTAAGGCAACTGCGACACTTAGGGGATTGGACATGTGTGATTGTTGTTCTAGAGAGAACAACACCTTTAACACCTACGATAACATAAAAATAAAATGTTATAATTGAAGAAAGCAAATAAATGAGTCTATAAAATTGAGTCCACAGGAGGTTCACTATACAGAGCTATACGGACATTTGTGCAAACTAGACAGAAACTAATGCCAGAAAACACCTTCCCCAACAATGTGGGACTTTTAAAATGTCAAAAATCTCCGAACACTATTGGCAGCAAATTGCTAAATCTTCCTAACAAGACGTATATCACAGAGCTGGGAGCAGCAGTCGGAGGTCACGTAAGGCTACTAACAACATGTTCTCCCATAACATGAAACGAGCACATGTAAAAAATGCCCCGAAACCACTCAAAGACAATTAAAGCTGTTCTCACAGCTCTATAACCAGCACCGAGCACCACTGAGGCGAATAATACGGGACATATAATGCTGGGACTACACATGACCAGGGGCGTAACTACAATAGGTGCAGGGGTTGCGATCGCACCCGGGCCCTGCAGCCTAGGGGGGCCCCAAACGTCCCTTTGGCCCATAGAAAAAGACTAAAACTACTAAAGATTTGCAATAATTGGGGGCCCCGTTGGAGCTTTCGCATCGGGACCCCGAGGCCTGAAGTTACGCCACTGCACATGACCTTCTGCTCCATTATCCGGACAGGTTGGAGTCCTGGAGGAGGAGCTGGTACTTGTGGTGTCAGATGCCATGATGGTTGGTGGACAATGTGTGTAAGTCCATGATCACATGAGGGCACAATCACACAGACGTAGTGCATCAGTCGTGTGAACCTGGGATGGACTTTATAGGAGGCAAGGTCAGTGGTGCAACTAGAACAGGTTGCAATCGCACCCAAAGCCCTGGAGCCCTGGAGCCTAGGGGGCCCCAAAAGTTCTTTTGACCTACAAAAAAAAGACTATTGCTATTCAAGATTTGCAATAATTGGGGGCTCTGTTGGAGCTTTCGCATCGGGCCGATGAGCTTCAAGTTATGCCACTGGGCACAGTCTTTCCTTCTCTCCTGACACCACCCCAGCATTATCACATAATTCCAGTGATTTCTGTCTGCTGTCTCTAACATCATACCCTCCTTCTATCTAAAACTGAATCTGTCAAAAATTTAAGTTCTTATGCTTGCTCCGTCTACTAATCTTCCGATACCTAATATTGTCATTTCTGTATGTGATTCTACCATTACTCCTCAGCAGCACGCCCGCTGTCTTGTGGTTATATTTGATTCAGATCTCTCCTTCACTCCCCACATCCGCTCACTCGCTCGCTCTTGTCACATACACCTCAAAAACAGCTCTAGAATTGACCTTTCCTTACCATTCACTCTGCAAAATCTTTAACTGTCGCAGTAGTCCATTCTTGTCTGGATTACGGCAATTCTCTACTAATCAGTCTCCCTCTTACTAAACTTTCTCCACTCCAATTCATCCTGAATGCAGCAGTCAGTATCATATTCCCATATTCTCCAACAACTTCACCGATGACTCTATCCTGGGGCAGTCATTGCACTGGTTACCCATCTGCTACAGAGTACAATATAAAATGATCACTCTCACCCTCAAAGCCTCCACAGTTGTGCACCGCCCTACATCTCCGCTCTCATCTCTGTCTATCGCCCTACCTATTCCGCTAATGACCTAAGATTAACATCCTCTATAATCCGGCACACCCACTCCCATCTCAGAGACTTTTCACAAACTGCACCAATTCTGTGGAATGTACTACTAAGAACAATTTGATTAATTCACAATACCTATGTGTCACGTTTTGACTGCTTTGCAGTTCATGAGTGCTGCTGCTATACTTAAATGTTTAAACTGAGTTTTGTTTTCCTTCAGTCTTGCTGTGTGCTGCTGCTCTGCAGGTGAAGGAGTGTGTCATAGCATTGAGGTAGAGGTGAGGTGAAGGGGTGTGTTTTAGTATTCTGATCTCCACTCCCTCAGCCTAGAAGTAGTTTCACTTCCCTCCACCAGGTGTGACTGAAAGAGTTCATTCGTCTTCTAGGACTCGTACTGTGCAGACTTGTTTGCTGGAGCTGCTGCTGTTCCCTCTTATTGGAGTGGTTGTCTTTTCCCGGTCCGTGGGTGGAGATAGGGGCTCTTAGCCTAGGGCTATTCAGAAGCAGAGGGCAAGGGTGAGTTAGGGAACCCCAGTCTAAGGATCAGACTAGCTCCCCTGAACGACTTGCCCATCTTACCATTTTGCTTCCTGACTCCCTATGAGCTATAGGACCCCGACACCATAGTTTTAAGCGGGCCCGATCACTAATCTATCACCTCACTTATTTAATGGATGAAAATTGAATCTTGCATATCGATGAAGTACAGAGTGATTTTCTACTATGTACAAAATATAAAAATGTATGACTAAAGCCTAAGATTGGTGCTTCACCTAGACCAGGGGTCTCAAACTTGCGGCCCGCGGGCCGCATGCGGCCCCGGGACCCCTCAGTGCGGCCCCCGACACAGTGGAGCGTGAATTATGTCGGCGGTCCTGTGCGGGGGCCGCCGCGATACTGCTTTATTATCACTTCCGGCCCCTTCATTGATACTTTACTGCTGCTCGCTCTGCAGCTTGCTCTGTGCCCTGCAAGTTCAATACAAGCCGCCAGCCAATGAGAGGCGCATGACGTCATCTGCGGGCCTCTCATTGGTTGGCGGCTTGCATAGGGCGCAGAGCGAGCGGCAGAGCGTGCGGCAGTGAAGAGTCAATGAAGGGGCTGGAAGTGATAATAAAGCAGTATCGCGGCGGCCCCCGCACAGGACCGCCGGCTAGGTTACCTGCATAGGGCGCAGAGCGAGCGGCAGAGTGTGCGGCAGTGAAGAGTCAGTGAAGGGGCTGGAAGTGATAATAAAGCAGTATCGCGGCGGCCCCCGCACAGGACCTCCGGCTAGGTTACCTGCATAGGGCGCAGAGCGAGCGGCAGAGCGTGCGGCAGTGAAGAGTCAGTGAAGGTGTCGGAAGTGATTATACAGCAGTATCGCGGCGGCCCCCACACAGGACTGCCGGCTAGGTTAGTTTTACAAAAGAAACTGTGTCTGTGAGTTAATGTGAGTGTGTGTATGTGTGAGCCTGAGTGTGTGAGCCTGAGTGTGTGAGCCTGCGTGTGTGAGCCTGAGTGTGTGAGCCTGAGTGTGTGAGCCTGAGTGTGTGAGCCTGCGTGTGTGAGCCTGCGTGTGTGAGCCTGAGTGTGTGAGCCTGCGTGTGTGAGCCTGAGTGTGTGAGCCTGCGTGTGTGAGCCTGAGTGTGTGAGCCTGTGTGTGAGCCTGCGTGTGTGAGCCTGCGTGTGTGAGCCTGAGTGTGTGAGCCTGAGCCTGAGTGTGAGTGTGTGAGCCTAAGTGTGAGTGTGTGAGCCTAAGTGTGAGTGTGTGAGCCTGCGTGTGTGAGCCTGCGTGTGTGAGCCTGAGTGTGTGAGCCTGAGTGTGTGAGCCTGCGTGTGTGAGCCTACATTGAGCAAAAAATTCTGGCATTACTAAAAATGTCACTTATTCCTACAAGCAATGCGGCCCCCGATAAAAAAAATTTTCTATGTGCGGCCCACCAACCCAGCCGAGTTTGAGACCCCTGACCTAGACTGTACTGATTTATGCCCAGACATTGATCGGTACAATAAGGGCTAGTTGTAGAAACACCTTATAGACACCTATTATGGTACCTTTACACGCCGCTACCAAAGGTAGCAACAGGTAGGCACCGCACGTGCACGCGCGCGGTTTTAACGGTTGCTAACGGTACCTGATGCCGCAAATACACGCCGCCACAAGGTGCTCCACAGAAGGTATTTTCATTCCCCGGAAGTGCCAACGGGTGCCACAGGTTACCTTCTGTGGAGCACCTTCCCTGATTTACACGCCGCTACTACATAGGCGTGACAGAGTTGTGTATTACGCGACGCTCGTACGGTGATTGGACAATGCAATAACATCATGATTGGCCAGCCAGCGCAGGGAGGCTGGCTAATACATGACGCTATAGCAAATGTGTTGTGTGACTGGTCAGATCGTTAAATATGCCGCCCTGTGCAGGGACAGCCAATGGGTACACAGTACTCCTCACCAATGATAGCTGATGGGGCGTGGTATACATGACGCTGTAGCACGCCCCAGGTAACTCAAATACCGTGCCTGTGCCCCGATTACACGCCGCTACCATAGGGGTTATACCTGCTTGTTTTTCAGCACGGCTGAAAGACAGGTGTCCAAAGAGACACGAAGGTGCTACCTGAATTACATGCCGCCACTTTGCGGTGTTTTGAAGGTAAAAGGTACAATTGTCTCAGACACCTGCCGGTTTCTACCTTTTGGTAGTGTGGCGCCCCTCAACGAGTGCGTCACAGGAGGGTATTGCAGCCAAGACAGCAGCAGCAATATTCTCTGACTAAGCAATGACATGGTTAATACTCAGAGCTCCATACCCTACATGCACATCAGAATAGAGGGCCAATAAGGTCCTGGTGGGCGGAGTGTAGTGGTAGTGTGTAGTAGAAGTTAGAAGAGAACAGAGTTGAGGCGTGGAGAGAGAACAACGTAGGAGAGGGGCCTGCACAGTTCAGTGCAGCCCCCTGGTCATCACCCCGGTTGGGCACTATTACCCCAGTGCCTCAACAACCAGACTCTGGGCGAATATACACGGGTGAAAACATCCCCATGCCCATCTACAACCGGTTTACTAGTACCGAAGCTAGCAGTTGTTCAGCACTGCTATGCAAACCAGGAGTGGAGGGACCGCTTTACAGGAGCACCCCACCACCGCCGCACACACATCTAGCCAGCGGAGTACCCACCAAAAGGACCCAAGGCACCCCACAAATCCGGCCAGAATTCCCCGGTAGGGAAATTGAAGCAGTCTCCTTGTACCCGATCTGGCACCCCAAGGCGACCACGGCAACACAAGCTAGTTAGAATGGAGGAACACCTCGGAGCTCTGAGAAACCCTGGTCATTGCTAAGTCCACCCGGTCCGTTACCCGAGAACTGTATGCCATGTATCACCTGCTGGTTATAGTAAAGTACCCGTTACAGAGACTGCCAGTGTCCGCAGCTGCCTCACAACATCTTGCGCAGCTCCTGGCTCCGGGGACTCCCGCTCAGCCTGTTGGGAGCGTTCCATCTTGCTGCATCCCATCCCCTAGAGGCCCAAGCAGCGACGGTGGACATCACCAGAACACTCACAGGTGGCGTCACGAAACAATTAACCCCTTAACTGTTCAGCCAACTCTTTTATGTATCTGAACCACCGGGCCCCACTACCGGCAGGCGCGGTTTCCGTGACAAGGAGGAAGAAGAAACGCCTGCCTCTACGGAGTCCTGGCTACGGTGGGTCTCGATAGTAGCGGCGTGTAAAGGTACCATTAGTGTCTTCTGTTTCTGTATCCCATCTCTGTACCAGATGGATCCAAGATTCTGAATAGACAAGCATTATAGCCTAATTCTAATTTGAAGCTTCAGGTATCCAAATGTTCCAGCTTCTGAGTCAATGGATTTAACAGTCAGC